>SJYO01024745.1:56881-443961 GCA_006410555.1 Capra ibex | reverse complement strand
AACCCCCCGAGGTTTTAGTACCGTCTACCACTAACGTCGGTACTTTAATTTTCTGCGAATGAGGAACCTTCCTCCCAATACTGGTTGGATCTATCGTATAAGTTTTCGTCTCTGTAATGAAACGGTTGTTTCCAGGTAGATCGGTTCCGATACCAAAAAGGTCACCAGTACATACCTACACTCTCAACCTGACACTTCTTTCGACTTACGGTTTCTTAACTACGAAAACTTGACACCACAACCTCTTCTGAGAACTCTCAGTAGACTTGACGTTCCTGTAGGTTGGTCAGGTAAGATTCCCTCTAGTCAGGACTCTAAAGAAACCTTCCTGACTACGATTTCGACTTTGAGGTCATGAAACCGGTGGAGTACGTTTCTCAACTAAGTGACCTTTTCTGGGACTACGACCCTCCCTAACCCCCGTCCTTCTCTTCCCCTGTTGTCTCCTACTCTACCGACCTACCGTAGTGACTGAGCTACCTGCACTCAAACTCACTTGAGGCCCTCAACCACTACGTGTCCCTCCGGACCGTCCGACGTCAAGTACCCCAGTGTTTCTCAGTCTGTGCTGACTCGTTGACTTGACTTGATCTATTAGACTTTATCTGTTTTATTAAAAAGGAGGTAATAGACGTACAATGTCAATCAGAAATGTTCATAGATGCATTAACAATAATAAGAGAAAAATCGAAAAAGGGTGTAAAACTTGTTTGTAATGTCCTTTCTCTTCTGTAAATTATTCTAAATCTTAATCTCGGATACGATTACCCCGAAAGGTTCACCGCGATCACCATTTCTTGGACGGACGGTTACGTCCTCCGTATTCTCTGAACCCAAGTTAGGGATCCAGTCCTTTTAGGGGACCTCTACCCTTACCGTTGTGTGAGGTCGTAAGAACCGGACCCTTTAGGGCACCTGTCTTCTCGGACCGTCCGACGTAGGTATCCCAGCGTTTCTCAGCCTGTGTTGACTTCGGTGAATCGTGGCGTGTCGTGTCGGGTACGATTATTGTAGGATGGAGCATTAGATCATAGAACTGTAAGTCTTTTGTCTAAATTGTCTTCGTTACTAAAAGGACCAAAAAGTCCTTCAGTTTGACGGATCAGACTCAGTCCCTTGGGGTTCGGGAAGTCAAAATTTGGTCTGAGATTTTGTAGTAAGGACGAGGGAGAGAGAGAGAGAAGAAAAAAGGGGAACACGACTTAAAAGTATAACTGATGTCTGAAAGGTCTACGCAAAAAGGAATAATTTTATGATTTTGTTTTAATCTACACGAATTCAGTAACCGTATATAAAAATTTCGGAGTAATAAAACCTAACCCCCACTAAACACAACCAAACAACAAAACCCGATTGTAAAAATACTTGGTTCTTTCGTATAAACCTATATTTAGATAGGTACTACTTAACATACAACGATTTATATGTCAATTGTCACTATGATGAAGGAGTTGAGTAACGGTTAAATAATTATTCTCAAAACGGTTAACCGTAATCTATTGTATTTATTTGACGTACATTTTTAATAATTCCTAAATCCCCTGATAATACCTTTTGTATTAATAATCGTACACTATGATTAAATCGTATTAAGGGAATTTGACTCGGATAAAGGGAAGGATATTTATCATTATTAAATTTCGTCGAAGAGAATATAGTACCCGAAACTTGTGTACTAGACGTAAATACTACGAGTCAGTCGGTGTCTCTCTCTTCGTGTCGTGATTTCTCGACAGAAACTTTATTCGAGTAAACAGTGACAAAGTCGAGTCCTGCCATCGTAGAATCAGAAGTGAATGAGTCATATCCTGAACAGTGTGTGTCAGTGCTTTGTGGTCCCACAGTCTCTGTCACAACCACGATTTATTATTGTCCGTCAACACTTACTAAAAAGAACTCTCCTTCTGTTTCGTCTCAGGTCTGACAGGGGATTATCGAGGCGACAGAGAGAGTGGTTGTAAGATTTTCCAGTCGAACTCGTCAAAGGGTCGATTCACGGGTCCTTGAACGTTTCTCCCGTTCTTTACTGTACATCGGACGTTGGGACCAGTGGACACAGAGTCTGGTCACTCGGCCCAGACCCTTTACGACAGTCACCACTCCGCACACGTAGAGGTACAACCCACACACCGGACTAAAGGTTCAATGAAGGTGCAGAAAAAGTAAAATGACTACCTATTTTAAAATTATTTCTTCTTCGGATTCTGTCTGCTTTTCTGTATAACAGATAGAACAACAAGTCAGTGAGTCAGGACCGGTTGAGAAACATTATTGTACCTGAAGTGACAGAGGGTCTCAAACGAGTTTGAGTACAGGTAACTCAACCATTACGGTAGGTTGGTAGAGTAGGAGACAGCAGGGGAAGAGGAAGACAGAAGTCAGAAAGATCGTAGTCCCAGAAAAGATTACTCAGTCAAGAAGTGTAGTTCACCGGTTTCATGACCTCGAAGTCGAAGTAGTAGTCAGGAAGGTCACTTATAAGTCCTAACTAAAGGAAACGTTAACTGACCAAACTAAAGGAACGTCAGGTTCCCTAAGAGTTCTTAGAAAAGGTTGTGGTGTCAAGTTTTCGTAGTTAAGAAACCGTGAGTCGGAAGAAATGCCAGGTTGAGTGTAGGTATGTACTGATGAACCTTTTTAGTATCGAAACTGATCTACCTGGAAACAACCGTTTCATTACAGAGACGAAAAATTATAGATAGATCCAAACAGTATCGAAAAGAATGTTCCTCGTTCACAGAAAATTAAAGTACCGACGTCAGTGGTAGACGTCACTAAAACCTCGTGGGGGGGTTTTTTTTTATTTCAGAGTTTAACAAACGTAACAAAGGGGTAGATAAACGGTACTTCACTACCCTAGTCTACCGTACCAGAAACAGAAAACTTACAACTCAAACTTCGGTCGAAAAAGTGAGAGAAGAAAGTGGAAGTAGTTCTCCGAGAAAACAAGGAGAAACGAAAGAAGGCTCTTTCTCACCACAGTAGACGTGTGGACTCCAATAACTAAAAAGAGGACCGTTAGAACTAAGGTCGAAGACGAAGTAGGTTGGGTCGTAAAACGTATTGCATGAGACGTATATTCGTCCCACTGTCATATGTCGGAACTACATGAGGAAAGGGTCAGAACTTGGTCAGACAACAAGGTACAGGTCAAGATTGACAACAAAGAAGTGGACGTATGTCCAAAGTGTCCTCTGTCCATTCCACAAGACAATAAGGGTAGAGAACTTCTCACAAGATGTCAAACAACACTAGGTATGTCAGTTTCCGGAAGTGTATCCGTTACTTCGTCTTTCTCTACAACAAAAGACTTTAAGAGAACGAAAAAGATATTAGATTGTCTACAACCGTTAACAGATAGATGTAACTAGTTCTTTCTAGGGTACTTGTAAAGAGAACCATGGTTTTTGTTGTCCTATTATGTTTAAATATTGGTGGGAGATTTATAATTATTTTCGTGTACTCTTGTTATTTGAGATACAGAATAAAATCGTTAATCTGTATTTAATAAACGTAAATAAAAGGTCATTATATATATACATAGTAGATGGAAAATTATAATCATCGTCTCCTTTTCAGTCCTCTCCTCTTTTTTTTTAGTTCTAAGAAAAGTATTTTATTACTAGTTGTAAATTTTTAAAACCAACCCCATAAATAAAGAAGGAGTATTTCCTGAAAACCCCTCTGTAATATTGACTAATTGAAATAACGGTTACTAAAATATTTATAGTACAACCAACTTTACGACACCGAGACAAACCCTTTGAGACTTATATGGGTCTCTTCGTATCACACTTGTCAGTACGGTTACTCTCACTTTTGTAATTTCTTAGGGACTGTATTTCGTTCATCCAGCCTAAACTTGGTTATCGAAACTAAGGTGCCCCAGTCGGACCAAGAAGACATATAAAACATTATTTAATTCTAAGGATCGACATTATGGTCTGAGTCGGTCGTCCAAAAAATTTTTATTAAAATAACAAATAAATAAAAACCGACACGATCCCGAAGGGACGACGAGTCTGCTGGGAGACCAACACCACGCACCCGGAGAGTAACGCCACCAAAGAGAACAACCCCTCGTGCCCGAGATCCCACGTCTCTGCAGTCGTCAGCACCGTCCGCCAGAGGCATCAAAGCCGAGGACCCGAGGTCTCGTGTCCAAGTTATCGAGACCGTGTCCCCGAATCGACGAGACTTCGTACACCCTAGAAGGACCTCGTCCCTGACTTGCCCTCAGCGGTCGTAACTGTCCGTCTGAGAAAGGGTGACTCGGAAGTCCCTTCGGGATCGCACAAATATCATAAAAGATCCACAGTTCGTACCGTCGAGGGGAGAATATCACTTGGGAGTCTCGTAGTGACTTCACCTAATAATCACAAGTGAAAAAATGTATTTCTTTGAATTCTAGTACGACTATCGTTTTCCGTCTCGACTCCAAGTTTGACAGACCGAAGTCGTAGAGACGAGAATTAACTCCGTAGAGTAAGTTAAACTGGGAGTCGTGTCAATTGGATTCCAGTCCCCAACTGTCTAATACCGGTACCCGGTTTAAGTCAAGTGACGGAGTAAAACATACAGAACACTCGATTCTTGGTAAAAATACAAAACTTACAAGAAAAACTTTTTTCTTCATATCGTATCGTCAGACAAAACATTTTTTTTAATGTATTGTTAAAGTCACAGACATTTCAAAATAACTGTGTGTTCGGAACAAGTAAGAAAATATATAATAGGTTCCGACGATTTTAGTGTCTCAACTAATCAACACTCTGTCTGGTTTACCGAACGCTTAGATTTTTATAGACGGTGCACTGAAAAGTGTCTGTCTCAAACGGATCCCAATAGTAACTCGGTGACCCGAAGAGTCCACCGAAGCCCCATCTAGGGGACCTCTTCCTTTACCGTTGAACGAGGTCATAAGAACGGACCCTATAGGGTACCTGTCTTCTCCGACCGCCCGATGTCTCAAATACACCAACGTTTTCACAACCTGTGCTGAATCGTTGATTTGTTGTCGTTGTTGTTTAGCATGAACGACTTTTATTTTGGCTTGGGTCTGGAACAATAAAAGAAATTGTATTTTGTCAAAAAACTCACTTCAATTGATAAAAGTCCATATTTGACATAAAACTTGACACTACAACCCCTTCTGAGAACTCTCAGAGAACCTAACGTTCCTCTAGTTTGGTCAGTTAGGAGTTCCTTTAGTCCGGATTTATAAGTAACCTTCCTGACTACGACTTCGAGGTTATAAAACCGGTGGACTAAGTTTCTTGACCGAATAACCTTTTCTGGGACTACGACCTTTTCTGACTTCCGTCTTCCTCTTCTCCTGTTGTCGCCTACTCGACCAACCTACCGTAGTGGTTGACCTACCGATACTCAAACTCGTCCGAGGACCCACTACTTATCCCTTCGGACCACACGACGTCAGGTACCCCTACGTTTCTCAGTCTGTACTGACTCACTGACTTGACTTGACTTGACTTTGATATAAAATTCCGTCGGTAGGGAGTCATAGACTCCTACTGACCAAGGTCCTGGGCACCCACGAGTTCAGAGAAGATATTTTACAAATATAAACGCATATTAGATGTGTGTAGGAGGACATATGAAATTTAGTAGAGATCTAATGAGTCCCGTGGATTACGTTTAAGATATATTTATCAACAACACACACAAGTTAGTGAGTCTACACAGACCGAGAAACGTTGGTGTACCTGACGCCGGGTGGTCCGAGGAGACAGGTACCCTAAGAGGTCCGTTCTTATGACCTCACCCAACGGTAAAGGAGGAGGTCTCCTAGAAGGACTGGGCTCCTAGCTTGAGTTGAGAGGAACACAAGACGTAACGTCCGCCTAAGAAATGGTGACTCAGTGATCACTCCGGGTATTAATGGACAATAGTAACAACAAGTCAGCGAGTCAACACAGACTGAGAAACGTTGGGGTACCTGACGTCGTACGGTTCGAAGGACAGGAAGTGGTAGAGGACCTCGAACGAGTTTGAGTCCAGGTAACTCGACCACTATGGTAGGTTGGTAGAGCAGGAGACAACAAGGGAAAAGATGGACGGAAGTTAGAAAGAGTCTTAGTCCTAGAAAAGATTACTCAGTGGTAATCTCAAAAAACTCAAAACGAAAAACCTTGAAAGTTCTTTTTTTAAAAAAAGTTTATAAAAACTAGGTGTCAACCAACTTAGGTATTTACACCTCGGGTGTCTATGTCTTCCGTTTGATATAAATCTTAATTGAATTATAACGGAGTTTCAGTGGTTTATAATCTGTATTTATAAACACGGACAAACCCTTCGTTTCTACTTATTTTAGTAAACAAGAAATTCTATAAATTTTGTGAACGAGACCTTATTACCACCGTAGTAATAAAACGTATTACAGATACTTTACCTAAACAAGTCGTCTCTCTTCAAATTTCGATTCAATATGGTTTAGGATTAATTACTACAAAATTTATTCAAAGTCGCTGGTTAACAAAGGGGTAGTGGGTTTTCCTTTACTCTACGAAGTCCTTTACGAAGTCCGTCGAGATCTAAATTATCTGGTCTCAACTCAACGTTTACAAGGTGAGCCGTGGCGGTTGTAGGTAGGTAAGGAAGGGAAATCCCGGTACAAGAGACAATCTAGGACCTCGGTGTTTCTACTGTCCTGTGTCAATGAGGGAAATGAACCTAAGAGTTGATTTTAAGAGTGTGAAAAAGACAAAAAGGTGAACCTCCCCTCACCAAGAGGAAGAGATTAATAAGGCAGGGATGGACTAATACAGTCAGTGAGAACGACTGTTAGAATGTAAGTGTCTTCTTAGAAATCCCGTAGTAAGGTGCGTAGGAAGGACCGGAGTACTTATCTTTGTACGTAGGATGACTGTATTATTACAGACCCAGTCAATAGATAACTGTGTTATTAGAACGTGTTACTTGTTAGTATTGTAAAGTTATTTAATAGTGTTACGTGTAACTAAATCGAGGACTCAGACACTTCAATTCGATTAGACCGACGTGGGTCGACTCCGGACGGACGTCCACCCATGGATCTGAACCAAAACCCCCCGACCCGAACGAATGTTGAGACCCCAACCGACGGACAACCGAATAAGTCCAACCGGGTCGAGACGTTGGAAGTCCGAGTGGGTCCGTACGGGTAGAGTACCTCTACTGTCTCCCGTTCTCACTCGTTCGGGTCATTCCGATCCACGAGAAGTTCAAAGATGGACGTAGAGTAGTAAAGTGTAGGGCAACCGGTTTCATTCAGAGTACCGGTTCAGGACACAGTCCTCCCTAACGATAACGATTCTGTGAAGTCAGTACAGACTGAGACACGCTGGGGTGTCTGCCGTCGGGTGGTCCGAGGGGGCAGGGACCCTAAGAGGTCCGTTCTTGTGACCTCACCCAACGGTAAAGGAAGAGGTTACGTACTTTCACTTTCCATTTTCACTTCAGCGAGTCAGTACAGGATGAATCGCTGGAGTACCTGACGTCGGATGATCCGAGGAGGTAGGTACCCTAAAAGGTCCGTTCTCATGACCTCATGCCACAGTCTTCCCTTCCCAGTACGTTGCACTGTACCGTTCACCGTAGTTACACCAACAATCACTTTGTGACCCTGGTACGTTAGGTGGTAGGTACACTCGTTTTGATTATGGGGTCTCCATTTAATAAAAGTAATATTTTATACATCCACCTTTATGTGTGTGTATTTAGTTACTCTTTCTTAATATAACACGTTGTTAAAGATTTGTAGTGTGATATAAAATCTCCTAGAATTGTTTCCCTGTTTGAGGTAGACGACTCTAATCAGGACGAATGGGGAAAGTACCCTGCCGAGTGGTAAGTCCTCTGAGAACCTCTGAGTTTCTCTCCCGTTAAACTCTCGGTCGCATCCGTGGTCCTCCTACCAATAGTATCCTGAACTGTATCTCTTTCTTACCGTTCTTTAGACAGTGGAGAGCGAACGAACAACCTTGATCCGGTTTCCACTGTATGTTTGTGGAGGTTAGTGGTTAATTCATTTTTGTTTCGAGTATAGTATAGGTGGACGTCCTTTTATAATATAAAGGGGAGGGTTGTGGACCTCGTACCGGTCATTACCCTTGGTCACGGGGGGTCAGGGTGGACAAAACCCTGTACCACCGTATACTAAGATAGAAGACCTATTTCATTTGTTCTGGTTGATTTTGTTCTGATTTCCCTAAAACACTTACAACTACCACTACTCCTTTGTCTTCGTAGTCCTATATGGTGTTTTTTGGTCACTTGTCCGTTTACCCGTGTTAAATACACCAGGAACTACTGTTATTAGCTGATACGAAAGACAAAAAAACGAAAAATTTCAAAATGAAATAAAAATAAAAAACCTGACGTGGTACACCGTATTCTCTAGAATCAAGGAGTTGGTCCTTAGCTTGGATATGGGGAACGAAACCTTCGTACCTAAGAATTTGGTGACCTACCGGTTCCTTCAGGAGTAAAAAAGTGAATAATTTAACACCAATTCCTTTACCGTTGGGTGAGGTCATAAGAACGACCCTTTTAGGGTACCTACCTCCTCGGACCACCCGATGTCAAGTACCCCAACGTTTCTCAGCCTGTGTTGACTCACTGAAGTGAGTGAGTGAGTTTCTGCGTATTGTATCCTAGGTGGAAGAATTGTTTTAAAATTCACGTGTCTTATCATAACAATCGATACTCGAGTTACGTGTCATTTAGAGACCTCCAAAAGGTAGAAAACACTGACTTTGAAATATGGGTAATTTGTCGTTGAGCAAAGGGAGTAAAGGGGGAGGGGGCCGGCGGTGGTAAGATGAAAGACCAAAACACCTAAACAAAGTTTGTACAGTGTATTCACCTTAGTGCATTTTAAACAGGAAGACACTGACTGAAAGAAGTGAATAGCATTTCAGGAGTTCCATATAGGTACAACATCGTATACCGTCTTAGAGGAAGGAAAAATACCGACTTATTATAAGGTAACACACATATAAGGTGTAAAAAAAATTAGGTAAGTAGGCAGCGACCTATAAACCCGTCAAAGACGGACACCCGACAACACTTATTACGACAGTACTCGTACCTACACATTTAGTAAGAAACTCGAGGGCTAAAGTCGAGAAAATCCATATATGAGTCTTCACTCTAATGACCCAATATACCGTCAGATAAAAATTAAAGAACGACAAAAGGTATCACCAACATGGTAAAATGTAAGGGTGGTTGTTACATGATCTCAAGATGAAAGAGATGTAGGAACGTTGTGAACAACGAAAGACAAAAACAAAAACAAAAATATTACCACTAGGATTTCCGTACTCCAGTATAGAATGACACCCAAACTAAACCCAAAGGGACTACTAACGACTGAGAGTCGTACAAAAGTATCTGATACGAAAGAACGATACGATCTGTATGAGTATCTGACATGAAAGAATAGGTACATTACCGATATTTATTTAAAGATAACAACATTACCAATAAAATGTACTAACTTTTTTATCCAAGAAAACCTTATAAAAGTATCCTCAGGGTTTATGTTTTTTGGTAAAGTGAAAAATTATGCACAAAGTGTAAAATCATTACTATTTTATGAATCGTGTTGTTTTGACGTATTTAACGAATTGTCTTTTAAAGTTTAGAAGGATAAGTAAGATCTTATCTCTAAGACGGAAATGAAATGTTTAAGACATAGGTGAGAGTCGTTTTAATTAGAAGTCATAAATTGTAGAGCAGTGAGGAGTTTCTATGCTTATCACGATGGGGTTCGTAAAAAGGTAGTAACGATTTTTTCCTTTCCTTACCTTTACTTTCTTTAAGTGTACTACTCCCTTCACCAGTAAGGTGTGAGTCTGAAACTACTCATAGTTTACTCAATACAAATAACTTAGTTGTCCTAGCGAAACTGTACATTTTATACGATGCGTGGTCCGGAGGTGAGACCTGTCCGATGTATTGAAACCCCGGGTCACGTTTTACTTTTACGTACCGGGAACAAGTTTTACATAATTTTAAAGTTCTGTCGTCCATGTCTCGTAATCTGGTTCAAGGTCCTAGCAGATTCATCTCTCATCACGGGTAGTTCGGTAGGGACTGGATTACCATTTTTCTTTTTTCCTAGAAGACCCTCAAACAGTAGATAGTCTTTTAATACATGTTGGTCGAGTCACGAGAGTTTCATCGTCATCCCGACCTCTCTTTAAGGAATTTTTAGATTACCCCCTTTTCACAAGTGTTTGACGTGGATATAGTTCGAATAGTTCATATATTTGAACTATAGTTCGAAAAAAGATCTTTTAAGGTTTCCGGGTGAATTAAAGTTGTGGTTGGGTCTGTAAGTAAAACTCTAATCTCAAAACGTCAGTCGGTCTTGGTCCGATGTCTCGTCTCAATGAAGGGAGAAACAGTATTAATTAAAGGACCGTTGGTGACGGTCCCCTCTCTTTTCAAAGAGTCTTAATCTGTTCGAGTGTTATAGGGGTCAGTTATACTTGCGTATCAAGTCCCCTCTGAAGTCCCTCTGGGTCTAGTTCGGACCGAAATAGTGTGAGATATATTGGATAATTGGAATTCGTTACACCAATACTCCCACTCTCCCTCTAAATTTACTTGTTACCCTTCAATAGAAAGGGTTCATATACGTTAATCGTTACTAGGATTCTTAAAGTATTATACTTTAACTCTTTGGGTCGAAAGGACCAGAGTGGTGAATTCATTAGCCCCCTTCAAAGAAATCAAACACTACTAAATGTTTCACTCGGCCACCGGAAAAGTAGATAATAGTAACAGTGTTCTACGTAAAGGAGATGTTTACGAAAGTAAATAAATTTCTTTTTTTTGTATTGGTCGTTATATCAGTCTGGGACTCACTAAAGAAGTTAAGACATTTAATGTGATAACTGTATTAATTATTGAAATTATGTTTTTGATACCGACAGTTTACCCGTGTCGTAGGTTAGTTACCTTTGTTTAGTAAAAGGGAAGACAATTTACTAAGAGAGTTCTTCACTTAGATTCTTTTGTCTTATCAGTTAGTTACTCCCTCAACGGACATAACAGAGAGAATACCCATCTTAACTTTTGTTTCGAAAGGAAATAACACATTTAAAGTTGGTAACCTTTAGTTAACAACGTGTGTCTCCCCTGATATAGGTCATCTGTGGTTACAGACTGAAAATATAACATTTTAGCGTCGTCTTACCTATTAATAACGGAGTGCACTAATAGGTTTATGAGACGTTTAGTTCTACTTGAAGAAACCCCTTTTAAGTCTACAAAATTTGGTACAACAAATGCTATCCCTTGAGTCTCTCAAACTCCGGAGTGATGTCTGGGTAGGAATTGAAATACCATACAGTCAACCCAAGAACCTTTCTAACTTCTGTGGGATGGTCTCCGCCTACCCGTCACGCCACTTCGACACTACAATTAAACGTCCACACTTCGTAACAGAGACCAAACTTAGCTAGACGTCACGATACCTCCCAAAGAAACTTGGACTTCGTGGGTACTTCTTGTACTTTGTGTCGGTGTTCAAGAGAACCGAACGAGGAAAATCTAAGTGGGATTCGTATTTACAACGTTGTGGCAACCGAATCTCCTCCCCTTTCTCCGCACTTCCTTTATTCTGTCTTCGTCGTCGTAGACCTTATGGTCCGATTGTTGGGTGTAGTTGGGTAATCTCTGTACCAGAAGGAAGAATAGGAAGGGACCACCGAGTCGTCATTTCTTAGGTGGACGGTTACGTCCTCTCCGCATAAGTTAGGGACCCAGTCCTTCTAGGGGACCTCGTCCTTTACCGTTGGATAAGGTCATAAGAACGGACCCTTTAGGGTACGTGTCTCCTTGGTCCACTCCGATGTCAGGAACCCACAACGTCTTCTCAACCTGTACTGACTTGTTAATTTGTTGTTGTATTGTGGACTTCCTACAGTACACTCCTACCTCCGTCTCTAACGTCACTACACCAACGTTCAGTTCCCTACGGTTCCTACCTGGTGGGGGATCTTAGACTAAACCCTTGAAACTAAACCCTGAACACTGAAAGTTGAAACTGTCTTATTTAAAGATAACAAAATTCGGTGGGTCGAACACCATGAAACAAAGTAGTACGGATCCTTTGAGTGTAGGCCACAATCTCCCACCAGACACGACCCCCCTTCCCCGTCCCTTACTGCCTCTAACACCACAGTAAGACATCCCTCCTCTCACACAAAGTCACCATCCTTCTCACAAGGTACATTCGAAGTACCTCCACTCTAAACTCGTTTCTGAATTACCTCCACTCCCTTACCCGTGGTACGTCCATAAACCCGTTCTCACAAGACCGACTTCTGGTCGTTCACATACTCGGGGTCTTTCCTCGGTCGGTCTACTCGACCTCTGGTTCGTTCCTCAGGGGACACCGACCTCGTCTTTCTCCCCCTCTAACAATCCCCGACTCCAACCTACCTATCACTACCTCGTCCCAGGAAGGCCCGATACTACTTCTGACCTCGAAAACGAGGCTCACTTTACATTTCTAACCTTTAAAGACTTTCTCCTCACTACACTAGAATGTAGACTTCTCAAGGAGACCGACGGGTCAACTCTTGTCTAAAACCCTCCTCCCCATCTCTCTTCGAGAATGTAAGCAATCGGGACATTAGGGTCGCCCGTTACTGTACGATTAAAGTACCACGACCGTCACCCACACCTCTTCACCAACCTGAGACTCATGTCAAACTTTCCTCTCGGTTCTTGTGAGTGTCTACCTCACCTGGACACCACGAGGTATGGAGGGTTCCCGGTCTTCTGGGGTGATGGAGAACTTCTTACAACCTCTGTGAGTCTTTTTAGGAAGGAGAACCAAAAGGGAAAGAACGTACAATATAAAGCTACGAACCGGGAGACAGTACTTTTTTAACAGAACCGAACTAACATTCTTAATCTGACGTCGTACATTAAAAAAATCATACTTTCATGATATACATGTTCTAAAAATTTTATTACATGTCTTCCTATCTTTTACTCTTAATTTCCCGATAAAAAGGGAGGGGACACAGTATCAAGTCGATATTAGTGACAACTACAGATAAGAATGTTCATTTACATTACGTATATGTAGTATATATACGATATAGGATAAAAAAATGTGTTTACACTGACATAATATGTACGACAAGACGGAACGAAAAAGAGAATGAAGTCACAAAAATATTATTATACTTGTCACAAAGTTTAGAAACTTTGAGATACTAAAGAAACATTCCCATGTAGGATACGTATACATTATGAAATCAGTCAGGGAATAACTACCTATAAAATCCCAACTTCATCTGTCTAAAGATTTACACACATACACACTCAAGTCAACACAGACTGAGAAACGGTGGAGGACCTGATATCGCACGGTCCGAGGAGACAGGTACCTTAAAAGGTCCGTTCTTATGACTTAGTCCAGTGGTAAAGACGAGGTCCCCTAGAAGAGGTGGGTCCTTAGGTTAGGTATAGAGAAAGGAGAGGACGTGACCGTCCACCTAAGAAATGGTGACACGGTGGACCCTTCGACTTTATCTGTTCAAATATTTATTGTCATCAATTTTTATCGTTTTTGAATGACATACGAGTCGTGACAAAATTTCTTGAGTAAATATAGAGTGTGGTAAGGTTATTCGTCTATGACAATAATCGGGTTCAAACACCTATTTCCGTCCTTCCCTGTCTCCTCGGTTCGTTGAACCGTTTCTAGTGCGTCGACTGTTCACTACCTAGTGTGTAGCGTTCACTACCTAGGTCAGTTAGGAGATGTGGAAGAGAAAAAGAGAAATGAAACACCTTGATACATTTTATTTTAGGACCTTCATCTTAACAACTTAGTTTCTCATATACATAAAATTTAGAACTAACTAGTAAAGTTCAACCGAAGGTGTCTCTGCCACGATTAACTGTTAAATATTATTAATATTAGAAATGGTTCAGACTACCTACACCTTACTGTAAAGTAGACACGAAAAATTAGACACAAAATTAAAGGTAGAGAAATTAACACCCACTCCAACTTTAAAGAAGGACAATTAACCTGTAAACACACACACACACACACACACACACACACACGCGCGCTCGCGCGCACACGTAACAGATAAGGATAGGGAACAGGTGAAAGGAAACCCAAAAATAATTGAGTATATTCAAGAAACATATAATTATTTTAATCAGTAGACAGTATATACAAGGTCAAAGGAACTAGAATGAGTAGAAAATCGCAAAGTTCAAAAAAAGGGTACACTGACTGGTAAATGGTTTATTAAGTAAAAAGAGAGTATCAAGGACTAGAATGACTAAGAGAATTACTCTAGAAGTTTCTGGAAGAAAAGAGACCGATTCCCACTCAACTTGATTTTATCGTTAGAATTAAACGTAAAGGGTTGATTAAGACAAGGTTTATCTCAACGTATAAAACTGGAGGTTTTGTAATAAAGTTTTTGACTAAAAAGTAAGTACTATATAGTTACCGGTTCACCTTACATACTTAAGGTAAAAGGACCTCAGTGTCATTCAGTTTTACAAAATACGACAGTTATTATTAATTCTTCTTATGTTGGATATTCCTCTTCCACCAGAGATCACCGTATGGAGATCAGACATATAAATTAAGGTAAGATAAACTATAAAATAATTTATAAACTTAAACTTATTTTATTCATATAAATAATCTATATCATCACCATGTTCAAACCTCCTACCAATTGTATGAGAAATTATCAACAGTCTATGTGAGTTTAACTAAAACTGTCGAACCGTGTTAGTCATTTTGATTATTCTACTTTAAATTGTCACCATTTACTTTTCAAGACGTTACTCCAATTTTTTTTGCGGACCGGTTAATCTTCTACTCTCTGTGGACTCGGTGCCCGTTAAGTTTATTTTAACAAATCCCCTAAAATAAATTACTTTTAACGTTATGACCAGGTATCTATCTTAACGGTCTTCTCGATTACTCTAGAATTTAATGTAATTATCTTTATAAAGTAGGTCTTATTTTTGTCATTATCAGGGTCCACACACGATGTGGTCATACGAATGTACCTCTCTTGTCAAAATCAAGACTCATAGTATAAAATTCTCTATGTAACTGTTTTGACTCAAGGGGGTTCTTACTTTTGACACGGTGACCTTATAAATTTGATCATTTTCTTTTGACAGTGATCCCGATCTTATTAGTAGAAATCTATAAATTTCCTGAGTACACCTCTGTACTAATGTAAATAGGATACCTGACCCTATTTACTTCAGTATCTTTCCCTCTGAAGATAAATTCTTCTTTAACAGATTATAAACCTAGACAGATGATTAACTTACTAAAGGAATACTCTCTTCCTCTAAAGGCAGTAGTCCTCATAAATTCGACTCTACGTCACCACAGTATTCTCCTCAGTTCCAAACCAACTCTAGTCTATATGTTCTAGTCGGTGTTCCCTAAATAGTGTACACCAAATTTGTCCCGGTTACAAATGTCGAAGTTACAATCAGAATGTTGTCACAGGGAACGTCAATAGTTATGTTCGTAAGGTTGTTCGACTAAACCTTTCTCCTTGTCTCAAAGTCCGAGAGATCAAACACTAGGTCGGTTGTTATTGTCACCTGAGAACCTTCAGACAAAACTTCCTCTTTTAGTAGTTAGTATAGACAATTCTGTCTTTTCTCTAAATTTTTTTTTTTTGTTGTTGTGACTAGACTAGAATTATAAAGAGGGTAAGGACTTTTGGATTCTAAGACGTAGATCCCTAAAGTAATTATACTAATAAGTATTCTACCGGCTGAGAGGGTGATCTGGTACTCGGGGAGGGAATTTCGATCCTTGGTACAAGATGACTGAAGAGACAGTGGTCTCAGACTAACACGGACCACATATAAACAAGAAGTTATCTGTAAACGGTTTACTTAGTCACTTGCTCACTTACTTGTCGTCGTGTCGAATCGGGCCCGATTCTTACGTCTACAAGACAAGGAAATTCAGTGGTTGTTCTCCTTACTTGAAAGTATATTGTTGATTCATCGAGGTTGATACCCCTACCTTTCTAAAGACCTCATCCCTCGGTCCGTACGGTGATCTTTACGAGAGTATAAAAGGACTTTAGGAGACCTCAGGGACCGGGTCATAAAACAGAAAATTTATACTTCTAAATATGAGATACAACTACATAAACAAGTTCACAGACTTATTTACTTACTTTCGGGTAGAAGAACTCCCGTCCGACAGAGAGAACTCAACCCTACGGATGTTAATGGACCAGGGGAGAGACGACGGTACGGACTGAAGACTCTGAAGGAGAGAGGGGACCCGTCACACTAGTCTGTCCCTCCCTAAGGTTACCTTACTGACAGAGGGGTAGGGTGGGGGTAGTGGTCAAGACTGAAGTGGGAAGGTACGACCACCACTGGGAAGAGCGAGTGACTGGGTGATCGGTGAGGTGACAGCTGAAAGGTTGGTGTCTTGACGGTGAATCCCGTTCCAGGTCGGAACTCCTCAGGGGACGAGTTCGGAGTCCAGGGTAGGGGTCTTCAAGTACGGACGGGGTCCGTAACGAAAACGCAAAAGGAATAAACATTGTTGGGAAGAAAGGGAAGGGATACATTAAAAAAGACATTCAGGAAGGTCGGTCTCTGGACAGACGTACGTGGGTTGTTCATGGATCGTGACAGGACACGGTGGGTGACACAAGTCATGATTTCTGTGGTCCTGTTTACTCTACTCGAGATCGAGGACAATGAGGTCACGTATGACCTTGTACCCGAGTAGTAGGGGGACTGAGGGATTTTAAATTAATAGGAACTAAAGGGATGTCACAATGAAAGGGGAGTTCTCTGACATTTAAGTGAAAGAATCTTTGGATAGTGTCGTTGGCCGAGGTGCACACTGGGTATGGTCCGGGTCATTTATGAACAGTGGCTTCAACCTTCCCCACCGAAAAGTACCGAACTGTACTGAGTTGAGTCTGTTTTTCTGGAAGTTTAGAGTACCAAAAGAACCTAACCTCTACCCTACCCTAAGAAAGATGAAACTGAAAGAGTGACTTCTTTTTTTATTTCATGATATAAAAGTCTTAAAACTTGTCCTTAAGTTTGGTAGAGTAAAATGGTTAGTCTTACCGGTAGTAGTTTTTTTTGATGTTACTTACGATCTCTCCCACACCTATTTTACCTTGGGAGAACGTGACATCCACCCTTATATTTAACCATGGCAGGGACACCTCATGTCATATCTTCAAGGGGCTCTTTGATTTTTATCGATGTTATATTAGAACGTTAGGGTGAGGACCCGTATGAAGGTCTCTTTTTGTAGAAAGGTTTCCTATATACGTGGGGTCACAAGTAACGTTATAAATGTTATCGGTTCTGTACTTTTGTGAGATGTACAGGTAACTGTCTCTTTATCTATTTCTTCTACACCATGTATATGTGTTACCTTATAATGAGTTGGTAATTTTTCTTACTTTATTACGGTAAATGTCGTTGTGCCTACTGGACCTCTAACAGGATGATTCACTTCGTTCAGTCTTTTTCTGTTTATAGTATACTATAACGAAAATACACCTTATTTTTTTACTATGTTTACTTGAATAAATGTTTTGTCTGAGTGTTTGAATACCAATGGTTCCCCCGGACCACCCTTCCTCCGGTCTAACCCTCAAACCCTAATTGTAATTGACATATCGTCATGTGTGCAACCTCCTCCTTTACCGTTGGGTGAGGTCACAAGAACGGACCTCTTAGGGTCCCTGCCCCCTCGGACCACCCGACGGCAGATGCCCCAGCGTGTCTCAGCCTGTGTTGACTTCGCTGAATCGTCGTCGTCATATGTGACGATATAAATTTTTATCTATCGGTTGTTCCTGGAGGACATCGCGTCCCTTGAGACGAATGATGTGACATTATTGGATTTACCCTTTTTCTTATCTATGTACATATATATATATTGACTAGTGAAACGATATGTGGACTTTTGTTATTTTATAGTAATTAGTTGACATAAGGTTATATTTTATGTTAAAAGATTTTTAGTAGAGTGAAACAGTTATAAAAAGTTACATTATTATAACAGACATGAGGAAGGGAAGGTCTTTTGAACCTAACACACTATGAAAATTTGATACCAAGGACCAAAGAAAAAAAAGGAAGAAACACGGAGCCAGGGTAAAATGCAAACCCAACCAAAAATACAGTCGTCCATCTTTCTGTACTTCTTTCGTTCGACCTAGGTCTACAGTCTTTGAGCAAAAGATTCCGTTTTCTGTGCACGGTAGTCGATTGTCCGTTCTTATGACGTCACCCATCGGTAAGGGAGGAGGTCCCCTAGAAGGTTTGGGTCCCTAGCTTGGACCTAAAGGACATAACGTCCGTTTAAGAAATGACAGTCTCGGTGGTCTCTTCCGGGATCGATGGTCCTCTGAGAAAGGGAAAGACACGTGGACTGAGAAGAACAGACCCTTCGTGAGGAGTTTCCTTTTTTTATTTGATTTTATATTCGGTGTAAGTCCCATATTTTTTCTAACATCTATCGACCTTTTGCCTAATACGTCTCGTTGTCCTATTTTATTGGGAGTCGTGGTTTTCGGTCCCGACGGGCCCTAGTCAATGGTGACTCGGGCATTACTAGAAGAATGTAGTTTTCGGGAAAGTTCTGTATCGTTGTCTGGACGGGACGTTTCTGAGAACTTGGTCTCCTCTCACATTAGTAGTTATGAGATCGGAAAGAGAAAACACTCGTGAAATTTTTTTTCGGGCCGCCGCATCACTGAGACCATAATTCATAGTAAACTTTGTTACGGAACTTTGGTATTACGTTAGAATGAGGACTTTACACGTCATAAACGCCGGTGCCACGCATGTGGACCGTGCAGGCCAACGATTGTCTTATTTAGACACTAAAAAGAAAAGTGTACGGAAGACGGAAGAACGAACCGACTTATTCGACGTCTAGTCAACTTGAATGGGACGAAAAGACAAAACAAAGTCCTAGACCATAAACAAACACGAAATAAAAGGGGATGGAGAAGTATTTTTTTTTTTTTTTTTTCTCATTTGGTCAGACGGACACTCTCATAACTGACCCGATTCTTACACCCTAACACAACGTTTCCTCGAGCCCGGACGTTACAATAGTGAGTCGTCCTGACCCGGGTAGTCTTTCGTGTACCACACGGTACTGCATCGACCAGAGGCTGGTGTTTTCGTCTGAAAAGAGACACTTAATCTGTTTGGTGTGTTTTCCGTTGTTATCGATCGTATTTGTGGTAAATTATGATAAGTGTCCGATAACTTCTCTACCCGCAACTGTTTCTTAACGTCGTTTCGGTCCTGTAACACCAGGGTACTTTCCTCCGGATCACTTGTCCTTCGTAGTGACGTCGCCCGACTGTCATTGGTATATTGCCGTCCTAACACCCCGACCGTAAATGGGGTTCCCAGAAATGTCAGTCTTTTTATTTCTCTTTAATTTCGTATTCCTTAGGAGAAACACCCGTGAATTCGGGTGCTTCGTTGTGTTCTTCGATATGTTAACAGAAAAGTTGTGAGCCGACACGAAATCTATTACTACTTTTCCTTTGTAAACCCCACACGAATGAGCATCCTAAGACATAGTGGGTAACCCTTTTACGTAGATATTTTTGTCTACTTTAAAAGTGTCGTTTTACTTATCAACGTATTCGAAAACGGAGCAAAACTTTGTCCTTCTCGAGTGACGCCGACCTAATCAGTCCGACGAGAGACAAACACTGTCGGAGAAAGCCCCTGTGTCCCACAGGTCCCGTCCTGTTGACAGTAAAAAGTGGTCCACGTATTTCTTTTCCTTTTTAAGTTATTTGGGTGCCTTTATGTTATGGATAGAAATTTTACTAATTTGGACACAGATTGTCTTTGATTAAATGTATATGAAATTTTTTTTTCAAATGAATAAACCGACGTGACTCAAAATCACTACCGAATATCCTAGATCAAGGGGGTGATCCCTAGCTTGGGGTCATGGGACCGTAACCCTCGACCCTCGGAATCGGTGACGTGGTAGTTCCTTCACGGAGATCTGTAAATTTCATCCTTAAATTGTTTACATGAAATTAAGACTTTGTTTAGATATGACCCTTAGTAAAAAATTACGTAGGACCCAAGATTTTTTATTTCGTATTATCTACATGGTTTATGTGACTCCTTCCAATCACTACCTCCATGTTCTGTTAAAATCTTATCTGGGATTTTATAAGATCTTACAGGAAAAAGATTCCTTGGAGCTCTCGGTCCCTCGACTCACTAGTCGGTATCAACGTATTGGTCATTATCGTCGAGTTCAAACTAGGGTCCAAAGGACTGAGGGACAGGATGATAAGGTTTATACCTTTATAAAAAAACTTATATCTTTACGAAAAATCACAGTTCACTTGAAAAGCCAACGATAAATCGACAAATAGGAATTCGTTAACTAATTGAGGAGACACAGACAAAATGATAAGTATGTTACCCCAGTCGGATGGAGTATCTTAATAACTCTCCCTAACTTACTCAATTACATACATAAATCTTATCACAGAATATAGTATATGTACGAACGACAATAATGACGAATGAATATCTTGTCGTCTCTCCCAAAACCTCTAGACTTTCCCGGTCAAGGGTCCAGAAAATTGACGTTTCGTTTCGACAAAAAGGTTGTGATGATACTACAGAGAATTCTGGAATTTTTTATGAGACATTCGAGTCACTTTGGTGGGTCAGAGTATATCTGGTACATATTATTCCGAGAACCATCTTATACCGGTATATGTAATTTGAGAGAAAGAAAATCTCTTCACCAATAGTTTAAAATCACACTTGAATTTTTTTTAAAATTTAAATTTTTATCATCTTTCCCTGAAACGACCGTCAGGTCACCAATTCTGAGGTCGACAGTTTTATCTCACACGTCCAAGTTCGGGACCAACCCCTTGATTCTAGGGTGTACGACGTACCGTGTCGGTTTTCTATTTTTTGTTGTCGTTGTTGTTGTTTTATATAAATATCCTTTGTTTAGCCCTTCTTTATTAACATTGTATACATTAAAAAACTTTTATAAAATTTATTTTTAAAAATTTTTTCTTCTTCTCACCCATCCAGAAAATGGTGGTGAAACGTTAAGGTGTCCAGAGGACACCCTGGGTTCTTTGATTTTGTGTGTGTGTGTGTGTGAAAAAGGGAGTGTCTACTAAAGAGTCTTTCCGTTAGGTTTCTATTGTGAAACTCTTTTAAACGAACTCTCGTATTTAAGGAAGGAAGAAGGGGTGGAGGTGGAAGATCACAGTGGTAAATTAAAAGTAAGCATAAGACCCAGTAGACGACGGTCAATTGAACCAAACGAGTGTCCTTCCGATTACTTCTCTTTCTAAGAAGACATGGTCGATTCCAATTGGTCGTTTCGATCAAGACGAACTCGACTTGGAGAACTCGGTAGAGTTTCGGGGGTGTAGATTGAGATCGGTTCGTGGAAGGTTGCGCTCGTCTCACCTGAACCTGAATACTATCTCCTCACATTTCTACGACCTGTTGTGGAGGCGTTATCCTTCTCGAGGAACTTTGTGTGCGAGGTGACTCACCGTCCAAAAAGTCGTAGTCTGTAAGTGACTAAGTGGATAACTAGTAGGAACAGTTCTTGACCCTAAGACCTTTTCCCTCTAAATTTGTTGTTCGGTGGCATGAAGTTGGGAGTCCGTCCGACACTAGATCATTCCTTTCATTTTGTTTATGTGTGAATAGAACCTTATTTTCCGGGAAATAGAGTAAATCCAACGAGACGTAGATCAAAGCGACAACCAAAGATGAGAGAAAGAGGACTTCAACGAAGTTCATTGTGTCCCTAGACTATCACCCTCTTTTCGGTCTCGTCTTTTCTATTGTCGTCCTTCTCCGGTAGACGACCGTCAAAAGAGGGACAGTTGAAGAAGGGACGAGCGCAGACGACCAGAGGAGACAGGGAGGACCGTTGACTCATGTCTCGGGAACGAGACGGTAAAAACGGGGTAGGGTTTTCCGTACGACTCGGTCGCAAGACACGACCCGGGACACGTGTCGGGACTATTACCCTTCCCTTACTTTACCCCGGAGACGGTGGTCCGTCCGTCTATTAAGAAAATTATCATACTAAACAATTATAAAAGAAAAAGGAAAAAAAAAAAAACAATTATAAAAGAGGGATACCCAAAGGGGCTACCGAGTCACCATTTCTTAGACGGACGTTACGTCCTCTGTGTTCTCTGTACCCAAGCTAGGGACCCAATCCTTCTAGGGAACCTCCTCCTTTACCGTTGGACTAGGTCAAGAGCACGGACTCTTTGGGGTGCCTGTCTCTCTTGACCGTCCGATGTCAGGTTTCCCAGTGTCTCAGTCTGTACTGACTCGTTGACTTGTGTGTGTATAAAAGAGAGGTGGGGTTTGACACGTACTCTGGAAATCTTTTCACTGTAGTCCCTGAAGGGACCACCGGGTCACCGATTCCGAGGTGTGAGGGTTACGTCCCCCTGGGTCCAAGTTAGGGACCAGTCCCTTGATTCTAGGGTATACGGAACGTCGGTTTTTACATAAAATTTTTTTCTTTTTTCTTTTTCTTTTTACTGTAGTAAAGTAGACATCGTATTCGAAGCACGATAATAATGGGTAAATATTACTTCCGTGACTCTGACCCCCTCCAGTTTTTAAAAAGGTCTTAGTGACCTTGTGACCATTCACAATCTCTGTTCTTACCTCGGGTCAGACTAAAAGTTCAAGCGTCAGAAGTGAAGAGACGTATAAACTTAAGTATAAAAGACAAGTAGACGACGTACGGTCCAGTCACGATCTGTCTCTATTTCACTTAAACGACATGACTCAAGATATTACCGTCACGTAATACTATTTATTACTAGTATTTTGTCACCAAGAGTTGGGTTTCACTGAGACACTAGAAATGGGTGACCCCTGTAAACAATTACAAACCTCTGCAAAACAATCCTCGTCTCTTACACACCCACTACCCCCCTGGTCCTCGGGTCTTTACATCGCCCTCTCCCCGGTCGTCCCTTTTACTTGAACGTACGGGAGGACTCCCGTCCTAGACAGATACGTTCACCTCTCTTCTACGTATTCTGTAATGTTTATACTTTAGTTGAGCAAAGCTAGTTGGTGAAGGACCGTGCTTCTTCTCCCTCCGGGTCCAATGTCACTCCCCCATCCTCCACACTTTTGTTCTCTCTTCTTCGACACCCTCGTCCGTCCGACCATTTAGTCCGACTACAGGGCAGTCGGAGAGGTAGCGAAGAAAGTGGTTGTTATCCGTTACTGGTTATACTATGACGTCCGGGATAAAAGGATCTAGGCCTTTAATTTAGGTATTTAAGTAGGCGTTTATTTCAGTTGAGAGGGAGCAAGAAATCCGATGTCTTCGCGAACCCTTTCCCCTCGATCGGAAAGGAGCTCCGACGATTGAGGAGATGGCAAGAAAGTAAAGGGGAAGAAATGTCCAAAGAAGTTTCTCATCAAACATTGGGAACAAAGGTTACGGTCATCGGCGACCGTTAAACAAAAGAGGTCCTGGGAAATCACTCTGACTTGAAACATTCTGGGAGCGACCAGGATCGTGACTTTAGGTCGTCGGAAGAAATTCGAAGAAGAGGACACTGATCAACCGTCACAAACTGGGGTACTTGGACCAGGAAAAGGATCCTTTGGTACCAAAGGTACCGTGGGCGAGAGTACGAAGAGAGCGGCGGTAAAAAACAAACACTACCTAAAAGGGACACCTCGTGTCCAAAGTGGACCGCACCCGACGTACCCGAATCAACGGGGGTAGTGTACCCTGGAACGAAGGGGTTGGTCCTTCCTTGGGTACAGGGGACGTAACCGTCCGGCCAAGAATCGGTGACCTGTGGTCCCTTAAGGGAGTGGTGGTCAAGAACTTGAGACGATCCCGAGGGTCTTACCTTAAGAGGTTCTCGTGTAAAGAAGAGTGGAAGGTTCTCGTGGAAGAAGAGTGAAAAGGGAGTGAGAAAGGGAAACCTTTGGAGAACTGAGATAATACAGGGAATTTGTGTGGGTCTATATTCCGTGTCAAGAACCGGACAGAAAACGTAGGTCACAGGTCAAGGGACAGAGGAGGTCCTCTCTCCGGTCAAGGAGGTTGACTCTTTTCGTCACCGCGTGCCCCGTCCCTGTAAACGGTAGACACCCTGGGACCCCCACTTCGAGTAACGGGACTCGGAGTTAATAGGGTGTACAATTTACTCTGGTACCCGTAATTTACTTATAATTTCTATCTTATCGACATTGGTTTTTCCGTTAGTTATTGTTTAAAACCACTCCTACTCCTCTTTACGTTCACAATGACGTAACGAGTACCTTCACATTCTCTCTTGTCGATGAAACCTTTTGTCTGTTAAAGTATTTTTCAATTTTAAAATAGTAGACTGGGTCGTTAAAGTGAGAACTCATAGAAGGGTTTTCTTTAATTTTGTATGTAGGGATGTTTCTGAACATACGGAAATCGTCGTAATAGGTATCAGTAGGTTTTCACCCTTGTTATATTTACAAGTATTTCATCACTTACCTATATTTTAAACACCATATAGGTACGTCACTTTATAGTAAGTCGTTATTTTTGACTCGTTTCTTGTACGATGTTATAACTATTCCGAGTCTTTATAATATGATTCACTGTCCTTGATTTAAGTTTTCTAATGTATGTCCTACCCCTTGTGTACATGTGGGTACTGTCTAAGTACAGTTACCTACCGTTTTGGTTATGTTATAACATTTCATTTATTTATTTATTTTGACTTTTTTTTTTCTAATGTATGTAAAACATGACAAGACAAACAATTCTTTACAGGGTTTCTCTTTTTAGGTAGTGTATTTTATGTCTAATCACGAACGGACTCCAAACTACTACCCTCACCTCTACCCGATGTTTGTGTGTTGTCTAGAAAATTCTCACGTATATGATATTGACCTAACATCACTACAACGTATTAAGACTAAATGGTTTTTTAGTAACAAATATAGGGACCCAGTCCTTCTAGGGGACGTCCTCTTTTACTTTTGAAGAGTCTCAATCTGTACTGGCTCGTTGATTCGTGTGACGTATGTATAACAAATATACACCCACTTAAAATATAATAAAATTTATTATAAATAACTATAAAAATAGAAGAATTATTACGAATATAAACTACGAAGTGACAAGGAATCACTAATAATAGATTTTATTCTATTCTATCGGGGTCTTTATTCTGTGTCCGACGAGAAAATCTTACTCGTATATTTTTAGTTCTCTGTTACCCAGACAGGTTTTTCTAACTCTCTGTTCTTTCGCACTGAGTCTCCGTACGGACTTGGGGATGTAGACTTCGACATTAGTTTAGTTAACACAAAATATGTAGTCAGAAAGTACTCAAACCAAAAGTACTGATTTGGGATGATATTGACAGGTTGAGAGTCGGGGGACACAATCAACGAGTCAACACACACTGAGACACTGAGGTACCTGTCATCGGGTGTTCCTAGGAGACGGGTGTCTTAAGAGGTCCGTTCTTATGACTTCACCCATCGGTAAGGAAAGAGGTCCCCCAAAGGACTAGGTCCCTGACTTAGGTCCAGAGGACGTAACGTCCGATTAAGAAATGGTAGACTCGGTGGTCCGGTGGATCGTTCTAAGTAAACCAAACAGTTTTTATAAAAAATTATCCGAAACAACTCCATGAGAAATCGAGTCAAGAACGAATTCAGTAATGTTATAGAGTTAATAACCATATTTTGAGTCTGAAATTTTTGTGTATTAATATGAGTCTTAAAATTACTAACGATTTTAGTGTGTATTATTATCTGTTATATTAACTGATAGGAACAGATATGGAAACAAGACACTCTCCTTTGATTTTGTGGTCTAGCTTTCGTTGAGACCAGAGAATTTGAAACTTTAGTTAAGTTATTTGAGTCTTTTAGTATAAGTGTATTGTATTTCTTAAATAAAAATTTATGTTGGTCTTTAGTTTATATACGTGTTTAAGTCTGTTATAAGTACCAAATACCGTTTAATTTGTAATTGTTCTATAATGTCCGTCCCAAAATGTCTTTACTTCTAAATTTAGTAATGAACCGAACAAGAACCATAAATTTATTAATAACTCTCGTCTCAGAACCTACTCAAATGGGGGGACTCACCGTATGTACTCTGTATATCCCAAAGTAAAACAACTAGTTTAATCGTATCGTAGTATATTAATTGTAGCTAACGGGTCAGTCATTTTGACCGTGAATGTGGGGAAATAGACTCGGAATATTGTCGGTCGCTGGGACTTTTTCTCCTATAAACGAAAGAGGGACGGGTAGCACTCACTTTCTCCGTGTTCTTGACCCGTGAGCGAGGAAATCCCTCAAATAGTACTGTCGTCGGAGGTCTACCCGTCTCGACCGTTGAAGGAACGACGACCACACTTGACGTACTAGAGTACGGAAGGACTCTGCCCTGTCGTGACTCCCCGAAATAAACGGGACGTGGACGGGACACCCGTCGTCGTAACTAAAGACGAGGGTCTCTGGGAGTTATTCACCTGGGTAAGTGACCCTTACACCGGGACGTGTAGTGGGTCCTTCTTTCTGTGCCCAGAAGATGGAGAGTATGGGTAGTTACTACCTTGAAACTAGGAATAAAAGGTTCTATAAATAAAAAAAGTCTATACCGTCTCTGGTCTTTGGGTGGGTGTCGGGAATTAAGACCTAGATACTCTTTACTACGTTGGATTATAAAGTAAAAAAATTTTTTCTACGTAATAGTTAGACGAGGACGAGTGACTGAGTATCGTTTAAAGAGTGTTGGTTTTCTTCGTTCAACTTCTTTTCGTAATTTTACTATGAAAGAGAAGATAAGAAATGACTTTAAAAAGAAAAAGAAAAAACCCTCCTTTACTCCATCAAGATCATTTGACTGGTATCGTCTACCAGTATTTTGTAACTTGGACTCATTACCTTCTCCAGAATATTGTAGTCGAATGCGAACTGAATCAATTTAAGTCTGGAAAGGTCTCCTTATTAAAAATAAAGTAAACGTTTCTAGAGATTCCCTTCTTTAAAGGGTTTGAGTAAAGTATGTCACCAAGTATTGACTACGAGGGTTAAGAAAGACTAGGGTTAACTTCAACCTAAAAAAGTACGTCAAGACCTGCTAAAAAAGTACATCAAGACTGGAGAGAAGTTGGAGACCGAGAATATATTGGAAACGTGAAACCTCCCGTTAGTTATGTTGAGAAACACCGTTTCCCTAAGACCGATGGATAAGAAACTAATAATATTTTAGTGTCTTGTATTCTTTACTTTCCGTACAATCTCTACAATACGAGACTGAAGGGACGATACATCTTTGGGAGGTTATCGTGGTTGGGGGTGAATTTGTCAGGGTCCCTACCTCCTAAGGAATGTGGTGTCCTGTTACCAGACGACGTCGTGTTGGATATAACAGTTATTTAGAGATTTAGTTTTACAAGAATAAACTTAAACTCAGGCAAGATCACTTCTCCTACTTGGATCTCCGACAATATGTCTTACTTCTTTCAGTTTTTCTCTTTGTGCTTATAGTATATAATTGTGTATATATACCTTAGATCTTTCTACCATGACTACTTGGATAAACGTCGTGTCCTTGTCTCTGTGTCTATAATTCTTCTCTGAACAGTTGTGTCGCCCCCTTCCTCTCCCTCCCCGTTTAACTCTGTCATCGTAACTTTGTATATATAATGGCATATATTTTGTCTGTCAATTACCCTTCAACGACATATTGTGTTCCTCGAGTCAGAACACGAGACACTGTCGGATCTCCTCACCCTACCCCACAATACACCCTCCCTCCAGGTTCTCCCGCCCCTATCTACATCGAATGCCGACTAAGTGTGACGACATACCGTCTTTGGATGTGTTGTAACATTTCGTTAATAGGAGGTTAAATTTTATTTTTTCACAAGAATTACTCTTGTCAAACGGAGGGTCCTTGAAGGTGACCAGAGGATTACCGGAAAGATCTTTCTATGTTTTGGAGAAAGAGTATTCTCGGGAAGTCTATCAACTGTCATATACACTGGAGAAGGGGGTGACGGGATTGTGATGGGAGTATGTCTGTAAGGTTATTGTGTGTGTCGTAGTGGAAGGGAATGTCTAGTCCCCTGACCTAATATGGGATCTGAAAGTCCGATACCAGGAGTAAACGTAATACAACGTTATTTCGATATCTTTATGGTATTCAGTGTCAAATTTTCGATATAGACATTAAATTCCTGTACTTGTCGATTCATATTTATACGATCATTTCTTTTCGTTAGAAGTGAACTTTTCACCTTCGAGATGTTGACAAGTGTAGTTAGTAGAGGTTTTACTCCATATGGGTTTTATTAGAAACCCTACGTCCTTCTTTGTATATTGGAGATGACTATACAGAATCAGATTTCACTTTCTGTCCTTGATTCGGGATGATTATAAATAATATGTTCCGTTATGAACATTAGAGAAATTCTTCAAAGGTGTAGTGTTGTTTGACACCTTTGAAGAATTTCTCTACCCTTATGGTCTGATGGAGTGGACGGAGGACTCTTTAGACATGCGTCCAGTTCTTCGTTGTCAATCTTGACCTGTACCTTGTTGTCTGACCAAGGTTTAGTCCTTTCCTCGTACAGTTCCGACATACAACAGTGGGTCGAATAAATTGAATATACGTCTCATATAGTGTACTTTACGACCGACCTACTTCGTGCTCGACCTCAGTTCTAACGGCCCTCTTTATAGTTATTAGATTCTAAACGTCTACTGTGGTGGGATACCGTCTTTCGTTTCTTGATTTCTCAGAGAAGTACTTTCACTTTCTTCTCTCACTTTTTCAACCGAATTTTGAGTTGTAAGTCTTTAGATTCTAGTACCGTAGACCAGGGTAGACAAGTACCGTTTATCTACCCCTTTGTTACCTTTGTCACTGTCTGAAATAAAACCCCCCGAGTTTTTAGTGACGTCTACTACTGACGTCGGTACTTTAATTTTCTGCGAACGGGGAACCTACTTTCAATACCGGTTGGATCTGTCGTATAATTTTCCGTCTCTGTAATGAAACAATTGTTTCCAGGTAGATCAGTTTCGATACCAAAATGGTCATCAGTACATACCTACACTCTCAACCTGATATTTCTTTCGACTCACGACTTCTTAACTACGAAAACTTGACGCTACAACCTCTTCTGAGAACTCTCAGGGAACCTGACGTTCCTCTAGGTTGGTCAAGTAGGATTACCTTTAGCCAGGACTTATAAGTAACCTTCCTGACAACGACTTCGACTTCGAGGTTATGAACCCGGTGGACTACTCTTCTTGACTGAGTGACCTTTTCTGGGACTACGACCCCTTCTAACTTCCGTCCTCCTCTTCCCCTACTGTTTCCTACTTAAACAACCATTTGAGGTCCTCAACCACTACCTATCCCTCCGACGTCAGGTACTCCAGTGTTTTTCAACCTGTGAAGACTCTCTGACTTGACTTATGAACATATATGAAATATTTATTCGTACGTATTCACTCCCCAACCTCTTTCGTTACCGTTGGGTGAGGTCATGAGAACGGACCTTTTAGGGTACCTACCTCCTCGGACCATCCGACGTCAGGTACCCCAGCGATTCTCAGTCTATGCTGACTCGTAGAAGTGAAAGTGAAAAGTGAAAGTACGGAACCTCTTCCTTTACCGTTGGGTGAGGTCACAAGAACGGACCTCTTAGGGTCCCTACCCCCTCGGACCACCCGACGGTAGATACCCCAGCGTGTCTCAGTCTGTACTGACTTCGTTGAATCGTCGTCGTCATCGTCGTCCACTCCCCATGTACGAGTCTAAGGGAATTAATACCTCTGTGTGATAGTTCATACAGACTCTGGAACCAAATTTTGGGACGAGTAGTAGATAATTAAGTGATTAGATTTAACTTTTAAAGACATTCCTTTCGTCTTGTAATTACAGGATGACGTATCGTCGCTGTAAAGTGTTCCATTAGATTCTAGTACAGTTGTTTTTTGTGTAGTCCTTATGTAAAATTACACAAAAGTTATCGACAAAGTTATTTGTAAACTGGATCGATAACTTGTACCGAGGAGACAGGTACCCTAAGAGGTCTTGAAGTCTTGTGACCTCACCCAACGGTAAAGGAAGAGGTTCCGTACTTTCATTTTTCACTTTCACTTCTACGAGTCAGCATAGACTGAGAATCGCTGGGGTACCTGACGTCGGATGGTCCGAGGAGGCAGGTACCCTAAAAGGTCCGTTCTCATGACCTCACCCAACGGTAACGGAAGAGGTTGGGGAGTGAAGACGTACGAATAAATAACAAACAGATTTGGAGAGGTTTTATCGTACTTACCTTTGTTATCAATCGATTAACGGAATGTTTTTACGCACACCCACGATTCCTCGAAGTCAATACAGGTTGACAAACACTGGGATATCTGACTGACGTCGGACCGTCCGAGGAGACAGGCACCCTAAGAGGCCGTTCTTATGACCTCACCCAACGGTAACGGAGGAAGTCTAGAAGGGTTGGGTCCCTAGCTTAGACACAGATCTAGGGTCCTAACTCTACCCGTCTACTTCAGAAATGGATGGTGGTCACGGTGGACCCTTCGGACTTAGTTTTTCCATATAAGATTATGGTTAATTTAGTTTAATGTTTAGTAGTTAAATGGAAAAAATAAAATTGTTCTGTTGTCATTTTAAATGGACTCAACTCTCTTATAAAAAAGAATCTCTTACAACTATTACTGACAAAAATAGAAAAGATTACGGTCACGTGTTTCGTCCGTGTCTGACACAAAGTAGGTCCCTGTATCGAGTAATCAGTCCTATAAAATAATGTTTATGTTCGATACACTAAAAAGAAAAGGAAGTACTTATTTCACGATTACAAAATATAAAAAGAGGTAGAAATTTTACTCCGGTCACCGTAATTCTATGTTCCTTTGTAGAGTGAATTTTCTTCTTTCGTTCGTATCAATCCTTAATTCCCTTTATTCTTCACTCTGTCACTCTTCACTCCTCATTCCGGAATACCTCTCCACTTGGTTCGTGTTAACAAACTTTTCACAAATATGAGAGTTAAGTGTTCACTATAAATGTATACCGTCACAGTCATTATTGTCGTTTAGTAGGAGTCTCACCTCGTCAAGTGACATTATACTTCCGTTTTCTTTATGAAGTCTCAGTACAATTGATAAGTCACTTAGACGTCGTGAAGAAAGAATCACTTATTGTGTTTGTGTGTGGTTTTCGTGACTTGTTAATGTACAATTAAAAGGAGACTAAAAAGAAGTTCCTATCAACTAAATGTTACAACACAATCAAAGCACACATATCGTTTCACTGAGTCAATATAGATATATATAAGAAAAAGCTTAAGAAAAGGTGATACCAAAGGACACGATTTGTCATCCAGGAACGATAAATAGATAAAATATATATCATCATAGCTAATTAGGGTTTGAGGATTAAATAAGGAGGAAGGAGAGCGGGGAAACCCTTTTGTATTCAAACAAAAGACGCAGACACTCAGATTAAGACAAAAGGAGACTAAAAAGTTTTTTGTCGATAACAATAGTCTTGACTCCTCAGTCTCCACTATTAACGAGTATAAATCGTACATAAAATTATTTACAGCCGTGGAAGGAAAAACATACACTACTGTGGTCGACATAACGAGGAGAGAGGTAAGAGGACACTGTGGAAGTCGTCACCACTACCTTCGGCTCACCGTCCCGGGCGTCTGTTTCGTCTTGGGACTTCTACGATTGTACGAGGCCTCCTGATCGCTCGGAACGGTGGGAGGGAGAACGGTGGGAGGAAGAATGGGTAAGGGGAGTTTCAGGCTGGTTGTTTATCTCGGGTCGCGGTTATGCGGAAGGCGGGCCTTTAGGAGACTACTTCGACGGACCAAACTTAGGATTGATCTTTTTGGTTTCCTAAGGTCGAGGCTGAGGTCCCCTTCTACTTATTGTATTTACCGGAAGAGGGGACCTTTTTTTAGATTAATATACACATATCTAAAAAAATTTCCAACCGTGACTTATGAGTCTTTATATAATTTTAGTATAAATGGGAGTTATCCTTTTGACTTTCCCCTTTACTATAAGACTCTGTTTTCCGGTTGAAATTTTAAGCTCTCTACTACTGTCAGTGTTTTACGTCCGTACCCTACTTTCCCATGGGTGTTTTACGACTGTAGAAAGAGTAGTCTGTACATCCCTCTCAAGTCTTCGATTTTTGGTAGTAGCAAAGTGACAGGGGAAGACTCGTAGAAGAGTCATTCACCTTCGAGGAAAAGAGTGGAACTTGAATTATTTTTTAGAAAAACTTGTACTCCCCAAAAAAACAACAATCACTACCAATACCTAAACGATATTTAGATAGGATTACTTAAGTTGTCAACGATTATATGACAGTAATGATTTTAATTATATTTATTATTGTATCCTTCCGTTCTGTCGTATCATGGAACTTGTACTTGGAACCTGAGTCTTTCCGGACTGAAACTCAAGAGTAAAAAAATCAACTGGTCTCTTCACGAATGACTAGGCCCAGTTTAGAGATACTGTAAAATATTTATATCCAGGGTCGTTTCGTCAGGAATTTGAATTTATGATCTCTGTACCATAAGCTCTTCTGTAAAACCCCGAACGGACAACCGAGTCACACTTTCTTAGGTGGAGGGTCACGGTCTCTAAGCCTTAACTAGTCACCAAACCCTTCTTTGAAGTATGACGTCTCGGTGATTCGGGACGCAGTGTTGATAACTCGGACACAGGATGTCGAGTCCTTGGTGTTGGTGGCCCGGACGTGGTGTCGATGACTTCGGGCGCAGGAGAACTCAGACACGAGACGTTGTCCTGTCCGGTGACGTTCCTTCTCGGGAACTCGGTATTGACCTTTCACCGGGGGTGAACCTCGCTGATCTCTTTTCGGATGTGTCACCCCTTCTGGGTCGTGTCGATTTTTATTTATTTATTTACATTAATAAAAAGTGTTTTCTATAAAACGGTGGTTGAAATTTGTGTTTATAAAACTAGCAAGTCGGAGATGTAGGGTCCTGTGATAAGTAGATCTAAGGTGTCGAATCTTATAAATTTAAGTAGTAGATGATTCAAGTCAAGTCAAGTCAGCGAGTCAACACAGGCTGAGAAACGTTGGGGTACTTAGCGTCGTGCGGTCCGGAGGGACAGGTAGTGGTTGAGGGCCTCAAGTGAGTCTGAGTGTAGGTAGTTCAGGCACTACGGTGGGTCGGTAGAGTAGGAACCAGCAGGGGAAGAGGAGGACGGGGGTTAGGGAGGGTCGTAGTCTCAGAAAAGGTTACTCAGTTGAGAAGCGTACTCCACCGGTTTCATGACCTCAAAGTCGAAACCGTAGTAAGGAAGGTTTCTTGTGGGTCCGGACTAGAGGAAGTCTTACCTGACCAACCTACAGGAACGTCAGGTTCCCTGAGAGTTCTCAGAAGAGGTTGTGGTGTCAAGTTTTCGTAGTTAAGAAGCCGCGAGTCGGAAGAAGTGTCAGGTTGAGAGTGTAGGTATGTACTGGTGTCCTTTTTGGTATCGGAACTGATCTGCCTGGAATCAGCCGTTTCATTACAGACACGAAAACTTATATGATAGATCCAACCAGTATTGAAAAGAAGGTTCCTCATTCACAGAAAATTAAAGTACCGACGTCAGTGGTAGACGTCACTAAGACCTCGGGGGTTTTTCATTTCAGACTGTGACAAAGGTGACAAAGGGGTAGATAAAGGGTACTTCACTACCCTGGCCTACGGTACTAAAAGCAAAAGACTTACAACTCGAAATTCGGTTGAAAAAGTGAGAGGAGAAAGTGAAAGTAGTTCTCCGAAAAATCAAGGAGAAGTGAAAGACGGTATTCCCACCACAATAGACGTATAGACTCCAATAACTATAAAGAGACCCGTTAGAACTAAGACCGAACACAAAGAAGGTCAGGTCGCAAAGAGTACTACATGAGACGTATATTCAATTTATTCGACCCACTGTTATATGTCGCATGAACTGCATGAGGAAAAGGATAAACCTTGGTCAGACAACAAGGTACAGGTCAAGATTGACAACGAAGGACTGGACGTATGTCCAAAGAGTTCTCCATCCAGTCCACCAGACCATAAGGGTAGAGAAAGTCTTAAAAGGTGTCAAATCACACTAGGTGTGTCAGTTTCCGAAACCGTATCAGTTATTTTGTCTTTATCTACAAAAAGACCTTGAGGGATGATTCGGTCCGTCTTTTACAAGTAATTAGTATTTTTGTTAAGGACTTCTACACGTTCACTATAGTGTACTACGACTTCACTTTGAGGACAAATGGACATAAAACTACGGACCACAACACATAGTTTAACGTAGTTTTGAATCGTCGAATTTTGTTGTTTTTAAACTAGAGTGTCAAAGACACTCATCTTTAGACCCTCGTCGAATTGACCCTCTAAGGTCGAGTTCTTAGTGGAGAGAACCACTATCATGAAGGGAGTACTGAGTCGACCACTTCTTAGACGGACGTTACGTCCTTTGCGGCTCCTGCACCGAAGATAAGGACCTAACCCTTCCAGGAGACCTCCTCCCGTACCGTTGGGTAGGGTGATAAGAACGTCCTTTTTAGGGTCCCTATCTCCTGGGATCGTCAGGTACCCGAGTGTTTCTCTACCTGTTCTGACTTCGATGACTCTTAGATGTCAGGAGAACTATATTCGGCACTTTGTCCCGACGATAGAGTAGACTTCCGAACTGACCCTCTACTAGCCGAAGGTCCGATGGAGTACCTTGACCAACAATCGTCCCTAAAATCGAAAGGTAAAGTACCCGGTGAGACAACCAACGGACTCACAGAAGTACTGTCCCGTGGACCGGAGAGGTCAAGGAACAGTTGATAGTCTGACTACCGACTATAAAGAACGGAACACTCGGAGAGGTTGGTTATCACATGTTATGTCGTTGATCGAAGGGGATCTCAATTCACTTTTCTCTCTTTCTAACTCTTCCTTGGGTCAAAGCTTTTTCACTTTCACAATCGGCGAGTCAGCACAGGTAGAGAAACGCTGGGGTACCTCACATCAGACGGTCCGAGGAGACAGGTATCTTAAGAGGTCCGTTCTTATGACCTCACCCAACGGTAAAGGAAGGGGTCCCCTAGAAGGGTTGGGCCCCTAGTAGAATACACAGAGAATACAGAGGACGTAACCCTCCGTCTAAGGAATGACAGACTCGGTGGTCCCGTCGGGACTTTGGTATAGAAAATATTGGATTAGGTCCCTCACGACACAGTGGTGAAGAGGTATGGCACAACTAGTGTGTCTGTTAAGACCATGTCACACCCTTCCCTACTGTGGCTCTACGTTTCTGGTCCTCCACCCCTAATAACGTACGGTAGGGCCCCCGAGTGATGGTGTCAGGATAGTCCATTGTCGTCTTACCCGAAAAGAGACGAAATTCCGACACCTGAAAGAGTTTCTTTTGTCTGTCGGAGTACCAACCCCCTTTCGAGAAGTAATCTCATTTAGTCTCCTTTTCTAAATAAGTATCCGAAAACTTACACTTCAGTAAGTTCTTCTATGTATAACATCAATAATGCAAAGATATCACTTTTGTGAAAAAAAAAACGATGTCGAAAAGATGTACCTTACTTTCTTTTCTACTAAGTCTTTTGAGTGGATATCTATGGTGTCAGAGGTTTTGTACAAATCAAACACTTGTTTAGATCAGTCCTCGATTTAAAAGTTCTTTTTATTGATACTATGTATCTTAAAACTTAGACCTCCGATGGACCTCAGAACAGAAGTAAAATACCCACTACTTTCCCCGTAGGACTAATCATTGACGGAAGGGTTCCCCTGTGACTCTGTCTCCTTCTTCAACCTTTCCTTAAGAGTATGTTTACTATAAAGGTCAATAAAAAATTACTCCTTGTTGAGCCTGATTCTGAAACAGTCATGTAACGTGTCCGAATAAAATTAAGTAAGTTGTCTATGAATCCTTCCGGAGAGACACGGTTCTTTTTCTCTTTATTTCTATTCTGAACCAAGGACAGAAGTTCCTCTGGTAGAAGAGTTTCCCCTCGCTCTCTTTGTTCGTACTTCACATTACAGTTCTGTCGGACCCTTCACTAGTGTTCACCGTCCATCGTCAACTTTGCTTGTTACTGACCTTCCACTATCCAGCACGAAATAACTAGTAGACTCATCTATACCCGGTGAATTCGACTCACAGACGTTCGGATAAAGTAAATAATCCGATTACGAAGACAGAAGGTTCAATAAACGATCTCATTACTTAAAAATCTATCTTATATCAATCCCTAACAAAACTCGGGACTCTTATAACCGGAAAGTGACATTGAATTTGTGAACTCTGGACCTAATATTATTTACTATGGTACCTGTCTCCTCGAACCATCCGATGTCATGTGCCCCAACGTTTTTCAACCTTTGTTAACTCGTTGATTAGGAAAGTGAAAGTTTACTATGAATTTAGTTTCAATTCGTAAGAGTTTGAAAACAACATAGACATATAAGGGAGTAATTCGTTGACTGATTATAGATGGTGCACGGTCCGTGACTCGAAGAACGACGGTTCTAATATGGATTTGTGGTGTTCCTTCATGTCTGAACTTTTCAATTTGATTTTGGGGAGTCAGAAGACCTCCACTTTCTTTTATAGACTTTTATAAACAACGACGGTACGACCTAGACGATCTCAGTGAGAAGAAACTTCTTTAAGAAATCCCACACAAAGGAATTGTGTATTGCATGTCCTCTGTAATCAGTTGGACCACTACAGTATCTTACCTGAAAGTAAAGGTCTCACATAGACACTATTCATACAAAAGGGAGGAGTGACTAGTACTCTTTGACCTCGACCTTCCTTTCAAACTTAGTAACTACCCTTCAGTATCGATAAGTGAACGCACACACCAAGTAGTCTTGCAAGTCCAAAAGGGTCCTGACCGAACAATTACCGACTTGCTCGATTTGCGGTTAGTCCTCGTTTGGTGAAACAAAGGGTACTTATGCAGGTGAAGACACTGGATCTCGGAAGCGAGTTTAGGGTAGATAAATCCCCCCTTAAGTCCCTGTTATCTAATTACCGTAATTATAAAGAGAGAAGTGGAGGACCTCCCGACCATAAAAAGTCCTCTTCCACTGTAGTCACACTTTGAGTGGGGAGAATTCGAAAGTCTTTGGACAGAAGAATAAATTTCTAATCTAATAGGAAGAGGGTAACAAAAGGTAATCTAAAACAAAGGAAAGAGGAAAAACCCCTTCCGGTCAAGTGATAAAAGTTTTCCACTACCTGGTACAGTCCTAAATCTTGCACTTTCCTTTCTCTAACCAAACCTAAAAGAGTGAGAGAAACACACGAGATTTCGAGTTATTTGAAGCTTACCACTGACGTCCATATCCCCATCTCCTCTCGAAAACACAGGAATCTTTTGCATCCAAAGTCAACCTAATATCTCCATCAGTTCTCTATCCCCTTTTTTTCAAGTTTATCGTGAAACTGATGAAAGGTACAGTTACCTAGACATAGTCGGTATAAGGTAACGGTATTCTTAGGCGTACAAGTTCATAACTATTTTTTAAAAATTTCCTCGTGTTATGGTCAATAGTTTTTTGACCTACTCAAACAACATTACTTCTGTCCTGACATATATCAAATATAAGTTCAAATACTTAAAAAGACTTATGACTTAACAGTTTTGATATGACTACGAGATACACTTTCCTAGTCAGGTTTGACAATTAGACGGACTATGTAGAAAAAACGTAAAAAAAATTTCTGAGATTCGTTTTTTAAATTCGAGAAAGGTCGTGTTGACATATCTAAGTGACCCTGAACCGTTATAAGTGTATACCACATCTAGATGACAATGAAAAGAAATCTCGTTAAATTGTTTTATTGTCACATATCGCATGGATTCCATTCCCCATTTTGGTTCTACACGTTAAGAGTAGTCTCCAAATATAATATTCTCCCTTAAAGAAATCAGATGTGAATTTTATACTTTGATTCGTTACCGGTAACCAGTTATAAATAGTCGTATATACGAAGGGGTCAAAGAAATGGTGAATTATAAACAATGTTCTCGTCTCAACGGACACCGATGAGTTCCCAATTTTATAATTAAATAATTTTAAAAGGTGAAAGTTGGTGAACTGAAAGCCTCTTCACCCCCTAAAAAACCACTCTCTGTTCTTAGTCCCTCAATCGTCGGAACTCAAGTGTCGGTCGCTTAAATGAAAAAAGTGTTAATGAATCGTGATAAGTGAAGATTCGTGAATCGGATCGGGAGGGAAAGGGTCTGTCAACACGTATAGTCTTTACTGACCCTTCCCTGAAGGGACCGAAAACCAGGTCACCAACTCTAAAGTATGAGGATACATTCCCCGTGCCCAAACTAGGGACCGACCCTTTGATTAGAAAGTGTACGGTGTGTGGTGTCGGTTCTTTTTAAAAATTTCTTTACTGACTCTTTTTATATTGCAATAGGACACGTAATCCTTGACTTCTGTTGTGAAGATCGGTTCTGATTCCCTACTGATTTACTCTGCACCGTGATGGTAAAAAAAACAACACTACTGAGAGGTTAAACCTCTATATTTACACACATTATCAGACAATAGTGTATCGGTTGCGACGGGTAATGAGAAAGAGAAGTACAGAAAGAGAAACCCAGGTGTATACCTAATTTCCCTCCTATTTAATTAATTGATACGTATTAATGGCTTAAAAGGTTTGTGAGCGTCTGAAATTGTGACCTTCGTTTTCGTCCGGCATATAGCGATCATCAGCCACATCTACCATCTATCCGTAGTAGATAACATTTAGATAAGGGTGTCTCCCTAATTCACTTAAGTTTAAGTTTAATACATCGGTGTTATACGACAGGTTACACTTCGAAACATTTTTAAGGAGTAACCCTTTTACCTTATTACGAAATTTATGTCCTATAAACGGTTTTAATACGGTTGGTGGTCCACGTAAATCCATAGTTTTCTATTACTTAAATCTCTTATACCCTGAATATGTTGAAAATTTCAAAACACTAACCCATTAAGACAATAAACCGATCTCCATAATTAAATTAATTTACATGTTCTCCTGAAAGAGGGTTATGGGTCTCTTCTTCTAAACGTAAAGTCTTTTAATAGTGTCGAACAATATATTAACGTCGGCGACCCCGACCTACGGAAGTTGTTACGGGGTTTAAAAGAAGACGGAGAACGAAGAGGTTACTATTATGTGGAGGGGAAGTTTCAGAGGGTCGGATAGTAAAGGACGCTGAGTATAGAAGGACATTCTTCGTTCAAACACCCAAGTAATTATCTTTTGAATCTCCCAAGTGAGGTATAATTAGATTAACCTGCAAAAACTCGTCCTGTTCTTATTATTACCCTAATTAATAACATTAAACACGTCGACTTTATATGTGTATTTATCCGTTGGACATAAAAAGATATAACGCCCACCTTCTACTTAAAGTCTGTAATCCTGGACCCTCTCGGCCCTCGACGTCGACACCTCACTCACGGGGAGGGTACCAAGACCGGTCGTCGGGGCTGTAGAAACGTGTTTCATTAGTGTCTAGTGTCGTAAATTAGTGACTTTTGTTCGTGAGGTCTCCTGTCGTCACAGTTATAGGGTGAGAGAGTAATAGACAAACCTAACGTGTAGGTGTGACAGTCTATTTGTCTCACCTTTTAATTCTAATTTTTATACCATTAAAGTAAAGTCCGTCGTCCGTGGTGAGTGACGGGGATAATACGATAACTAATGGAGACTTAAGTTAAAAAGAAAGTTACGTTTGAAATTAGACAAACGATGGGTCGTTAAGTTGAGGGGTTCCCGATAAACTCTCATTCATTGGTAAATTAGACTACGATTGACTTTTTAGTGGCAGGAATTACTTAACACATTTAGTAAGTCGAGATTTCGTGGAAACTGAAGATAAAGTAAAAAATAAAAGATGAGTTATATCCTTTCCTAGGCGCACACTTATTAATGTTTCATCGTTCATAAAAATGTATCTCGTTTATACTATTTTTGGGATAATATCACCCCGTACACATTACTTGTCATGAAAAATTAAAGTTTTATCGATAAGTAATTTTTTCTTACCTTCTAATTTTTCTCTCCGAGTTTCGAGTTCCATTTTCAACTATCTGTAACATTAATGTACCAATTAAAGTTTCTAAATATACGACAATACTAAATTTTCCTTAAAAATACTGGACTGTAAAAGTAACCTCTTCTAAAAAATAAATTTTAATTAGAAGCTCGAGGATAAGAATTAATAAAGAACCGTTCGCTATTTACCCTTATGTTTTTTTTTTCACAGGATATAGTTTAAAATTCGTCTTATTTACGACCGCTTTAGAGCTTGTCCTCATTTCACCAAAAATGAATAAACTTACCGAAATGTAACTTTAGGGTCCAACTTCCTTAAACACCCTTTCTCGACCTTTAGTAACCGGGTAAATTCCCGCGTCGTTAGACTGACGTTACGTCGTAAATACTGTAAAGTTTTATAGTTGAACCTCTCTCCCAAAACGAGGTCGCTAAACTAACAGAAAGTTCTCAAACGTTGTCCAGAAAAAGAGCCGACCAGGGTCTGGGGCTCCTGAGGGAGCCTCGCTCCCACCCCCCGACTCGGTCGGGCCGGACGGAGAAGGTAGGCGCGCCTTCCTCGGCCTCGGCCTCGGCTTCGGGCCACGAGCGGGCGCGGACGACCGTGGAGACGTCTCTGGCCCCCCTACGGTCTCCGGCCGGCGAGGGGCGACTGGTCACTGTGACGCGAAGGGATACTGCTAGGGGTGGTTCGAGTCCCGGCCCCCCTGCTGCACCTCCCCCAGGACTAATGGGGCCGATTCCCCGTGGCGCGCTGGCGTCTCCCACCGCGCGCCCCCGGCTACCGCCTGACCCCCAGAGACATCGGGTCACAGGGGTAGGGGGATGGCAGCGCTCCAGCGCTGGACCCGCGGGGAGTGAGGGAGCGGAGGAACGCCCCCTGGCGCCGACGGTCGCTCCGGCGACGGCTTCAAGCCCCTGCTTCTGACGTACACTAGAGCGAAGAGGACCACGCAGGTGCGAGGTGGCCCCGCCCCCCTGAACTCCGGGACGAAGGGGTAGAAGTGGGGGCGAACGACGAGGAGGCGTCCACAACCCGTGGCACGGACCGAGGGGGAAGGACGGAAGCAGGGTCGTGGAGGGAGGGACCCAGCCCCCAGGACCCGCGAACCCCTCGCCCATGGATCCTCTGATCCCCGCCCCACGGATCTCCCCCGTGGCGACAGCCTCTCGTCTCCCTTCGTTTCTCGTCCGTCGTTGACGTAGGACGTCCGAGACCTCCTCGCTTCAACACGGGAGGGGCCCGCTTTCCCCCTGGGGCTCCCTTGAGCCCCTGCGCCTTTGGAAGTGACGACCCGCGCGGCCATCCCAGGTACCAATACGCGGCGCGGAGGCGGAAGGCGCCGGTGACCCGGAGGCGGAGCTCGAGCCCGACGCCGCCGGCACGCGGGGTCCCGCCGGGCACCAGCCAGAGGTCCGCGAAGGCTCCAAAGGAGCCTCCAAGGGTACGGACGCGAGGCGTCGGCCGCCCGTCCGCACCAGGTCGGGTCCGAGACGCCCAGACGCGAGACCTTGGGTGTAGAAGTGACCCCGAGACGAGAGACGTTCGTGTAGTGAAGGACCCCCACCCCTCCTTGCCTCTCTCGCTCGTTTCTGGTCGCGCTCGCGGACTCGGTCCTCCAGTAGAGTCGAGGTAGACTCGGACGGGAAACCGACACTGAGGCCCATTAAATTCTTCTCGGACGTGTTTTAAGCCCCGGCCCCTCCTCAGGACCCCACCTTATATGTTTTTCAGTCGACACGGCCGGTTTTTGCCTCTTTCCTTAAGATAGGACGCGGGTCGGGACCGAGACTTTAAGACTTGAACTCGACCACCGACAATAAAGTCCAGTTGGTGCCAAGACTCTTCCGTCCTCCCGGTCAAAGAGGGAGAAGACGAAATTTCATGTTTGGTAGACTCGGAGGTCCCGTCAGTAACGAGGTCTAGTTTTGGGGTAGTACACGAGATCCCTAAAGGCGAACGACCCCCATCCTTCCTCCCACCCCCTATTGTTGAGACAGCCAAACCAAAAGAAAATAAAAAAGACTTAGTTGTAATCGTTTCTGAATAAAGTAAATAATCTATAAATAACTCGTAGTCTGTGACACGGTCCGTCTTGGGACAGTGCCAAGTCCATCAAAAATTTTCGAAAAATAAAACACCTTTCGTCACTCACCGACGTATTGTTATGCATTACATAAAATTTATGCACGTGAGATTGACCGACGTTATCAAAGGAATCTTTAGTAGACTTGATCTGACAGTGACTACCAAATTTCTAACACCTAGGATCTTTAAGAGTTGACGATCCAAGACGGGACTTTCACTAGAGTCGAGGGACGAACCTCGATATTGAAAAATTTATATAAATTTTGACATTGGGAATTATCTAGTCTTCGGATCCTTAAGAGTACTCAAAACTATATCTTGTTTCAAACTGATATGTCCGTAGGGATACAAACTTTGCCATGCAAAATTCTTCTCAAAATAAACGAAAAAGATTTTTGACGGTTTCCGGTCGTACAGGCACTCCGTCGTGTAAAAAGTCAAAACTTTATGACTCAATTTACATTTGGAGTTTTCCTTGTCCTTTCGTTGTAAACAAGACTAGAAACGAGATTTTCACGGACTCGGTTAAATAAAAAATCAACAGCTAAACATTTCCTTGTGAAAGTGGTTCTCCACCGTACAGATCCTCGACCCGGGTAATCCAAACGTAAAAGAGTCACACTTTTGCGTACATTTCGTCGGTATAAACATTTAAGCCATAATACTACCACATACATTTAACTTATGAATTGACGTTCTGGAGCAATTTATATTTATCAGACTACACAATGCATTATACTGTTTTTACGTCTAAATACAAGAAGTCAGACAAAAGAGACTACAGTTCACTTAACGTAACTTCAGAATATTATGACTTCTATGTGATAGCCATGACTTTTTGCCTTCTAAAAGATAGTAGTCGGATATAAAAGAACTAGAAAAAAACTTTCAATACAAGACAACACATTTATCAGTAAAGAAGACCAGACGTATAACCCACTGTCCTAAGCCTCTCGTCAACGATCCTTATGTCCCTACAGAACAAAGTGACATGAAGTGAAATAACGTAAAGTACCTATAACACAAAAAATGTTTAACTTCCAAACTTCGTTGGGACACAGCTAGTAGGAAGGTACGGTAAAAAAAGATTGTCGTAAACAAGTGAAGTACAGGGACATGGGGTAAAACGATTAAGAGTGTCATAAAGTTTGAAAACGTAATAGAAATGTAAACAATATCAATAGCCACTAGTCACTAAAAAAAAATTACAATGATGATGTGAGCAACTTCCGAATTCTACCAATCATGTAAATCGTTATTTCATAAAAATTAATTCTATATATTAAAAAAAACTGAATCACCATTTATTAGACGTACATTACGTCCTCTACGCCCAAGTTAGGTACCCAGCTGTTCTAAGGGACCTCTTCCTTTACCGTTGGGTGAGGTCATAAGAACAGACCCTTTAGGGAACCTGTCCCTTCGGACCACCCGATGTCAAGTGTTCCAGTACTTTCTCAGTCTGTGTTGAACCTCTGATTTGTTGTTGTTATTAAAAAAAATTCTGTATTACGATAACGTGTGAGTTGTCTGATGTTATATTTGTATTGAAAATATTCGAGACTCTTCGGTTTTGTACATAGGGGACGAAATAACGACGTAAACGAAGTAAAACCCGAAGGGAACACCGAGTCGACCATTTCTTAGGTGGACGTCACGTCCTCTGGGCCCAAGCAAGGGACCTAACCCTTCTAGGTGACATCTTCCCTTTCCGATGAGTGAGGTCATAAGACCGGACCTCTTGAGGTACCTGACATATCAAGTACCCCAGCGTATCTCGTTGAAAGTGAAAGCGAAATAAAGTCACCAGACCTTGATTTAGGGGTTATAGAATTTCCATACGGCTATTGATTTTGCTAGTTTTTTGTCCAACGATGAGAGTCATATTCCGAATGAAGGAAAAGATCACCTCAAAAAGAAGGAAGAGACAGGAAGTGTATACAAAATTTTTGTTGGTACACGTACTCATGTAAACTGTGTGTTTATAGTGTAAGGAAACGAAAATTTTTAACTCGTGACCCTTTATTCTTCGTCGTAATTACCTCGACAGTGAAGGGTCCATTGACACTCTCAATGAAACCTTTAGTCCGGGACTACCAAGAGATCCACTTTGTAAAGATTTAGTTTTCGACCGGACCTTTTTTTTTTTTCGATCAGACTGGTAGTCGTGGTCCTGGTCCTTCGTGAATCCCAGAGGTAGTTCCGTCTCGACACAGTCGCTGTGACGGGTCTCTCCTTCGTCCACAGGTAGACCCCTTCTACTCTTAGTCGGTCTTTGAGACGTCTGACCTAGGGTGTGTAGACTCAAGGGTTCCTGTCCCCTGGTCGACGGACCGTTTACTAGTAGGTGTCTCTCTCCATCAAGACGGAACCCTTGTACATACCTTTTATTTACTGTGTACACAAGTACTAATCGGATCTACTCCCTCAAGACCGTTAGAAAGTGTTCCTCCATCCTTTTAGGTACTTTTTTTTTTCATAAAATTTCCACACCCACATCCCTCCCCCCAAGTACAAACCCTTGCGTACATTCTTAATTTCTAAAATTTTAAATTTTTTTTTAATTTTTTTTTTATTTTATTTTATTTCCACACCCACATTTAATATTCTTACGAGTTTTGACCTACTTTTCCATCTCTTCTCTTTTTTATAGTCCTGAACCCACGGACAAACAATCAAGTAAACAAATCATTTACAAATGACTCGTGGATGATCGAGGTCCGTGACCAGTTCGAAACCCCTATACCGGGGAAGGACTTTCCTCGATTGCAACGTAAGTAATTTTAGTTGCGGAGGGTAACCAACTCAACGAGTTTCTTTTTTCGTTATGTAGTAATAACGATCCACGTTTGAGATACGAAATGAAATCCTAACCTCACAGGGAGACCAGTTCTTTTGGTTTCTTTAAGGTTTACCACAAAACGGGTGACTAAGTAAGTTTAAGTCAGGGGTTTCCGACAGGTCTGAGTAGTTAAAAGTGTATCTCCTTTTAAATGTAAAGTTCGGGGATGTAGACGTCACTCCCATAATCTTTATAATCGAGTAAATTAGATGTTTACTGTGAAGTTCTGACAAAAATAGTGAAAGAGTGTCCACTCCTTTTACTACGAGTCTCTACGATGTAAAGAATGAGTTCCGTATGTCGACAAATCACTCTCTTCATACAAAACTTAGATTTAACTAGGAGGGTTTCGAATTGAGAGGAAGTCACAATCTTGGACACCTTGATACACCTTAGTGGAATATTTGACGTTCCATAATACATTTACATTCACTCCTTAGAGATGACGGGTAATCGAGACTCAAATAAAATTTATGGTCAAGAAGATCAATACTTTATTTTCTACACTGATAGTAAAGTAATAACAATCACTTTACTAAGGATCAGTAGAAAGAGAGTACACTAAAAAAAGTGAACTTAAAAACTATGTCTCTACCTAGTTTTTGTTGAATAGAAAGATAGGTATCTATAGATAGTAAGGATGGGGTTCTACCGAACAAGACTTTTTAAACACAAGAGTTCGATTATGGAGACTACATCCGAGAGACACACAATAAGACGATACGATTTCTAACCCAAGGAAGATTAATTCCGTGAGGAGGTTTTTATTAAGTTTATCTTACTTTTGAAGTCTTAGTAAAGGTTGACGAATGGTTAACGTTGGGGTGATTTATTTAAAAGAAATAGTAGTGGTAGATATTAAGAGTCTTATCAATTCGCAGTAGACTTACGGTTTATTGAAAGAACCCTGTCTTCCCTAGAAATGTTAAATGAATAGTTGACATCTTTTCATGTTCACTTAGAAACCTTGAAGCCGTTTATGATGCCTACGTCCTTCAAAGAGTCGTGCAACTAGCCACCTCGTCCGTCACTGCTGTCGCAGTGAGTTTACTCCTCGAGACATTCAGAATAAGGTAATAAAGGAAAAAGACTCCTCCAACCTTAGTTGGTTCGATCATCTTAGTTGACATCTCTATAAGTAACATACCTTACTTACCAAATAATTCCTCTTCGGTTCGGAGGTGTAGAGTCAACCATTTCTTAGGCGGACGTTACACCCTCTGTACCCAAACTAAGGACCCAACCCTTCTAGGGGAACCTCTTCCCTTTCTCTTTAAGGGTGAGGTCATAAGACCGGACCTTTTAAGGTACCTGATTCAGGTACTCCAACGTTTCTCAGTCTGTGTTGTCCCGCTGAAAGTGAAGTGAAGTGAAGTGAAGTGTTCTAGAGTATCTATTAGACTTTTTCTTTCCGTCGACGTTATCACTTACTAAGTGGATTCAATATTCCGTAATTTCTGTATTTTTATTTCCTATTCTACAACTAAAGGAAGAGATTTCAGAAGAACGGTTGAGGGTTGGAGTGTGTCAACACAGGCACCACTTTCCATGAAACATCCAATCAAGAATTAGTGACAACAACTCGACAACTCGGAGATACCTCCGAAGGTTTTGGAGTAGGTAGACTTCGACTCAAAAGACAATTGGATTATCGTAGAAAAGTACTTTCTGCAAAACGTTAAATGTATCCCGAAGGTGTTTACAGAAGAGGAGAGGCAGAAGTATTGTGGTGACGTCCCATCCTTCAAAAGAAGTCAAAACGTTTATCTCTGTCCTCCGTTGACTCTACGTCTCTCTACGGGATTGAGAAGGTAACGTTCTGTGGGTCCTTCACGGTCCCGGTTACGGGGAGGAAGGTTCCGGTCATTGGGAAGGTACGGAGATGTACCTTTGGTTAAACCCAAGGGGTAACTCGACAGTTTAAAGGCCAAATTTTCAAACTTCTAGACGTCCCTGTATATTTACTATCGTACTAGTTCGAAATAATTGTCTTTCTTTCAAGTTGTGAGATGAAGGGTACTCTGAAAGTTTTTGCTGGAAATTAAGAAGTTGAGTAAAAAGTGAAGACTGGTCTACCGTATTATGTGTTAGACCCGAACTACCTTTGTACGAATAAACGTCAGTCGAATTTGAGGACGAAGATGAGACATCCTATAAAGTCCAAGTACAAGTTTTCGACGAATCGACGGATCGATAACCAGAGAACCAGTCACCCCCACTCACTTAATACGACTTTATCACGGTCGAATCGACTTAAAATTCCTCAATAAGTGTCTTTGTTTTACAAACTTCGAACGTAAGATGACCCCGACACATAGACTGCCGATCCACGACCAAACAAAACCCAAAAAACACCCATAAAAAAAATCAATGAATTTCTCTAAGAGAAAGAAAAGGGGAGGGGAATTTATACGCAGAACTCAACCAGACAGAAGTAGTTAAATTGTGAAAACTTCCTATAAGGGGTCGGGACGAGATTCTACTACCTGTGACGACTAGGACATACGTCGGTGTAGACATCGTAGAGTCGGAGGTGGGTCCCACAATTGGTCTAATAAAAAGATAGTGACAGCGGGTGTGGCTTATACGACTTATGACACAGAGATTTGACCGGTCGGGTGAGAGTGTCGGACTCAGAGATAATAGCCGTCGGTGTCGTACGTACAAATAAATCAAAGATCAGGACTCCCTTAGGAGAGGTACATGGGAAGGGGTTCATTGTTTTAGAAACCTAAAAAGGGAAAAGACAATGTAGAGGACTTTACGAGTAACAGCCAATGCACATAAGCCTTACCAATGTCTTTCGACAGGGTGCTCTCAATGCACAGGGACGGACGAAACTTAAGACCGCGTGCTACTGTTACGCTAATGAATTACGCACGGACGGAACACAGAAGACCCGACCAAAGGCAGGGTCACGTAGGGGACGACGTCAGAGGAATTCGTGTCGTTGAGTGTTCGACAAGCTTTGACACAGAGGAAGAAATAAAGTGTAGGAACGGAACGAACGAGATCTGCACGTACAGGTACGGTCCGAGAACTAGTCCCGTGTTCGACTACTAAGGAATTGACGGTTATAGTCCTGTCAAGACATTTGGTCGGGTGTGTTCCATCGTCTAAATATAAACGTGCGACTCGCGGAATCATCTCTACTATTGTCTCCTCGGTTTTACGGTAACTCTTACTACCGAACTCACATCCATTACGTGTCATTGATCCGACAAAGGGACATTTGTCGTGTGAAGTAACGTCTCCGTTTTGAACCCTAAACCTTTCTTCCCGACCTCATCCCTCATGGATGGGTTTTACGGGGATCTACCGTATACTAAAGAAATGTTAACTTAGACATTCTCCTATGTAAATGAGGTCACAAAAAGAGAGAGAGAGACACACACACACACACACACACACACACAACAAAAAAAGAAAAATTTTTTGACAAGAACCCTTAAGGGACTATCAGACCACTAATTCTGATCCGTGAGAGTGATTGTTCCTGGGTCCAAGCTGGGGACCAGTTCCTAGGGTGTTTGATCCCGAAGGGATTATTAGGTCACCAATTCTGACATGGAGGTGACGTCCCCTACTTCCAAGATAGGGATCAACCCCGTGATTCTAGGGTGTACGAAATACCGGACCAGTTTGTAAAAAAAGAAAAAAAAAATTTAAGTACCCTCTAGAGTGTTTGACACGTCACTCAGACATTTGTTTTTGTTTTTGGGTGTGTTGACATAGCTTTTATAGTAAAATTTTCTTGATAAGAAATAAGGATGAATACAAAAGGTTCGACGATATTTTAACGATTTCCGTAAATAAATAGGACTACTAAAACTAGGAACTTTCTCTTGTCAACTACTCCATCCTAAGACTCTATACTAAAACAAAGGAAAGATCTCATTCTAAAATCTTTGTTTACTCGGAAAACGATCGAGACTATATGGGTCCTCTTTCACACTGATTTTTGTAGAATTCATGTTCTTCGAAGGAGACTGATTTGTCTCCTTCGTCCGAGCGGAAAAGTGTCCTCGTCGGAGTGAGTTCACCGGGACGAAATAGGAGTGAGAAGAAATCACTCTTAAACGTGAATCTGGACCACTTCTTCCTACTGTCCGAAGGGTCCACCGCGATCATCATTTCTTGGAAGGACGGCCACGTCCTCTGTACGCTCTACGCCCAAACCCGGGTCCCAGTCCTTCTAGGGGACCTCCTCCCGTACCGTTGGGTGAGGTCACAAGAACGGACCTTTGGCGATACCTGGTCTTCTCGGACCACCCGACACCAAGAATCCCGGTGTTTCTCAACCTGTGTTGACTTCACTGAGTCATGTGTGTGGTTCTTCCTACTGTTTAGGAACTATTTAATAATAGTCCTAAGGGTGTAATCTCCGTCTCGTGACTTCCGGGTTCTCCAGTTCCCTAGGTAGCTTCCAGGACCTCCTTCGTATAGAAAGAGAGTCACAAAGGTACCACGGACCGTAACGGACCCCCTGTTTCTACCTAAGGGTGACTCGTCCGTTCCGGTTTCCTTTTCTCCACGGAAGACTATGTCTCTTTGTCCCGTCGGACCCTGGTCTTTCTCCCAGTCCGGTTCAGACGGAGTCCCTCTGATCGCCTAACTGACCATCGGTTGTTGAGTACAAATGAACGTCTTTCCCCTATTGTTTTTGTATGTAGGATAATAACTTATATAAAAATCGTTCCCCGACGACACATTTATCGTAACAAGACCCGTAGATTACTGATTTACGTACGTCTCGTGGTTTGGTACTTCAAGATCATGAACACATTAACGACTCGGTATCATCCACGAGTCATTTAAACAACATTATCAATCAGTGAGTGATGATTCGGACTTGAGTGTGAGACGGTTCTCCCACCATATACACTAAACTGTCCGATTTAAAATATATCGTCTAAAATCCCTCCCTTCTAAATTCAACCAAACACTTCATTCGAAATTGTTTTAAAAATTAAAAGTTTATTAAAGACTGAATTTTTTTAACGTTTATATTCTTTTAAGGACATATGGGGAGTGAGAACAGAAGAAGTTTACAATCGTAGAATGTGTTTACGTCGTACTAGTACTTTAATTTTGGGCGACAAGATAATTTCCAGTAATAGACCAGACCCTAGGTCCTAAATTAGTTCCTAGTCCGGAACATAAGTAGAGAGCACAAAGGAATGAAGATTAGACTTAGGCAAGGAAGGAGTCACAAAGAAACATAAAGTACTAGAACTGTGAAACCTTCTCGTGACCGGTCAATAAAACAACTTACAGGGAGGTGCACTTAAACGGACCACGTAGTAGAACTAATTTAAATTTAACACAGAAAAACCGTTCTTAAAATACTTAGCGACAACAAGGGAATAATCCGTGTGGTAGTGTGGTACAGAGTTTTTATTTATTTATTTATTTATTTATTTATTTTATTCACCACAACTTTCACTTCATTTTCAACGAGCCAGAACAGGTTGAGAAAAGTTGAGACACCTGACATCGGGTGGTCCGAGGAAACAGGAACATTAAGAGGTCCCTTCTTATGAGTTCACCCATCGGTAAGGGAAGAGCTTCCCTAGAAGGGCTAGGTCCTTAGCTTGGACCCAAAGGACGTAACGTCCGTCTAAGAAATGGTAGACTCAGTGGTCCCTTCGGGTATCCAGCACAATCAACACTGGTAAACCATTACTACCATAGACTGTCCAAAGAGATGGTCTTGCAATGACCAGAGGAAAACGTTAATTACTTAAAGAGTACCCTTCTATAAAACTCTGGTACATTGTAGGACAAAGAATAATACGAAACGGTCGATTAAAATAGTAGTTGAGTACTAAGAACGGATATTTTTAATAATGACACCACAAACGGTTTGTCATTAAAAGATAAAGGTAGTAAGGAAAGTGTGAATGATCAGTCGTAAGGTGATAATTTCTCCTCGACAGAGAATAGGGGAAATAAATACGCACACATACACACACGTGTCAGAGAGTCAGTACAAACTGACAAACGCTGAGATACCTGACATCGCGTGGTCCGAGAAGACAGGTGCCTTAATAGGTCCGTTCTTATAACCTCACTAGACGGAACGGGAGGAGGTCCCCTGGAAGGACTGGGTTCCTGACTTGAACGTAGAAGACGCAGAGGACGTGACTGTCCACCTAAGAAATGGTGACACGGTGGATTCTTCTGGTACATTGGGAAAGGATTTAGTGGGTATAGACGATTCTAGTAGGACGAACCGGTGTAGTGTTATATATGAAACAAGGAAATAAAAATGTTCACACCAAATCAAAGTTAATAAACACTATTAAGAATTATCGTATATAATAGGTTTATTACTACCGGACCATAATACTCTGGAATGACTTCTAGTGACAATAATTCAGAACGACTCTTCACCCCGTACCAACGGTTTGAAAAATTATCCTTAATATCCCAATACCCCGGCTTTCGTTCCATACCGTCCTAAGTCGTCAAGTTAATTTAGACATTCTGACAATTTCCACTAATCACCGTCTAGACCCTTACTTAAGTCATCTACCTTTCATATCAATTCCTCGATTTACGGTTCTTAGAGTATCTTAAAGACATTTTCTTTGTGAACGTACTTAGTGCCCCGAAGTGTCTACCGCGATCACCATTTCTTGGGTGGACGGTCACGTCCTCTGTATTCTCTGTGTCCAAGCTAGGGAGTCGACCCTTCTAGGGGATCTCTTCCCTCACCGTTGGGTGAGGTCATGAGAACGGACCTCTTAGGGTAACTGTCTCCTCGGACTACCCGATGTCAGGAACCCGGGCGTTTCTCAACCTGTGCTGACTCGTTGAACCGTGTGTGTCTACTTAATGCTTGATACTAAGGGAATATGATTCTTCAGAAACGGATTAAGTTTATATACGGATCTAACTTACTTACTTACTTACACACACACACGAAGGAGATTAATGTACGTCTTCTATCTTGTTTCTATCTTCCAGTCTCCGTAACGTGAATTCGAAGAAGTGGTTCTTCATCGTGAAAATTTTCGGGTTGGTACACGCCTCAAACCTTAGAACGGGACTTATAAAGAGTCCTGAGATAGCTTTATAGGAGGAACAGTCACTTCACAGAGAATGTTCGGGACTCTTCCTTAAGTCTCCACATCAAAAATCCGGTCAACTATAGATCTTACTGAGACCCATCTTTTACCGTACACGAGTAGAGAAAACAACAAGTCAGTGAGTCAACACGGACTGAGAGACACTGGGGTGCCTGACGCCGTGTGGTCGGAAGGGACAGGAAGTGATAGAGGACCTCAAACAAGTTTGAGTACAGGTAACTCAGTCACTACGGCAGGTTGGTAGAGTAGGAGACAGCAGGGGAAGAGTAGAGAAATCAAGAAAGGATTTTTTTTTCATTAAACACCCATATGAGAACGGATCGAAGAATTGTACACGGGTGACTCGAAAACCTCTCATTGTTGAATCCAGTCCGTCTATCTTTTATTATTTCAAAAGTAGTAAAATAATATACACGTGGAGGATCACCTACCGTCCCACTAAATTTGAAGGACACCGGATTAAACCCGAAGGGACCACCGAGTCTCCCATTTCGTAGACGGATGTTACACCCTCTAGGCCCAAGTTAGGGTCCCAGCCCTTCTAGGAGGCCTCTTCCTTTGCCGTTGGGTGAGGTCATAAGAACGGACCTTTTAGGGTACCGGACTAAATAAAAGTAGGACTAAACGTTCCGACGAAATCCTAAAGGTGTAAGGAATATTAAACCCGTAAATACTGTGTGAAATGTTCCGTGAACACATTACGCTATAGTTTGAATTTTCACCATAACATATATGTCTTTGAGATAATAATTTTTAATGATTCATCGAGATAAACAAATGTCATTTTTCTCTGAGCGAATATTTGGTCTAGCTTCTAAGGAGATCCGTATTTCTGAATTAATCGTTGGACCTTCAATCAGAGAGAACAAAGCGATAGATTCATTGGATAACGATGTTTTAAGGAACCTGTTTGAATAGAGTCAATAAGTAGAAAGTGAGGGTCTGGTCCACATATAAATTCAGAAATAACTTAAACAATGTTATAACGAAGACAAAAATAAAAATAAATAAAAACCGAAGAGACCCAGACAACGAAAAGAGATCAACGTCACTCGTACCCGATGGGAAGTAACACCACATGTCCAAAGAGTCACGTCACCTCGCACCCGAGTTCTACGTGTCCGAATCAACAGGCACCGTATCCCTTAGAAGGACCTGGTCCTTAGCTTGGCCACAGGGGACTTAACCGTCTTCCTAAGAATAGGTGACATGGTAGTCCCTTTAGAGTTTGGTCCATATAAACTGAACCTGTGTACTTTTTCAGAGATATGTTCAGAGTGTTCAAACGAAGGTCTATATAAACTTTTAGTAGGATGTCTTCCGACTGGTCAGTTACGTATACACAACTGACACCCTTGGTACAGTCGTCGAGAGAGAGAAAGGGGTAATTATTTGGTTTGCCTAGTTCGACTCGGACCCAACAGAGAGAGTACCACGTAGGAAGGGTTTCGGAACACAAGGAAGTTTCTTAAAAATTGTAGGGAGAGCCTGGGGTTTAAGGTACTTTATTGATCTTTAACTTCGGCAGAGGAGTAAACTGAGATAGGTGTTCGTTATGTTAACGGTTGGAAGGGAAAGCGGGTAAAAGTAACGTCTATAATTTAATCGTTCTTTATAACTCACCCGAGATGATACCGGTCCGCTCACTGGTCCCGGTCCATGTGGGACCTATACTGTAGGTCTTTGTAAATAGAGAACGTGTCAAAGAATAACAATGGGAGTAATTTAGAGAAGAGGTCTTTTCTAGATTTTGAGACCAAGAGTTCCAAATCAGGAGTCTGGTCGTCGTAACCGTAGTACACAATCTTTACGTCTAGGAGTCCAGAGTGGGGTCTAAACGTCTTAGTCTTAAGACCCCAACCCCAGAGGGGTGGGGTCGTGGACACACTAAGTCTAAGTGGGACTTCAACCTTTTGATGAATCTACACGAGTCGGTGAGTCAGCACAGGTTGAGAAACGCTGGGGTATCGGACATCGGTCGGTCCGAGGAGACAGGTACTCTGACAAGTCCGTTTTTATGGTGTCACCCGACGGTAAAGGAGGAGGTCCCCTAGAAAGACTGGGTTCCTACCTTGGCCTTAGAGGACGTGGAAGACGTAAGGTCTACCTAAGAAAATGGCGACTCGGTGGTCCCTTCGGGTTTAATGATCGTATGTCTCTCGATGACCAACTCTGTTTACATGCACGCGTCACTGACCTCCGTTCAGAGAGTCAACAGACCCGAAAAAGACTATCGAAGAGAACTATTGCCCCGTAAAACAGTGGTTTTAAAGTACAATTGACGTATGATTGGGACACAGGTTTTTGACTCTAAGATCCAAAAAGTTTTTTGAATTTACTCTAAAATAAGTAAACATGCAGGAAAAAGACTATGAGTCGACGACGACGACGACGACGACGACGACGACGATTCAGTGAAGTCAGCACAGGCTGAGACACACTGGGGTATCTGCCGTCGGGTGGTCCGAGGGGACAGGGACCCTAAGAGGTCCGTTCTTGTGACCTCACCCAACGGTAAAGGAAGAGGTTACGTACTTTCACTTTTAACTTTCACTTCAGCGAGTCAGCATAGGCTGAGAATCACTGGGGTACCTGACGTCGGATGGTCCGAGGAGACAGGTACCCTAAAAAGTCCGTTCTCATGACCTCACCCCACGGTAACGGAAGAGGTCTATGAGTCGATTAGTACGGATTAAGTTTAGACGTCCCTTAAGTCGAACCGGTTAAGGACACAAAACTCAAATTTAAGGTCTATTTAACAATGGATTAGGAAAAAAAGAAAAGTTTGTTAATTCGTAAGTGGGTAATGAGGAGAATGATTGTGTTGAGTCTCCTTTATTCTTTTGTTTTAGTTACAAATTTTTTGTCTCCTTTGACAGTTTTTGGTACATGGAGGGTGTGTGGTGAGTCAGATTCATAGACGGTGCAAATAGATATGAGAAGGTACTTAAGGCATAGAAGAACGGTCAACAAAAACGTACCAATCCTCAGTACATAATAGTTTGCAAATCTTTTTCGACTTCATTTCGGTCACTTAACGGTCTCATCATTAATCATTTTCAAATACACATATGTGGTTTTTCTGTCAAACGTTCGGTTTCGTGAGTTTAGTTTTGTACTTTACTCCGAGTCAAACTATTTTGTATAGCAATAGTTCGTCGAATATATCACTCTTTTGTCCCTGACAAATAAGAAGATACACTAACCAAGCTTATAATCTTAAAAGTCACCAATGGAGTATAGTCGAACCCTTTGTCGAGTTCAAAACGAATATTAAAGGTCTCCGTATTCACTTTTTCACTAGGACAAGTTCAATTTATTCAATTTACTTCGAAATAAATGAACTGATTTGACCAAAACAGACGGGCCCCTTAAAAGTTCTGACCTGAGGCAAAAAGTAAAGTTGTCGTATTTTTAGTTTATAAATCAGTAATGTACCAAGTTGGACCTTCTTTCGTAATCCTAATAAACTTCTTTGGTTCTTAGAGTATTTGCTTATAGTGTTGGGGTAAAGAGTCTACTTAATTGACTCCGGATCTTTCCAACTAACCTATATTGATAATCGGTCTTAAGAGACGACTAGTCGAGGTTTACGTTTAGGGAAATTCAACCTAAAGGTTGAGTTTCTATAAAATTAGCTTATTTAATATTATCTTTTAGAGAGAAGATAAATACTTATTTTAAGTTAGACTTGTATTAGGAACAATTGTGGACGTAAAGTATTCGTCGACCTATCCTATTTCGAAACACCATCACTGTTTGCTCCATTCCCAAAACTGGATACTAAACCTTTATCGATCTCCTTTACCCCCGAAGGGCTTAACGTGATCACCATTTCTTGGGTGGACGGTCACGTCCTCTGCATTCTCAACTCCCAAGTTAGGAACCCAGTCCTTTTAAGGGGACCTCCTTCCGTACCGTTGGGTGAAGTCACAAGAACGGACCTCTTAGGGGTACTTGTCTCCTCGGAACGTCCGATATCAAGTGTCCCAGCGTTTCTCAACCTGGGTTTACTTCACTGAATCGTGTTTACGTCTCCTTAACCCTCGTTTACTTTTAATGGGGGTGTGTCTGTGAGTGTGTCTGTATGTGTGTACATGTGTGTGTATACGTGTTCTACACTATAAGTTTATTTACATCTGAATTCACCGTTCCTCCAACACGAGGACTTATGAGACCCAGAAAGAGGTGAAAGGGTGGGAGAGAAGGTCTGTGTACTAATTAGGATTAATTGACTCGTACTTCTGGTTCCGTCCATTCTGAGTCCACCAAGGAGGTAAGGAGAGAAGGAGAAGAGACCGGTGGAACCTCACATAAGGTTTGGACGTACGAGTCAGCACAGACTGAGAAACACTGGGGTCCCTGACATCGGGTAGTCCGAGGAGACAGGTACCCTACGAGGTCCGTTCTTATGACCTCGACCAACGGTAAAGGAAGAGATCCCGTAGAAGGGTCGGGTCCCTAGATTGCACACAAAGGACGTAGCCGTTCTCCTAAGAAAATGGTGACTCAGTGGCCCCTTCGGGTATAAGGTTTGTTACTTCGATGTTTTGGTCCTTCCTCCTGACGGGTTGGGTATATGCACGACTGGACTTTCTCTTTAGTTCACGATAGTATGATTCGGAACCACTAAATCCCTGAACAGATAACGTCGTGGAGTGTAATATATGGGAAACCTTAAGTTGGACCTTTGGACTTCAACTCAACGTGGACCTGAAGGAGAGGTCGGTGGACGAAGTAGCCGTTACCCTGGTTTAGAATTTGAAATTCAGTTTACAACTCAGTAAGAAAGTAATCTGTTTATAAGAACTCGTGGATCACAGACAACCCATACGTCAGTAAGAATTCCTAAGTTAATTCTGTGTGTGTGGACTGGAATGTAACGTCGTCTTTTCTTTCTTTTAGATTGTTGAGACTCGGTCGGGGACTTGTCTTCATTAAAGAAGGGGTAAACTCGAGGTCACCCCAGACATGTGTGAATCCAGAAGGTGAGGGTTTCACTTTCACTTTCAACGAGTCAGCACAGATTGAGAAACCTTGAGGTTCCTGATATGTCGGGTACCTGAAGAGGTCCGGTCTTATGACCTCACCCATCGGAACGGGAAGAGGTCCCCTAGAAAGGTTGGGTCCTTAGCTTGGGTCCAGAGGACATAACGTCCGCCTAAGAAATGGTCGACTCGGTGTTCCCTTCGGGAAGGGGAGGACATTAATCATCACACTTTCACTTTGACAATCAGTGCGTCAGTACAGACTGAGAGACACTGAGATTCCTGACATCGGGTAGTCCGAGGAGACAGGAACCCTAAGAAGTCCGTTCTTATGACCTCACCCAACGGTAAAGGAAAAGGTCTTTGTTCATCATTATTTTGTATTTTGATTACGAAACCTTGTGACGGAGAAAAGGGCGATCCACATTCGATAGACTACCACCTCGTAAATGGTATAAATAGATACGTAACAGACATGTATTTTCCGAGAGTACCCGAAGGGAACACCGAGTCGACCATTTCTTAGACGGACGTTACGTCCTCTGCACCCAACGTAGGGACACAACCCTTCTAGGGAACCTCTTCCCTTTCCGAGGGGTGAGGTCGTAAGACCGGACCTCTTAAGGTATCTGACATATATCAGGTACCCCAGTGTTTCTCAGTCTGTGCTGACTCGCTGAAAGTGAGTGAGTTCTCCGAGAGGTATTTATTACTTTTTTGAAGGGACCACTGAGTCTACTATTTCTTAGGCGGACGTTACGCCCTCTGGACCCGAGCTAGGGACCCAGTCCTTCTAGAGGACCTCTTCCCGTCAGGAACCCCGAAGGGATCACCGAGTCAACCATTTCTTTCACTTTCACTTTAGCGAGTCAGCACAGGCTGAGAAACGCTGAGGAACCTGACATTTGATGGTCCAAGGAGGTAGGTACCCTAAAAGGTTCGTTTCTATGACCTCACCCAACGGTAAAGGAAGAGTCAACCATTTCTTAGACGGACGTCACGTCCTCTGTACCCAAACTAGGGGTCCAGCCCTTCTAGGGGACCTCTTCCTTTACTGTTGGGTGAAGTCATGAGAAGGGACCTCTTAAGGTACCTCTCTCCTCGCCTCGTCCGAAGTCAGGTACTCTACTGTTTCTCAACCTGTACTGACACACTGATTGAAAGTGAAAGTGAAAGTATTTATTAATAACTACTAAATATACCTCTCTATACAATGCAAACACTTTCGTTAACCGTCCTAACAAAGACTCTACATCCCTGATCCTCGTTCACCCAGATCCTTCCGAAACACCACTAAAAGTCCTCGTAGACTAACACTAGATTCTAAAGCATTAATTCGTAAAAGGAGGACACATGACCGTGTATCCCTCGTGAGTCATCCTACAACTTTCCTATTCGATTTACTTACCCCAAGGGTGAAAGATAACTAGGCACCGAGAGAACTAACTTACTTAAGGATGGGATTCCATGGCAGTCATTAACTTACTCTGTATCGTACGTAAAAACGTCGTTTATTTCTGCAATCGTTTAGGTGTCTTACTGTCCTTATAAAGTAAAAAAGAATTGTAGAATTTTTTAGTTATCTGAATATATCAAAGACCAGTAAATTTAGTAGAGTTTATATTAAAAGAAATATCTAATCTTGAGTCAACCGTTTCAAATCTCCTAAAAATAAATTTCAAATGACTTGGATATATTTTATATTTAACCATTAGAATTCTAAGACGATTGTTTTAAAAAGGTTCTAACTTTCCTCACATATCTGAAAGTATCATTAAATTTCTCAAGTCAAAAGGTTTCGAAGATGGAAAGTATTTTTCGTTTGACTTCTGATTTCCCTTTACTCTACTAGTATAAAAATAAGATCAAAATTAAGGTAAAATCCTTTTATCAAATGTAAAAATCGTTTGATCTTAATTAAATAGTTCACTATTAATTTTAAATATTTTGTAAAACCATTTTACTTAAAAATAAAACAAAGGGGGAAGAAGGATAAAAAAAAAAGACAACTCCTTGTGGTGTTTGTGAAAGTAAAACATTCAATATAAGAATATAAAAAATTATAAGACAAAACAACAATAACAAGATCGGTACTACACTATAAAATCCACTTTAAAAACTGGTGATACATCGTTGTAGTAAACCCTCATAATCACTTCATCAATAGACGGACATAACTAAAATATAAAGATCTATGCTTATGAAAAGAAAACTTCACAATAAATGAGACGTAGAATTTAAAGATATTCATCACTAATTTAATAATTCCAACCTAAACGAGAGCATATCTTTATTTCTCTAATTAGGACGATATTGTGATAAGTCATTTGTACTTTCTCTTCGACGACAAATTTTTTGTCTTTCTTCCGAGTCTTCGTCGTCTTTCAAATTGGACCGTATTGCTTCGTTTACATTTAATGTAATTTCATGTCTCATTATCGTCATTGTATACGATTACTGAACGTGGAAAATTAATTACTTCAACAAATAGCCCGAGGTCTGTCGGTCCGTCCTCAGAGAGGATAATAAAAACCTCCGCATGTTAGAACGTTTAAATTTCAACAATGCATACCTTGTTTAGGTCACTAGAGGTACATTAAGTCTCCTCGGAAAGGTTCGGACTTCAAAATTAACGTCTATAATTATTCTACTCATTCTTTTCACTGGTTCTTCATTACTATTTCCTTCTTTGTCTTCATTCCGACACATACATCGTTTTACTATTAACGAGAAAATTTTTCAGAAATTTATCTTTTTCAATCTTTATTACTTTCAATAAACCCCACATATAAACTCACCACCATCATCGTTCATGTCTACACTCTCAACCTGGTATTCCTTCCGACCCGCGGTTTCTTAACTACGAAAGGTAGACACCACGACTTCTTCTGAGAACTCCCAGGGAACCTGACGTTTCTCTAGTTTGGTCAGTTAGGATCTCCTTTAGTTCGGACTTATAAGTAACCTTCCCGACTACGACTTCGACTTCGAGGTTATGAAACCGGTGGACTACACTCCTCGGTTAAGTAACCTTTTCTGTGACTACCACCCTTTCTAACTCCCGTCCTTTTTCCCTACTGTCTCCTACTTCACGAACCTACCGTAGTGACTGAGTTGCTTGTACTCAAACTCGTTTTAGGTCCTCTACCACTTCCTGTTCCTTCGGACCACACGACGTCAAGTACCCCAGCGTTTCTCATCCTGTGCTGACTCGTTGACTTGTTGTTGTTGTTCCCGTTCTTTACAAAAGGAAATAAGGGTGAAAGGTTATGAAGAGTTGAAAGAAAAAGTCGTATAGGGTAAAATTTCACCTTTACACTGTTGACGAGACGGTATAAGTTTCCGAAAGAAGTCATCCAGACTTCTGTAAAAACCTCGTCTTCTATGGAGTCTGTGTCTGTTCTCGTTCGGTAGGGGACTTCTTTAACCTCACTCGTACGTCAAGCGAGAGGAGACCCGAACGAAAGTACCCCTTGGGTCCAGTCCCTCAGTCCTCTTGAGAGGGATGGACGTACGTCGAACTCGGGACCTTTTCTCCTCGTTAATTGTCCCTGTAGTCTCTCGTAGAGGGTCTACTCTGTTTGGTTATTGTTCCTAGGAGACGTTCGTGGTCTCTCGTCTGAACTTGTTATGGGTCCTTCCGAGGGTTGGACTCTTTACGCTCGGACTAACTTTACCCCATTAGGACACCGAGTGGCGTGCCGAGTGAGTAAGTCTAGTAATTGTACTTTGTGGTGTTTTGTAGTGGAAAGTAATTCCGAGACTACTACGACGGGGTCTTGAGGAAAGGAAGGTAGTGAGGACAGTCAGTTAAGATTTAAGAGAGTTCAAAACCTAAGGGTTACCGAAAGGGTAACCAGATGAACGAGAGGATCTCCACCCACAACTTTAAAGAAAACATCGTAGCAATGACTCGGACTCAATTATGCTTTAGTTCACGTGTAAAAATTTTATACGTAAACCTTGTCAAAACTGTCTAAATATGTTGGTTCTTTAGTGTTGGTGAAGATTCTGTCGTTATAAAGGTAGGGAGGGTTTCAAAAGATAAAAAAATTTAACTTCATGTCAACTAAATGTTACAACCCGTTTAACCGATATATCGTTCGCTGAGTCAATATATGTATATGTGTAAGAAAAAAATATAAGAAAAGGTAATACAAAATATTGTCGTCTGACCTATATAAAGGGACACGATATGTTATCCTGAAACAACAAATAGATCAGATTTACATTAGTAAACGTAGTTGATTGGGGTTTGAGGGTCAGTCAGGGAGAGGGAGGGGGATGGAACCGTTGGTGTTCCGACAATAGATACAGACACTCAGACGAAGACAAAACATCTGTTCAAATAATCACGGTATAAAATCTAAAATACCCCTTTATAGTGAGGGTTTCAAAGAAACACGGGGAAAAGCACACTAGGGAGGGTCGAGGGAGATTTAGGAAGTGGTATAGGAGTCCATTGGTAGGTAGACGAAAGACAGTAATATCTAAAAAGTAAGTATTTTTTACAAAAGTAAAAGATTTGTAACTATATTTACCTTATTATGTCATATATATATGAGAAGACATAGAACAGAAAAATTGAGTCGTATTACCGAAACTACTCGAAGGGTCCACCGTGATCACCATTTCTTCGGCGGACGGTTACGTCCTCTATATTCTCTACGCTTAAGCTAAGGACCCAGCCCTTCTAGGGGACCTCCTCCCGTACCGTTTGGTGAGGTCATAAGAACGGTCCCGTTAGGATACTTGTCTCCTCAGACCACCCGATGTCATTAGTCAAGTCAAGTCAAGTCAACGAGTCAGCACAGGCTGAGAAACGCTGGGGTACTTAGCGTCGTGCGGTCCGGAGGGACAAGTAGTGGTTGAGGGCCTCAAGTGAGTCTGAGTGCAGGTATCTCAGGCACTACGGTAGGTCGGTAGAGTAGGAGCCAACGGGGGAAGAGGAGGACGGGGGTTAGGGAGGGTCGTAGTCTCAGAAAAGGTTACTCAGTTGAGAAGCGTACTCCACCGGCTTCATGACCTCAAAGTCGAAATCGTAGTAAGGAAGGTTTCTTTAGGGTCCGGACTAGAGGAAGTCTTACCTGACCAACCTAGAGGAACGTCAGGTTCCCTGAGAGTTCTCAGAAGAGGTTGTGGTGTCAAGTTTTCGTATTTAAGAAGCCGCGAGTCGGAAGGAGTGTCAGGTTGAGAGTGTAGGTATGTACTGGTGTCCTTTTTGGTATCGGACCTGATCTGTCTAGAATCAGTCGTTTCATTACAGAGACCAAAACTTATACAATAGATCCAACCAGTATTGGGAGGACGGTTCCTCATTCGCAGAAAATTAAAGCACCGACGTCAGTGGTAAACGTCACTAAAACCTCGGGGGGTTTTATTTCAGACGGTGACAAAGGTGACAAAGGGGTAGATAAAGGGTACTTCACTACCCTGGCCTACGGTACTAGAAGCAAAAGACTTACAACTCGAAATTCTGTTGAAAAAGCGAGAGGTGAAAGTGAAAGTAGTTCCCCGAAAAATCGAGGAAAAGTGAAAGACGGTATTCCCACCACAGTAGACGTATAGACTCCAATAACTATAAAGAGGGCCGTTAGAACTAAGGGCGAACACAAAGAAGGTCAGGTCGCAAAGAGTACTACATGAGACGTATCTTCAATTTATTCGTCCCACTGTTATATGTCGGAACTACATGAGGATGTCATGTATCCCAGCGTTTTTCAACCTGTGCTTACTTCACCAAATCGAGAGTCCGTTTCCGAAACTATAAGTAAGTCCAATAATTCCCATCATCGACAGAGGAAAAAATAACTACTTCACTTCACTTCACTTTCAACGCGTCAACACAGGTTGAGAAACGTTGGGGTACCTGATATGTCAGGTACCTTAAGAGGTCCGGTCTTATGATCTCACCCATCGGAAAGGGAAGAGGTCCTCTAGAAGGGTTGGGTCCCTAGTTTGGGTCCAGAGGGTGTAACGTCCACCTATGAAATGGTCGACTTGGTGTTCCCTTCGGGTCAGTCATATTTTTTATGACTAAAAATAACTATTAGTCATAAAATAACATACTTACCCGTAGTAAAACAAATAAAGAAGTAGACGACTACCTGTAGCTCCAACAAAAGTACACCCCCCATAATGTTAATTCAACGATACATTTAAGTCCTTTTCAGAAACACACTTGTATATAAAAGTAAAGAACACCCATTTATAGATCTTCACCTTACCGATCGGATGCACAATCTACATACAAATTGAAATATTCTCTTATACCAAAGGTCAAAATCATGGGTCTCGACAAAGTCATCGGGTCCTAGGAGTGGCAGTGAACCGTGTAAGCCGCAAATCGGGGAGACCACTGATACAGTGTATGCGTATCGAGTGACACCCAGTGTGGAGTCGTAGTGAAGGGGTGGCGGAACACCGTCTTTCGGACCTCTTCTTGAAGGTCGAAGGAGGAGAGACGTGCCAAACAAGAGACACAAACTCAGAAGCAAGACGAGGTCTTTGTAGAAATCTGGGTGGTCGTTGTCCGAAACGAAGACGGACCTTTACTAGGAGTGGTGAAGGAAAGGTCTCGAAAGATAGGGTAGGACTGACACTTTGTTCCGGCGTAAGTGACTTAAGAACGACACAAGTAAACGATCCCGACGACCTTTTTTAATGGCGGTTGAACCCCCGAATTTTTCTGTCTTTACATAAGAGAACGTCAAGTTGTCCAGTCTCAGGTTTTGTTTCCACGCCGTCCCACCCAAGACACCCGAGACCCCCTCAGGCGAGAGACTCCCCCCAAGGACCCGAACCTCGGTGCCGTGAGGTCAGTCCGGAGACAGCCGTGCACGCGACGGGAGACGCACGTGGGAGAGGAGACGCTCAGGAGAGAGTCACAGGGGGGTGGGGCAACAGAGAGAATATTCCTGTGAACAGTGTGTTAAATTCCGAATGGACCTATTGGGTGCTACTAGACAGGTAGAGTTCTAGGACTTAGTTTTACCGTTTCTGGGAAAAACGCCTGTTCTACTACAAGTGTCTGAGGTCCTTACACGGAACTTATGTAAACCAGCCCCGCCCCCCACCAGTAAAAAGTTACAGGGTGTGAGCCATTCTTCCTCCGTGTCACGATTTGTGACACAACTGGTATACTAAAGGAGTATTTTGGAACACTCCATAAAAAGGACAAACCCCCATTATACCCACATTGGTTCATGGAACCTGTCTACTTGGTAAGACGTTTCGTTTTTACGTCCGTTTCTGGACTTCTTGTTTACATACATGTGGTTCCCCCCTTTCCTCCCACCCTATTCACCCCTCTGACCCTGACTGTATACGTGTGGTGGTCCATATTTTATGATTACCCTTGGATGAGATATCATGTCCCCTATTTTTTTCTTCTGTGTTACAAACATCCTGTACATAGTTCAATTGGAATAATGTTTACGTAAGACTACACGTAATCCACGTCTGTTTGTGACAAACTAAGGGGAAGATGTTCCATGGATCTTATCAGTTTAGGTGTCTCAGTCTTTCATGTACCCAGGGATGACCCCCGTCCCTCTGTCTCCCCACCCCTCTCCCTTACCCCTTAATCATAAATTACCCCCGTCTCAAAGTCCAATCCTTCCACTTTGAAAGTCCTTTACCTACCACGACTCTCAACGTTTTGTTACACTTTTTTGTAATTTGTTTGTTTGTTTTTTTCCTTATAGAACAGTTTCCGTCCACGGTCACTCTCCATCTTAGTCCCCTTAGGATGTCGCAAAGGACAGAGGATACAGTGGAAAACGAACAGGGTCTCTAAGACTTTGGCGGTCTTATGACTGTCATAGTGGTCTTTGTACAAATGACTCAGTAAAGAATTTGAATTTAGATGGCTAAAACGAAGTAATAACTTGTAAGATTAACCAAAACCCAACCACTAAGAATTGGGACCACTGTATAGTCTAAGTGGTTCTCGAAAATAAATAAAAATTGACTTCCTATTAACGAAATGTTGTAACCAAAGTAAAGACGGTATGTGGTCGTACTTAGTGACTCTCGAAAATTTTCACTGAGTCGGGTCAAGTGGGGACTTTGAAACTCGGTCTAAACCCCTCCCACACTCCACCCCCAGCCACCCCCCTCACAGGTCGAAAACCTTTTCGAAGAGTCCATTAGGAAAACATGTCGATCTTAACTCCTTAGGACCCTAAGAGTTAACTTAGACACCGAATGGACGTCATAAGGTAAAATCTTCAGGCGATATCATCCAATTAAATTACTAGTCGTTACTGGGAGTTCTAGAAGGACACAGTTTCAGATTCAGGATAAAGTGTGAATCGGTGGTTCAGAGACCTGTTACGTCCTCTCCACTGAATCTCACAGTGATGAATTTCACGAGTAGGTAAATTTCACAATATATATCCCTACTTACTTACTTACTTACTCACTCAAATAAGATGTCGAGACAGACGGAAGAGGCCAGTTAGTGGGGGGTCCTCGAACGACTTCTTTCTCTAGAAGACCTGGAAATAGACATCTTTTAATGTATAGTCTTTATGTAGTGGTTTTTGAAGTGTGTGTCTCCGCTTTACTTTCTGTAGTATAAGTAGTTTCCTTGCACCTCAGTTAACATTAAAAAAAGAAACATAATTCTTTTCACATAATAAAGGAAGAAAGCGTATTAATCTGCACCGACCTACCTAAAGTAGACTAAAAAAAAGGAGAGACTTTTGACGGATTTCTAATTTTCGTTCGTACCTTTCTAAATAGGGATTTCATTTATAAACCCTCTGTCAATACCGTGGAATTATAAACGAGGAAACTTGTGTCATTAATTCCTTAAATCTATGCGTACGACTATATGAAGTTCACAAGTGAACCTTATGGAATAAGTGGTGAGACATAAACGGAAAGGGTGTTTGGTACACGAAAACTTATACTCAGAAACCCCGAAACACCACGAACTACAAAGTGATGTTAAAGAGGGAGGACGATGTTAAACCGACTCTTTAAAGATCAAAAGTCCAAAAGACACTTTTCGAATGACACATGTTGCAATTAACAAAACGAGAAGACATAATATGATCTCAGACAAACGTATAGAAGGTATCCCTTGATCTCCGATGAGTTCGGACAAGAACCTAAATGAAAAAAAAAAAGGACACATTAGATGTGAGAAATCCTTCTGTGTCTTTCTCTTTAAACCACACCAACAGTTCATTAGAGGCTCAAAGAAGGTGTAACTGCAGACAAAACGACTATTATTCAGTATTAGTTTACGGACACAAATACAGAACGGTTTACCTTCTTTGTAAACTGTTTGTATACTGTTTGGTTCTGTCACACAATTTTTTGTCTCTGTAGTGAAACGACTGTTTACAGGTATATCAGTTTCGACACCAAAAAGGTCATCAGTACATGTCTACACTCTCAACTTGGTATTTCTTTCGTCTCGTGACTTCTTGACTACGAAAACTTGACACCACGACCTCTTCTGAGAACGCAGGGAACCTGACGTTCCTCTAGTTTAGTCAGTTAGGATTTCCTTTATTCGGGACTTATAAGTAATCTTCCTGACTACGACTTCGACTTCGATGTTATGAAACCGGTGGACTACGCTTCTTAGCTGAGTAACCTTTTCTGGGACTACAGCCCTTTCTAACTTCCGTTTTTCTCTTCCCCCGTCGTCTCCTACTCTATCAATCTATCGTAGGGACTGAGTTACCTGTACTTAGACTCGTTTGAGGTCCTCCATCACTCCTATCGCTTTGGACCTTACGACATCAGGTACCCCAGCGTTTCTCAGTATGTATTGAATCGTTAACTTGTTGTCGTCGTTGTTGTTGTTCACCTTCTTTCCCAGAGGCTCTCCCGGGAAGGTACCTTATATTTTTCAGGGGTTCAACTCTTGTGCAGTACCTAGACAAGAGACCGTTCTACGTGTCTTTTTACCCGACTCCCCAGGACGTACTAAAGTATGTTTGAATAGGAGATCACGTCAAAGTCCCTTAAACTCGTCCAAGAGTTTTTGTTACCGAGGGATCCCTTGATAAAAGACTTTCTTAACGTATTGAAGTATAAAAGGTCTTTCCTGAGTCTTCCTTTTAAAGAATTTTAAAGGGGAGACTTACACGACTCAGGAGTAGACGAACTTACCAATCTTTTTACTCGAGATCTTTCAAACTTGTTTCCGAACGGTTCTCTCAGACGTGATATTGAGACAGGAGTTTACGGGTCACCCACCTCCCGCACCGGAACTTTTTTTCAACTGTGTATGGTTAAAAGAGACGACAGTAGTATTATTCATGCCAAGGGTGTCAGCCGACTAAACCTAACAAACCCGGTAACGACTTGACTACCTTTACGGTGTATGAGTCAGACTAAAACAATACTTCCGGCTTTCGTTCCCTTTGATGGTAAAGTCTCTAGTCACTAAACCCCCGGTTTGACTACTGAGTTAGTTAAAGACCCCTCCCAAATTCACTGAGAGTCCCGTAGTCTGAAGTATTACAACTCGTAGTGACTAGTTGACCCGTTTAATTGTATCAATGTGAGTACTGCTCATATTGAGTACTCCTCACATTGACTCCTCGGACCGTCCGAAATCAGGTACGTTAAGAGCTCCTTTCTTATGACCTCGTCCTCCGTAAAGGAAGAGGTCCCCTAGAAGGGTTGGGTCCCTATCTTGGTCCTAAAGGACGTAACATCCGTCTGAGAAATGACAGACTCGGTGGTCCCTTCGGGTCAATGTAAGTATTAACTAGTGTTTGATACGCATAGAAAGGTGAAACAGTTTTTCACGATCGATTACAGATGACTCGTGAATTAGACCTCTTTGTGTAAGGAAGGTCCTTCGTTACTTATAAGTATTTTACACCGGAAACGAATTCCCCTAAAATGACAGAGATATTTGTCGTGTGACAATCACGTAACTACCCCGCACTTATTTCTTGTTTTACACTTTATTACGGTAAACGTCTTTGTACCTGCCTGAATCTCTAATAGTATGACTTGTGTCATTCAGTCTACTGACAGAAGAACGACACAGGAGACTTCCGTCCACGACCCTCTCGGTCCCTTTCTCTTCCTTATCTCCCTCCCTTCTTCCCCTTCCCCTTCCTCCACTATCCGTTAGAGACCATAGAGAAGAATATTCCCGCGATTAGAGTCGAACTCCTGGGGTGGGAGTACGAGATTAGTGAAGGGTTTCCTGGGGGGTTTTAACCCCAACCCCGTAGTTCTATACTTAAAACTCCCCCTGTGTTTGTAAGTCAAGTATTGAGATAGCGAGATTGGAGTTATTTTCTTACATTCATTTCAAGAAATGTTCTTCCCTTTATTTCAGGCCCATTACCTCACTCTGACGATTGTCACTATCCGGGTCTTTAATCCATTACATATAACCACTTTTAACCGTTTATAAATAACTATTTAAATTAAAGACACTTTCTTTTTATTCGTTAGAGTGACACACAAAATTTATTGTCTCGAAAATTATTGTTCTATTATTTTATTAGAAATAAAATCTAGATTAGATACGATTTTAAATTAACTGGTGGTGAAGTAAAATAAGTACCATCGATATCAAAAAATATTGGAGTCCGAGATATTATTTGTATAGGTAAAAGTACTGGTCAACAAAACATAAAAAGGAAAAATTTAGTTTGTGAATAAAAACTTATCAAAATCTACATATCTTTTTTAAAGAGTCTAAATCAAAAGGGACAACAATTGTAAAATGGAATGATACCATATATGATCAATGTTGATTCCTTGGTTGTACTCATGTAATGTTAATTCATTTGAGGTATAAAGTAAGCTTAAAGTCAAAAAGGGGAGTTGAGGGGAAAAGACAAGGTCCTAGGTAGGTCCTATGCAACAATGTAAATCTTCAGTACAAAGGGATCTAAAGAAACCGGAGGTTGTCAAAGAGTTCGAAGTGAACAAAAACTACTGAAACTGGTGAAGCTCTACATGACCAGTCCATCAAATATATTACAAGAAGTTACTATCAAACAGACTACAAAACCAATATGACCCTAACGTACACAACCCCTGCTTCCGGTGTCTCCACCTCCCGGTAACAGTAGTGTAGTCCATTTCTCATATGCGATCTTTGTACTGAATGGTGACTATTGCGAGTAGAACTAGTGCACCGTCTTCACCACAAAGGGTGAATAAGAGGAGAGGAAAGGTATTAGAGAAACCTTCCTCCAGTGATCCGTATCGGGTATGAGTTCCTCACCCTCAATTCGAGGTAGAGGAAATCCCCCCTATAGATGGATTTGTTAAGACTTAAGAAGACATCATATAAAGAGAGAAGGAGGGAATGAAAAATAAGTTGGTAAGTAAAGGAAGTGATACCTGGGTACCTAAAAATAAAACATGAAATAGGAATTCTATATTCGGTTGTAACTAAAACAGTAAGTTTAACAACGGCCAAACCGGTGACTCTCTAGTAAGTCCAACCAACTACACAGGTAGAGACGTCGGGGGAACAAAAGAAAGACACATGACGGAAAGAAAGTCAATGAAGTTCTGTAAGGTCCGAGTAGGACATGTATGATACAGGGTTGGTCTCTTAATCGGCATAGAGGTTCCTCGGGTCAAGATAATGGTACTGGTCAAAAGTTTGTTGACGTCATGTTTTGTCCCCACAGATCCCTTAAGGGACCACCAAGTCTCCAATTTTGAGGTCATAAAAGTGACGGGTCCCTTGATTCTAGGGTGTACGGGGTGTCACGATGGTTTCTTTTGGTTTTTGTCCATACAGGAACAACTTTTATCAAAATTAGTTCTAGTGTCGAGTAAGAGCTGAGAGAGGTACAACGAAGAGTAAATTTTAAAAAAGGAAATTTCGTCGTACATTTAAGGAGGGGTATCAAACGAGAGGTGACCTTTGTGAAGTGGTATCAAGTACCGGTAAATAAGAAAAGGTGTGATCAACTTCATTATGTGCCACATGTTGGCTTATCGGTTTAGTCTAATAAGATCTACAACTATTTAAACGCCGATTTACGATGAATGATCTCTTTCCCCTTTCACTTCCACTTTTGTTCCCTCTGGTCCTTCTTCCCGTGGACCTCGCAAGTACATGTTGCGGACACCTGTTCATTCGTTCTACTACAGATGAGTTGTCAGTGGTCGGACAGTAATCAGGATATTGGAGTCGTGTGTAAAGACTGTCAGAGTTACAAGGAACATATAATGTTGTAAATAAGATGAACTTATTAAGATAAGATGTAGATAAGATGTTGTAAGATAAGATGAAGAGAGTACCTACTTGGATTTTCTACCGTCAAAAATTTTTTAATTAATTAAATAAAATTAACCTCCGATTAATGAAATGTTATAACATCACCAAAAACGGTGTGTAACTGTACTTAGTCGGTACCCACATGTACACAAAGGGCAAGACTTGGGGGGAGGGTGGAGGGAGGGGTAGGGTAGGGAGTCCCAGTAGGGTCACGTGGTCGGGACTCGTGGGACAGAGTACGTACCTTGGACCTGACCGCTCTTTCTACCGTCAAAATTTGTTTTTCAGTTAGAACATCGAGACTTGTTTGTTTTTTCAACTTGTTAAGTCTTACTTCTACTTATTAAAGTCGGAAGTCTAGGACTTTTTGACCTTCCTCTCGATAGGTTCTACTTTAGTAATTACTAAAAACCTCGTCGAGTAACGTTTCTACGGGTTTATAACGTTTTGTACGGCAAACACAAGAAGTGGGGAAACGGTGTTGTGGGAGACACAAGGTTGTTTTTGTCTTATCTACTTCTCTCAACTACAACGTGGGCTATACTTCAGACTGAGTCGGGATAACAAGGTTTACAATTATGGACTATTTCCCTTTCTATATTTTATCTCAAACAATTTCTACATAAGTCATACAACTCAATATTACGTTTCATATTTGACTTTCTACAAAACAAGAAATATGTCCGAAAGGTCCATCGTGATCACTATTTCTTGGACAGACGGTCACGTCCCCTACATTCTCTGTACCCAAACTAGGGTCCCCTAGAACAAGAGTTATTTTATTTTACTCATGTACACTTCACTTTCAACGAGTCAGTACAGGCTGAGAAACACTGGGGTACTTGACATCGGACGGTCCGAAGAGACAGGTACCTTAAGAGGTCCGGTCTCGTAACCTTACCCGGTCGGTAAGGGAAGAGGTCCCCTAGAAGGGTTGGGTCCCTATCTTGGGTCCTGAGGGTATAACGTCCGTCTAAGAAATGGAAGACTCAGTGGTCCCTTCGGTATCATATACAATTTTCATAGATTCAATAGACATTACTTTCTATTAAGTAATTTTTAGCTCGTTTTATAAACTTTTTCATAGAGTGACTTTCTTTTATACGTACCGTTTACTTGTCTATTTTTCTACGACTTGTAATGATCAGTAATTCCTATACTTTAATTTTGGTTTACTCTATGGTACTGTGTGGGTGATCTTACCGATTTTGATTTTTCTGGCTGTTATGGTTCACAACCACTTCTACACTCCTTATGCCTTAAGAGTAAGTAAAGAATCGTGTCTTCTTTAAATAAGAGAATGTCAAGACCTCGGGACTTCAGGTCTAAGTCCCACGTCCGTCTTAGTGTAGGGGAGACGTCCGAGATCGTTTCTTAGGAAGGAGAAGGTAGAAGGTCTCCGACAGCCGAAAGGAACCGAGGACCGACGTAGAGAGAGACGAGGTGGGAGTACAGTGGAGAAGAGGTAAACAGATAGAGATTTCAGAGACTCAGAGAGAATGTTCCTATGTACACTGTCGTGAATCCTAGGTGGACCTATTAGGGTCTACTTAATGAGAAGACCTCTTAGAATGAATTAGTGTAGAAAACGGTGTAATTAAAAGTGTCATAGTTTCCTAATCTTATGTCTACATAAAAATCGGGGAATGTGTTAGGTTTACAGACAGTTACCCACTTACCTTTTTGTTTAACACTATGTAGGTATGTCACGTTATAGTGTACCCGTATTGTTTCTTGATCGATGACTATTTACGGTGTCGTATCTACGTGAAGTTGTCGTGAAACGATTCACTTTCTTCAGTCTAAGTTTTTTGATGTTTACCATACTAAAGTACACATACTATATGGTCTTTCCTTTGTGGTACCCCTGTCTTTGGAATAGTCATCACCGGTTCCCGACCTCCACGTTCCTCTGACTGAAGTTTCCCTGTACTCCCTTAACACCCCACTACCTTTACAATGTATATAACCAATACATTGATATACCCGAAGGGAACATCGAATCGACCATTTCTTAGGTGGACGTTACGTACCAAGTTAAGGACCCAGTCCTTCCAGGGGACCTCTTCTCTATCTGACGGGTAAGCTCATAAGAACCCAGAAGGGAGTACCGAGTCTACCATTTCTTAGACGGACGTTACTCCCTCTGGACCCAAGTTAGGGACCCAATCCTTCTAGAGGACTTCTTCCTGTACCGTTATGGGTGTCGTCATAAGAATGGACCTCTTAGAAGTACCTGTCTCCTCGGACCGCCCGATGTCAAGTACCCCAGTGTTTCTCAGCCTGTGCTGATTCACTAATTTGTGTCGTGTGTCGTGTACACTGATATATGAAATTTTGAGTAGTTTGACGTGTGTAACTATTTAAAAGAAAAAGTACTTTCTTTCACTTTCACTTTCAGTGAGTCAGCACAAGCTGAGGGACGTTGTGGTATGTCAGGCACCTCAAGAGGTCCGGTCTTATGACCTCACCCATCGGAAAGGGAAGTGGTCCCTAGTTTGGGTCCAGAGGGAGTAACGTCCGCCTAAGAGATAGTCGAGTCGGTGGTCCCTTCGGGAAAAAGTATTTCATATGGAGTCATTCCCGAAGGGACCACCGAGTCGTCATTTCTCAGACGGACGTTACGTCCTCCGTGCTCTTGAGACGTCAAGAACACGTTAAGTTAGAGACCCAACCCTTCTAGGGAACCTCCTCCCACACCGTTGGGTGAGGTCATAAGACCGGACTTCTCAGGGTGTCTCTCTCCTCGGACCTTCCGACGTCAGGTACCCCAACGTGTCTCAGTCTGTGTTGACTTCGCTGAATCGTGGCGTGTCGTATGGAGTTATTTGGGTAAAAATTTGATCGCATAGTTAGTTTAAAACTATTAAAGTACACAAATTAGACTCTGTGGAAACGCAAGGACTATTATAAGAAAGGTATACCATACACGAATCAGCGAGTCAGTACAGGTTGAGAAGTTTTGGGGTACCTGACATCGGGCGGTCCGAGGAGAGAGGTACCCCTAAGAGGTCCGTTCTTATGACCTCACCCAACGGTACGGGAGGAGGTCCCCTACAGGAGGTGGGTCCTTGACTTGGTCCCAGAGGACGTAACATCCGTCTAAGAAATGATAGACTCGGTGGTCCGTTTGGGGAGTTATACCATATTAAAAAGTAATAGGGTACCAAATTCTTTTCAAATCTTTGGAGGAAGGAAAGACAGAGAGATGAGACCTTATGTAAAAGTCGGTGACACTTCTTCTATTCACTTTACTTATGATAGGGTTCTGGTGTAAACAGGTTCACTGTACCTTCCGGAGAGTCAAAGATCTTACAGAACCTCGAGGGTCTGGATGTCTCAAAGAAGGGGTCGACGATGTAGGGTGGAGAATTAGTCGAAGGCTACAAGAAGAGATAAAGTCAGGGAAGAGATATCACTGTGGGGTTTAAAATGGGGACAGTCTCTTTAAGAACACGTCATGGTCAATCCTGAGAATTATTGTGTGAGAATTTGGACAGAAGGTCGGAGTAGTGATGGTGGAAGTTGTCTCATGTGACACAAAGACCGAAGTCTTACAGAGTACAAAGAATGTCTGTCACGTAGAGTATGAGGACACTAAAACGAAAATAAGAAGGACCAAAGGATATACGGGAGGGACGGTGAGTCGAGTAGTATACGACTAACCAAGTCCGGAGTCCGGTGACGATCAGAGACTTTGTCAGTGATACCAGTCTCCTACTCCCAGGAGAATGCCCACCAGGTGACCTACCCTTGGGAATATAAGGGTCTCGACGGTCAACTGGAGGTGGAGAGGATCTCTATTCCTGTCCCGGTAGATATCTCCACTTCTCGCGATCCGTGAGGGCGAAGGAACGGTGAGTCTTCTAATAGACATTAACACACACACTCACACTTACACAGATGTGTCCGTGTGAGTGCACGTGTGCACGCTCACGTGTATACGTTGTGTGTGTGTGTGTGTGTGGCGACGGGACTCACGGACACCCATTGTGTTCCCCTCCGTCGAGCCCTCGGGTGGATGTCGCGCGTCCACTCCTCACCGAGGTCCACTCTTAGTGACCCGTGGTAGTGTCCGTGGAAACGCCCGTTCTGGTTGAGGGAAATTTGATGTAGGTTCGGCCGTAACAGATAAGGTACATATAAAATAAGAAAGAAAAGAAAACTGGTCCATTGACTATCACATCTGCGGGGGGGGGGAACGGGGGNGGGGGGGGGGAACGGGGGTATAGGGGGCGGTTTTTGTTACAAGATCTTTTTGGATAGTGAGCCACTGATGGATACGTCGCAGATGTGCCGGGGAGGACCCCGGTCATTCGGGGCCGGAGGGAAAAAGGCCTCTCGGCTCCTGAGTGGAGGGAAGGAGTGTGGCGGAAGGGTGGTCCTCCTGTGGGACGCCCTTCGGCCCTCTTCGGGAGCGAGTCGGGGCCTGCAGGGGCACCCTTGGGCGGGCGCTAGCGGGAGGGGACGCCGGGCACGCGCGGAGCGGGGCGGACGCCCTAGGCCTCCGGGACGGAGACTAGCGCAAGGTCCGTCGTCCGCCCGAGGGCCGCGGACACTACACGCCGGTCCCTCGCGCGCGTCGCAGGGCCCGCGGTCGGACACTAGCGGGCGGTTTGCGTGATCGCGTCGAGGCCGGGCGCGGGGTCCGAGGGCGGGCTTCGCGGGGCCTGGCTCCTTAGCCCCTTCGCCCGAGTCCGGCCGCCGGCACCAGACGACACCGGGGGTCTCCGAAACACGCGGGTGGATGTGGCCCGGTAGCTGGTCTAGGTCGCTCCTGGGGGTTTGAACGGGGAGTCCCCAGAGATTACAGGTGTGCGAAGGCCTGTCTCGCCCCGACCCCCACGTAGGTCGGGAGCCTGTGTCCTGAGTCGCGGGCTCGACGAACAGTGTACTCGACCTCCTCTCTCTTCCACTTGAGGACGGACGAGCGGCAAGAGCCCCGGAGACGGACCGACTCGCACACAGGTGAATCCCCTTCTGGAGAGACCTTACCACGGAATCAAGGGGTGTCCACCAATAGTCCTGTCCACACTTATCAAATCGTTCTTTCTTTGCAAAGACGGAATTTGCGGAGGGACACGTCAGAGTTTCGTCTGTTTTCGGACGGTAATCGCATCCACCACGTTTCGGTGGACAAGTTTATTGAGTCTAGTTATCACTTTTCGTCGGAACCTTTTTTCTTTTCTTGGGGTTTGGTCACGTTTATGAACTTATGTTCAGCTTCCTAATTCGAAGTAGTTGTCCCATTGTCCGTTCCTCGTCCTCTCCACAACGGGACAAACACTATCCTTGAACGTCCCCAATAAAAATCGTCGGATAAACTAAGGTAGTCTACCGTTCTATCGTCGAAAGAATCGGAACAGTTTTATTTTTATGGCCTCTTTTCAGGTCAGACGAGACTAGGTCGTTTGTAAACACAAACTTTTAGGGTTAAAGTCCATTACCCACTCGTCATCCTAAGACAAGTCCTTTTGTCGGTCCGCGACCTCTCCAACATAGAGACCAACAACAATGACGGACGAATGTAGGGTTATTTTGTTTTGGTACTAAAGTAGTCGTAATTAAAAGTTATAAAAACTTGACAATAAAAATGTAAACAAAGGACCGTATTCTCTTTTAGTCCCCTCCCTCACCCTTGTGGCGTCTTTTTCCTCGGTTTCTTTGGACTGAACCCTTCTCACCCACCCTCTAGTTTCCCGACGCCACCGTCTCGACCATCCCTTCCTGGTCACGGACGTCACACCCTTGTCTCGGGTACCTACGTAGCCCTACACCCGTTTCTTCCCTGGTCTGACGGGAATCTCGTCCCGTTCTCCGGAGACGGGGCTCGGAGTGTGAAATCTCCTGGGGTCAGATTGGGAGGAGACTGTAGGGGAGGGGTCATATGTACCCCACTTTGAAGACTCTTGGTTCTCCTGTGTACACAGGTCTCGGGAGAGGAGGTCTACGAGCGAACTGTTCTCACACCAGGTGTCTGGTCGTCGTAGTCGTAGTGGGCCTGCGACCACTCTGTACGTCCGAGGGACCGGACGGGAGACTCGTATCGTATAATTGTTCTCAGACGTCGGAGTGTTCTAGGGGTCCCCCTAATGACCGTGGAATTTCTAGGTCTTCCTGATTACATCTATGAGTCCCATAGGTCCTCGGGTCTTACCGGCCGGGTTTACTGAGGTCGGGTGTAACTCTTGTACGTACCCGGACAAGGTAGGTGGGTTACAACTATCGTGGTACGTTGTGGTGTCCACACTCATCAGGACCCGGACCTTCCCGGGTACAAAGTCCCATCCCTCCCCACCTGTCTTGTACGGACATGGTAGACCCCACAGAGATGATGACACTCATTCCGAGAAAATCCACACCCGACACCCGTACCCGGACGAACGGGGTGTGGAGGTACAAAGTCATTCTTGAGACTCTTAAGTTCTTAAGATTTAAACTTAGTTCGGTTAAGCTTATATCGGAAGGTCCATCAACCCTTCCTAATAATTCCACCCTCCTATTGTGTAATAACTTGTGAGACAGTCCAACTAAATATCAAGATGGATAAATCTGTATATTATACACCCGGAGATAAACACAAGGACAAGACCAGGTCTTTTATAGTCCTCGTTCGGGATGGTCGTTATCTTTGAAGGATGTCATTTCGTCTCCCCTTTTTTTTTGTTTGTCTTTTTCACAACCATATTGTATCGTGTGAACCGGGTATTTATGTAACAGAGGTAAGTCAAAAGATTTTCAAATTAGACTTAAAAAACAATAACTCTACATAACCGATAAGAAGATACCGGGTCTACGGTGTAAATCGGTCCGAGACTACTCAATCTGGTCGACGGGAGTCATTGAGGAAACCATGGATTCGGCCGATCGGGAGAGGTATGATGCGTTCAGACCAAGAAGTTGAAAGAAGAAGGGTCTTACTACTTGAGGTTCGGTTTCGGAAGTTCTAAGAAGTTGGTCAAGACGGGGTCCCGTTTAAACTCACTATCAAACTAATTTATCCGTTCCGACTTCCCGAAGAGTACACCATCATCACCATTTCTTCGGTAGAGGGTTACGTCCTCTGTATCCTCTGAGTCCAAACTAGGGATGTAGTCCTTCTAATGGGCCTCCTCCTGAACCGTTGGGTGAGGTCATAAGAACGGACCTCTTAGGGTGCCTGTCTCCTCGGACCTTCCGATGTCAGGTATCCCACCGTTTCTCAAGCTGTGCTGACTTCACTGAATCGTGTGTACGTTCGTACGTGGTTCCCACCCACCACGAGTTTAAAAAGAGAGACCTACGGGTTTTACTTCGACTTAAGCTAACGGATACACAATAGGTCCCATAACTGTTAAAGGAATAACACTAAAATATAATAACCCGTTGGACCAACAATTTTATAGAGATGACCAGTTCAAGGGACAGTATGAATTACTCCTACACAAGAAGGGAAGGTCCACCTAGTGTTTGTGGGTGGGAATGTTTAATACCCACCACAGGCGACGAAGATAATCTCTCTTTCGCTATACCGTTTGAGTGAACTCAAATTCACAGTTTCTGAATTACAAAATATGAAAGTACTCTGATACCCTAGAGTCAAGACTTTCTTGGAGTTCCTTTCCATAGGTGGACTTACTTAGTTGTTACTATTGGGAAATACGTAGTCACCTTTTGTATCAAACATATCTTCCAGAAGGGGTCCCGAGGTCTTTAGCGTTACGAACCCGTCGATGGACCAGATAGAGGAGTTTTTGATGGGAACTTCTCTCCGAGGACCGAGACTACTTTAGTTGTATCGCTATAGAAATAGTCCATCCCAATTAATAACGACTGAGGTTGTATCTTGAACAAGAGTTTTTCTGAGATGACGGAGGTGGGTTTTATGATTATCAGTCCTCAGGATAAGGTTAATCTTCCTCTCCTTTGGTTCCACTCTTTCGGAAAGAATTTCTCCTGTTTGTCGGCAGATGTTCATCGATCAAGAGGAAACACCTAACCGATATGACTCCAGGTCGGTATCTGTAGTCCCGACCCGACCGAACAACTACGTCAAATGGATGGTCAGGAGTGGAACCGCGGGTCGACGACATCTTTGTGGACTTTCAGGTTAAGGTGCGTTTCTTCATTAACAGAGTCCAAGGGTTAATAGTAGACGTAAAAATGGGGATGTGTACATTTACTCTTCGACCTTGTAAGTATGTTATACCTTTTGGTGGTTGAAAAAGTCCCTTTAAACGGATTGAAAAGAACAACGGACTACTGACTAGAATCCACGGAGGGGTTCTCTGTACACAGTCGTATAGATCTGGGTAACACAATAAACCTTCGGTTTTAATAGTCGCTTTTGATCTAGTATATCCTGGTAATACACCGACAAGGACTCGACGTTACTGTTTCATCAACCACACATAGTGACCCAAAAGAATTGAGAAAGTGTCACTATACATACATAAATAATTTATTCAAAAGTTTCAAAATCTTTACTTACTAATAGACAGGATTCACACAGGATTACCACACCCCTATAACTTCGGTCCTCTAAGACACTTCCACCTATTCTATAACAAGTATGTATTTTGTGTCTTCTTGACATGTTTTTTCTAGAAGTGCTGGGTCTATTAGTGTTGTCACACTAGTGAGTGGATCTTGGTCTGTAGGACCTTACTCTTCAGTTCACCCGGAATCCTTCGTAGTGATACTTGTTTCGATCACCTCCACTACCTTAAGGTCAACTCGATCAAGTTTAGAATTTTCTACTACGACACTTTCACGACGTGAGTTATACGGTCGTTTAAACTTTCAGTCGTCACCGGTGTCCTGACCTTTTCCAGTCAAAAGTAAAGTTAGGGTTTGATGGCGTGTTAACGTGAGTAGAGTGTACGATCATTTCATTACGAGTGTTTCGTTATGCACTTGACACTTGAAGGTCTACAAGTTCGACCAAAATCTTTCCCGTCTCCTTGGTGTCTAGTTTAACGGTTGTAGGCGATCTAGTAACTTTTCCGTTCTGTTAAGACGAAATAACTGATACGGTTTCGGAAACTGACACACCTAGTGTTATTTGACACCTTTTAAGACGTTCTCTACCCTTATGGTCTGGTGGACTGGACGGAGAACTCTTTGGACATACGTCCAGTCCTTCGTTGTCAATCTTGACCTGTACCTTGTTGTCTGACCAAGGTTTATCCTTTTCCTCATGTAGTTCCGACATATAACAGTGGGACGTATAAATTGAATATACTTCTCATCATGTAGTACTCTTTGCGACCCGACTTTCTTTGTTCGACCTCAGTTCTAACGACCCTTTTTATAGTTATTGGAGTCTATACGTCTACTGTGGTGGGAATACCGTCTTTCACTTCTTCTTGATTTCTGGGAGAACTACTTACACTTTCTCCTCTGACTTTTTCAACCGAATTTCGAGTTGTAAGTCTTTTGATTCTAGTACCGTAGTACCCTTTATCTACCCCTTTGTCACCTTTGTCACAGTCTGAAATAAAACCCCCCGAGGTTTTAGTGCCGTCTACCACTAACGTCGGTACTTTAATTTTCTACGAATGAAGAACCTTCCTTTCAATACTGGTTGGATCCATCGTATAAGTTTTCGTCTCTGTAATGAAACAGTTGTTTCCAGGTAGGTCAGTTCCGATACCAAAAAGGTCATCAGTACACACCTACACTCTCGACCTGATATTTCTTTCGACTCACGCTTTCTTGACTACGAAAACTTGACACCACAACCTCTTCTGAGAACTCTCAGGGAACCTGACGTTCTACTAAGTTGGTCAGGTAGGATTTCCTCTAGTCAGGACCCACAAGTAATCTTCCTGACTACAACTTCGACTTTGAGGTCATGAAACCAGTGGACTACGCTTCTCGACTGAGTAAACTTTTCTGGGACTACGACCCTTTCTAACTCCTGTCCTCTTCCCCTGCTACTCTACTAACCTACCGTAGTGGCTGAGTTACCTGTACCCAAACCCACTTGAGGCCCTCAACCACTACCTGTCCCTCCGGACCGTACGACGCCAAGTACCCCAGCGTTTCTCAGTCTGTGCCGACTCACTGACTTGACTTGACTTAACTTGACTTGGGAATAAATTAAATCCGAAACAAAAAATATATATAACCTCCACCCACATCCTTATGGTATCGTTACTAAGACAACAGTAATGAAATGTATAGTTCTCAGTTCCCACAGACAACCAGGGAATGACTACTTTAATTGAGACCAATGAACCAATCCCACGACAGACGGGCTAAAAAGATGAAATTGCTCTGTTACTAAGAAAATAATTGATTAATGAGACCCTTTAGTCAGATACTTTTAAGGGACAGAGAAGGTAGGGAGTTTGTAGTGAGACATAAGTAAATAGTCTGTTGACGACTTAAAATAGTCTTAATGAATACTGTCGTTACTGACGATATACCATGAAATAGACAGTTTGTGAAAAGATGTAAACAATCAACCGTTAGATGACTTTTTTTCTGGAAAGGTAAGTGTAAAAAGATAGAGAGATAGAATATAAAATCATTTTCATAATATTTGAGAACCTAAAAAAAAATTTTTTGGTAACACAATCCCTTAAGGGACCACCAGGTCAACAATTCTGAGACTTGAAGATGGTGTCCCCCGTATCTAAGATAAAGATGAACCCCTTGATCCTAAGACGTACGGTTTTTTTATAAACAACAGTATTTTACATTTCAAAATTTTAAGAGTTAGGAGACAACTGACAAAGAAAGAATGAATGTTGTGAAGATTGTACTATATTTGAAACAGAGTCTCTGTATAATTAAAAACAAATCCATCAGACGTTTTAATTTAAATTTTTTACAAAAAGTGTATTACATGAGGTTTTAATTTATCGAATACCCATTTTGTGACAAAACCTCATGAGTTTCGAAGATGGATAACCCTACCTATTAACATTCAACCGATCAATCAAAATCCTCGTACTTAAATCAACGACTCACTTTCTCATTTAAATTAGTCTTGACAGGTTTCATTCGAAAGGTATTTCGTAAGAACCACATAGATTCAGAACTAGAACGAAGAACTTTTTAGTATGTTTAAGGTCACAACTGGGGACTCCGCTCAATCTACCCGGACCTCATATCTACCTCCAGAATGTCCCGACTCCGTACAATAAAGAAGATAATTACAAGATAAAAGTCAAGACTTAAGTTTATTTATATATAAAGAGAGTCTAAAAAGTTGTGTATCTGACGACAAAGTCAAAAAACTTTCTTTTCACTCCACTTAAAGGAAATCTTGTAATCGAAATTATTCGTCCTCGAAAAATTAGGCATAAGAAAGACAAAAATTTCTTTTTAGTTGTCGAATGTGTATTTCAGGACACAAAAGGCTTTCCGAAAATTTCCCCGGACGACACAAAGGTCCTCTTCCGTTACCGTTGGGTGAGGTCATGAGAGCGGACCTTTTAGGGTACATGCCTCCTCGTACCATCCGACGTCAGGTAGCCCAGTGATTTTCAGCCTGTGCTGACTCGCTGAAGTGAAAGTGAAAAGTGAAAGTACGTAACCTTTTCCTTTACCGTTGGGTGAGGTCACAAGAACGGACCTCTTAGGGTCCCTGTCCCCTCGGAGCACCCGACGGCAGAGACCCCAGCGTGTCTCAGCTTGCGCTGACTCCACTGAATCGTCGTCGTCGTCGTCGTCGTCGTCGACACAAAGGTTCATGACAGAAGTAGTCCTCGTACGATGAGTAAGTGCTTATCTCACCCATGTTTGTGTGAGTTGTTTGTGTGAATTCCTTTTGTCGGAAGGATTACAACTCGTCCTTAAATTGAAAAATTACGACAATTTTTATAACGATTACACGTTGTACCTACGTATAACAGTGGGACGAATAAATTGAATATACGTCTCATGTAGTACTCTTTACGACCCGACCTTCTTCGTGTTCGGTCTTAGTTCTAACGGCCCTCTTTATAGTTATTGGAGTCTATACGTCTACTGTGGTGGGAATACCGTCTTTCACTTCTCCTTGATTTTTCGGAGAACTACTTTCACTTTCACCTCTCACTTTTTCAACCGAATTTCGAGTTGTAAGTCTTTTGCTTCTAGTACCGTAGGCCAGGGTAATGAAGTACCCCTTATCTACCCCTTTCTCACCTCTGTCACAGTCTGAAATAAAAAACCCGAGGTTTTAGTGACGTCTACCACTGACGTCGGTACTTTAATTTTCTGCGAATGAGGAACCTTCTTTTCAATACTCGTTGGATCTGTCGTATAAGTTTTCGTCTCTGTAATGAAACGGTTGATTCCATACAGATCAGTTCCGATACCAAAAAGGACACCAGTACATACCTACACTCTCAACCTGACACTTCTTCTGACTCATGGCTTCTTAACTACGAAAACTTGACACCACAACCTCTTCTGAGAACTCTCAGGGAACCTGACGTTCCTCTAGGTTGGTCAGGTAAGACTTCCTCTAGTCCGGACCCTAAAGAAACCTTCCTGACTACGATTTCGACTTTGAGGTCATGAAACCGGTGGAGTACGCTTCTCAACTGAGTAACCTTTTCTGAGACTACGACCCTCCCTAACCCCCGTCCTCCTCTTCCCCTGTTGTCTCCTACTCTACCGACCTACCGTAGTGACTGAGCTACCTACACTCAGACTCACTTGAGGCCCTCAACCACTACCTGTCCCTCCGGACCGCACGACGCTAAGTACCCCAGCGTTTCTCAGCCTGTGCTGACTCGCTGACTTGACTTGATTTGACTTGACTTGTACCTAATGGATCTCTAACAGTGTAACTCACTTCATTCAGTCTGTCTCTTCCTCTTTATAGTATACTGGGAATATACACCTTAGGTTTTTCTTTACTATGTTTGCTTGAATGTTGAGTCTCTGAGTCTGAATCTTTTGCTTGACTAACGGTCCCACCCCCTTCCTATCCCCCTTCCCTATCAATTCCTCAAACCCGATCTATACATGTGAGACGATATAAATTTTACTTATTGGTTGTTCCTGGATGACATATCGTGTACCTTGACGAACTACAATAAACCGTCCGACCTACCCTCGCCCCAAACCCCCTCTTACCTATGTACATATACATGATGACTCAAGGAAGTGACACTTTGATAGTGTTGTAACAATTGTCCGATACACGGTTGTGTTTTGTTTTTGAATTTTTTTCTTAAAAATTACATATCACCCCGGAAAACTCAAATATACCAGATTAAAATTTGTATTTATAGTATTATTGCTACTTATTTCTGTTATCACAACTATCTCTCAAAGAGTTGACAGACCCCAATTCTTAGTCAAAATAAATATAAAAGTAATGTAACGTTTGATTAGTTACTGGGGTCACACGTACTGACCACACGCCGAGTCGGTGCACGTGGAGGGGACGTTCACACTGTGCGACCAGAGACCGGACAAGTTCTAGGGTCGGTAGGGTTCACACCGACAGTGTCGTTATCTTCTACCAACACTCACAGATCGAAAGAATTTTAGGGACATGAATGAAGATTGGACCAATGTTTGTCCAACACCTGATTGTAATCGAGTGTTCGGTGTGACACTCACAGTGGCGGTATAAATTAGAACCGTTATTGGGAGACTCTTGGTATGATGAGGGTAGAGTTGCAATGTTTCTTTGACTCCGTGACACCCCAAGACTTGGAATTCTTGGGTGCTTATAGTCGTCTTGAACTTAGGTTTCGGTCAGTCCCAGGTCTCCTCGGCCATAGACAGGGACCTTCCGACCGAGGTCTCGGACACGAGGAGGGACACACGAACAGTAAAATTGATGTGCACTTCCTCCTTGCCAGACCAAATCCGGTAGTCTACTCCTGGAGGAGTTTATCAGATGTTTGGAGGAAGTGGGTGTGAGTAGAACGAGAGGAGAGGACCACCAATCCTTAGTGGTTCCAGTACTCAGGTGGGACACAGAAACCTACGAGAACCAGGGAGGTAGTAGGGTTGGTTTCGTTACCAGGTTCCCGTCCTTGACCTAAGTAAAGGGTCTACTTCCTACACTCTAAGTTTCTCCACCTTTGTGAATCGGTTCGTACATTGATACCGATATACCTATATTCCCCTGGTCTCGGGTAAAACAGTTCGTACTACGGTCAAATAACAGGACCGTGGAAACGACCAATGACGAAAGGAAATTGAGAGTTCTCAAGGTGAGACCTGTCATGTAAGAAACCTGTGGGTGCGACGATCACTCGCCATCTCTTTCTGGACTGTCTAGTCACACTGACTAAAGTTTCGGTCCCGAAGAGACAATAGGATCCGATGGAATCTGAAAGTTTTAGTACTTCAACTCTTGAATAAGAGTCATTAGATAAGTAGGTCGTTTGTCAATGATCCGTGGTGTGGGGGATACACTGTGTGTGTCTCGACTTTCTACATTAATTTTTTTACTTATCCCGTGTCAAGGTTCAGAAAGAGTACACCAAATCACTCTTCTGTCTGGTGCATACTTATGAGTATCAGTCGCTTCCGATGTATTAAATGTCCTGGGTCTCGTTTTACATTATCTTGTTTCAGGGAACAAATTTTTTATTCATAGAGTTCTACCACTGTTGTCCTGTGATCGGTTCGTACCCAGTCAAATTGTTTACTCTCCACGAGTCCCATAATATCTTTAGACTCAATGGATCCTACTACTAACTAGAGTTCCACTGAAGAAACTTCTCCACTGTTGACCCGACTGGGATCTCTTACTCCTATAGAGGGGATCTACCTCGAACAAAAAATCTGGTGTACCATAACTCCTCTTACTGATGCAGTAGTAAAACTGAATTTACAATTCAGTGATCGTCAAAAGACACTGACATGTAGGATTAGTGGTTGGTGACCTCGACACTGTGTACGACTCCCCCCTGTACACGACAGGACTGGAGGGAAGTTCCTCAGCTACAGGTCGACGACCTTCACGACGGTCACCCGTTGGAATTTGGTGGTCGGGGAGACCCCCGTCGGAGACACGTTACTGGGTAGGTCCACCTCCATATTTCTGGACCAGTAACCTGCACAGTCCTGTTGGGACTTGTCGGTAGAAGAGAAGTCTCGAGGGTACCCCTGTAGATTCCAGTGGACCGGCCACAAGGTCGAGTTAAAGAAGGAGACGAGATAGGGAAGACTAAGGTGGTCACCACTATAGTACCCACGGGGATTATTTGTAGGGTCGTGATTTGAGGTAGACTCACGTAGGGTCTCTTGGTTAGCCGTTGGTCATAGTTTTTTTTTAGGGTCATAAACCCCTCCTAAAAATAAACTGTTAATAACCTATAAATGTATGAACATTGTAAAATTTTAGGGTTTTATCTTATGTCTCTCCACCTTTGTTCCTGAAACACACAGCACACCAGGGAGACCGAGTTTTAAGAATTAAACTATTCCTACTTTCGTGTATACGGTGCATCAAACACTTATAATTAGATACTTAAATGACTTTAAACTCCGTTGGAAAAACATTTTTTTAACAAAAACTCCCTACTACTTCAGACGTTGAAAAATCACCTCCTATATTTTACCCTATCTGATCTCTAAAGAAGTTCTTTTATTCTCTATGGCTCCCTTGTAAAGTACGTTTTTACCCGTGTTATTTCCTGTCTTTACCATACCTGAATTGTCTTCGTCTTCTATAATTCTTGTCCACCGTTCTTATGTGTCTTGATATTCTTTCTAGAAGTACTGGGTCTATTGGTACTACCACACCAGTGAGTGGATGTCGGTCTGTAGGACTTTACTCTTCAGTTCACTCGGAATCCTTCGTAGTGATACTTGTTTCGATCACCTCCACTACCTTAAGGTTAACTCGATAAAGTTTATACTACTACGACAGTTTCACGACGTAAGTTGTACGGTCGTTTAAACTTTTTGAGTCGCCACCGGTGTCCTGACCTTTTCCAGTCAAAAGTAAGGTTAGGGGGTTTTTCCGTTGTCGTTTCTTACGAGTTTGATGGTGTGTTAACGTGAGTAGAGTGTGAGATCATTTCATTACGATCGGTCCGAAAACGTTCAGTCCGAAGTTGTCATGCACTGGGTACTTGAAAGTCTACAAGTTCGACCTAAATCTTTTCTGTCTCCTTGGTCTCTAGTTTAATGTTTGTAGGGTAAGTCTTCCGACAGAAAAGTGGAACGAATATCAAAGGAAACAACACGTCTTCGAAAATTAAAATTAATCTAGGGTAAACAAATAAAAACGAAAATAAAGGTCTTAAGACCCTCCACCTAGTATCTCCTAGGACGACACTAAATACAGACTCTCACAAAACGGATACAAGAGGAGATCCTCAAAATATCAAAGACTAGAATGTAAATCTAGAAATTAGGTAAAACTCAAATAAAAACACACGCCACAATCCTTCACTAGATCAAAGTAAGAAAATGTTCACCAACTGGTCAAAAGGTTCGTGGTGAACAATTTCTCTAACAGAAATGAGGTAACATATAAGAACGGAGGAAACAGTTTCTATTCCACAGGTATACACACACCTAAATAGAGACCCGAAAGATAAAACAAGGTAACTAGATATACAGACAGAAACACGGTCATGGTATGACAGAACTACTGACACCGAAACATCATCTCGGACTTCAGTCCGTTCAACTAAGGAGGTCAAGGTAAGAAGAAGGAGTTCTAACGAAACCGATAAGCTCCAAAAAACATAAAGGTATGTTTAGAACTTTAATAAACAAGATCAAGACACTTTTTACACCGACCATCGAACTATCCCTAACGTGACTTAAACATTTAACGTTTTCTGTCGGAAGACTTACCCTCTTTTATGATCGTTTACTTCGTTGACTGTTTGTTGATTAGAGTTTTTATATGTTCGTTGAAGACGTCGAGTTAAGGTCTTTTTATTTGCTGGGTTAGTTTTTTACCCGGTTTCTTGATTTATCTGTAAAGAGGTTTCTTCTGTATGCCTACCGATTGTTTGTGTACTTTTCTACGAGTTGTAGTGAGTAATAATCTCTTTACGTTTAGTTTTGGTGTTACTCCATGGTGAAGTGTGGTCAGTCTTACCGACGCTAGGTTTTTAGACGTTCGTTATTTACGACCTCTCCCACACCTCTTTTCCCTTGGGAGGATGTGACAACCACCCTTACGTTTGATCATGTCGGTGATACCTCTTGTCACACCTCTAAGGAATTTTTTAACGTTTATCTTGATGGAATACTGGGTCGTTAGGGTGACGACCCGTATGTGTGGCTCCTTTGGTCTTAACTTTCTCTGTGTACATGGGGTTACAAGTAGCGTCGTGACAAATATTATCGGTCCTGTACCTTTGTTGGATCTACAGGTAGTCGTCTACTTACCTATTCTTTCGACACCATGTATATGTGTTACCTCATAATGAGTCGGCAATTTTTCTTAAGTAAACTTAGTCAAGACTACTCTACCTACTTTGACCTCGGCTAATATGTCTCACTTCATTCGGTCTTTCTTTTTGTGGTTATGTCATATGATTGTGTATATATACCTTAAATCCTTCTACCGTTACTGCTGGGACATACGTTCTGTCCTTTTTTCTGTGTCGTCACATATTGTCTGAAAACCTGAGTCTCCCTCTCCCTCTCCCACCCTATTAAACCCTCTTACCGTAAGATTGTACATATGATAGTACATTCTTAACTTAGCGGTCAGATACAGACTGCGTCCTATGTCGTACGAACCCCGACCACGTACCCCTACTGGGTCTCTCTACAATACCCCTCCCTTCACCCTCCCCCCAAGTACAAACCCTTGCGTACATTCTTAATTTCTAAAATTTTAAATTTTTTATTTTTTGAATTTTTTTTTTAATGTTTGTAGGTGACCTAGTAGTTTTTACGTTCTGAAGGTCTTTTTGTAGATGAAGACGAAATAACTGATGTAGTTTCGGAAACTGACACACCTAGTGTTGCTTAACACCGTTTAAGAATCTCTCTACCTTATGGTCTTCTAGACTGGACGGAGGACTCTTTAGACATACGTCCAGTTCTTTGTTGTTAATCTTGACCTGTACCTTGTTGTCTGACCAAGGTTTAGCCCGTTCCTCATACAGTTCCGACGTATAACACTGGGACGAATAAATTGAATATACATCTTATCTAGTATGATTTACGACCCGACCTTCTTAGTGTTCGACCTTAGTTCTGACGGTCCTCTTTATAGTTATTAGAGTCTATACGTCTCCTGTGGTGGGAATGTCGTCTTTCACTTCTTTATTTCTCGAAGAAACTGATTTCACTTTCTCCTCTCACTTTTTCAACCCAATTTTGAGCTGTAAGTCTTTTGATTCTAGTACCGTAGGGTAGTAAAGTGCCGTTTATCTTCCCCTTTGTTACGTCTGTCACTCTGAATAAAACCCCCCGAGGTTTTAGTGACGTCGGTGCTTTAATTTTTCTGTGAACGAGGAACCTTCTTTTCGATACTAGTTGGATCTGACGTGTAATTTTTCGTCTCTGTAATGAAACGTTGTTTCCAGACAGATCAGTTTCGAGACCAAAAAGGTCATCAGTACATACCTACACTCTCAACCTGATATCTCTTTCGACTCGTGGTTTCTTAACTACGAAAACTTGACACCAAAACCACTTCTGATAACTTCAGAGAACCTCACGATCCTCTAGTTTGGTCAGTTAGGAGTTCCTTTAGTCGGGATTTATAAGTAGCCTTCCTGACTGCGACTTCAACTTTGAGGTTATGAAACCGGTGGACTACGCTTCTTGACTGAGTAACCTTTTCTGGGACTACGACCCTTTCTAACTTCCGTCTTCCTCTTCCCCTGTTGTCTCCTACTCTACCAACCTACCGTAGTGGCTGAACTACTCCTTTGAGTAGTTCATTTGAGACCCTCAACCACTACCTGTCTCTTCGGACCACACGACGTCATGTACCCCGACGTTTCCCAGCCTGTGTTGACTCGTTGACTTGACTTAGATAAAGGAAATCACTGTGTATGACATGATTAAGTCAAAGTTATTTACTTGAAACCTCTTAATCCAGTAAACCTCTGATTTACCCCAACTAATATGTTTGTACCTAAAACCTCAAAACAAAACTTAAACTTGAAAGAGTCAAAAGGAGTAAGGTTCACTTTCTAAAGGAACGAAAATTATTTTCAAGTAGACAGGGGACTTTATGTAATCACTTTAATGTTTCTTTAAAAGAGAACTCTACACCATAGGTCTTACAGTATGTGTAAAGATCCATTTCTACACAACTCTTTTGTGATGTTTTATCTTAGTATCACTTTCAAACTGAATGTTTGGGTCCACGATTTAGATTGTGTGAGTTCAGGATTCTAATACTTGTAGTAATTTGAAGAGTCTTAAGCTATACTTTGTTTATGAGTCTAAACTCTGCTCTCCGAAGATTATATAGATCCGTTTCATAGGCTTTCTTTTTGGGTCTAAAAGTAGTTAAATGTATTCCAGTATACATGGAATACATTTCCATGTATAATTGTAAATTGAGTGGTCTAGTATTATGAATCAGATTTAGTGACGGAACACCTTAACTGAAGTTAACAAAGAAGTCTTTTGTGTAAATACGGAAATAAATTTCGTCAATCGTAATCTTTCGTAACTTTCGTAACTTTCGTCAATCGTAGAAAGGATGATCACCTCCAATTTTTCCTCCCACCCTCCTTTGAAAGCCTCCACTAACTATACAAATACCGTATCTGCCACTCCAACTGAAGTACATAATAGAAGTTTGAGAAGTTCAACAAAGGTAAATTATACATGTTGAAAACGATACAGTTAGTATGGAGTTATTCACCAATTTTTTTTATTTTAGATCTTACTAAACCTGTCTTAACCTCTCTACTTCATCCTAAATAAAACCAACAAATCTGTTCTATGTCTTCAATATGGCTCTCGAAGTGTACTTCGGTAAACGATACCCGATCTTCTGTTGGGAACACGTCTCAAGTATAAAATTGTTGAGTCGTTTTTATTGAGGAGTCCATATCTAATAAGTGGAAATTTACTGGCCCGGCGACGTAAACTTACTCTAAGATGTTCTTTGTACCCCGGTTCTTGAAAAAAATCGATTGAGTTAACACTTAATACTGTACGTTGTCTCTTCACTCCTTTTATTTACTTCTCGGGTTGGTTATGGGTGGATTCGGGACGGGGGTTGTTCCCTTATAAAATTCATTGAGTCTTCGACTGAAAGTTGTGATACTAAACTAACATTGATACAGACTTGGAACACATTTCCCTTAGTATGTAAAAGAACCCCCAGTCCGGATTCAAACACAACGTAGACACACCAACTAAAAGTTGACGATAGTGACGACCCCCTATAAGACAATGTAGTGTCGGGTAAAAGGAAGACGACAAGTACTCTTACACCCATTACAGATCAAACGCCGATGATCCTTGATCCAAAGATTCTTGTAGGAACTTGTTCACATATACAAACCTCGTCTTAATTACCGAGACTCCCGCGTGTCATACTCATTTACGACAGTTTAACAAAAGGTTTCAAAAAACGGTTGTATATGAAAAAACGTGTACGTCGTCACGTGTTCTCAAGGGTGACGAAGTAACCGTGAGTTAAGAATAAGAGTTTGAAAAATTAGAATCGAGAGATGACCCACAAATCGCCATAGAACAACTCCAAAAGTGTAAACGTAAAGGACCCATTGATTACTCCGACTCGGGAAAGCGTCAAGAACCGGTACACCTATAAGAGAAGACACTTCCCGGATAAACTCAGAGAACAGGCAAAGAGATTAACCCGAAAGACACAAAAAGAATTACTCAAAATCCTCAAGAAATAAAGTACAATGACCAAGAGTCTACAACCTGACGTAGTGTTAGTGGGAATCCGGAACAATTCCGTTGACCCCTGGTGACCAGGGGTAGTGATCACAAAGACTAAGTCATGTATACCCTGTGTTCTTAGTCGTAAAGATTGTTCAAGGGTCCACTACGACGACGACGACCGGATTACTGGTGTGAAACTCTTGTATATAGGACATCCGCGAAATTTACATCGTCGTCATCTCCAAAGAACAATCAAACCTCGTTTTTAGTTTTGGGGGTTTGAGGTTAAATTATGAACTAAGTTAGGACCCTGTATTCGATACTGAAAGCGAATTACCTTTCCCATGTCGACTCGAATGAAGTCATCGTTGACAAAGTTAGTCACTGTGGGTGGAGACGTATCTCGTAGATCACATGAAAATTGGATCTTCTCAACCTTACCTAGAATTCCTTTGTGTGATCGAAAGTTATCCTTCCTGTACTCAGTCTGGAGATTTTTGCTTTTGTGTCTAGAAACCTCTACTTTTGTAAATAAAGTTGATTTAAAACAAAGTAACTTTTTCAGATATTACGGTAATTTTTTCTTTATTTTATCTTTGTAAATTGACGGAAATTCTTTTTTTGTTTTTTGGAGATTTCTGGTTTATTTGTGTATGTATATGTAAAGTTTATAAAGGTGATAAAATTGTTTGGAGTTATAATAGGAACAACAGTAAAGTCAGAGGACTTTATTCTTGGGACTGATGATGTATTAATAACCTGATTTGTAATTGGCATAATAAAGATTTATGTTTGATGTGAGTTGCATAAACCCATCAAACGGCTCATACACCAAAAATTCCGAACTAAGATACTTTATAGACAAAAAGAGACCATTTCTCAGGTTTATGGTCGATAGTCTGCCGTGTGTGTATATATATACGTTAAACTCCCACCAATAACTCTCCAGTACTTTCATGTGAATTTTGGTCCCGACATTGAAATCATTGAACTTGAGTTATGTGGTATGGGTGGTGGTACCTCTTTTCGATTCCTGGATGTCGAGTTTAGTTCATGACGTCCGGCATCTTCATAAGACCAAACAACTAGATGACTAGACTTTCTGGATCTGTTTCACGTTAATCACCAGTCTTCATTTGATTGGACCCGTCCGAGTACTTGCACTTGGAAGGACTACGTAGGACTCTCGTGTCCCGTATTTGTGTCAGTTGCATCCATTGCCGAAAGATAAAAAGAGTGAAAGATCAAGAGAGAAAGATAGGATAAATCTGTTGTAAAGTTACTACCGATTTGGTTTTCCGAATACAGTCGTCTCCCAGTCAGCAGTACTCTTTAGGTCTACTTTAGTGGTGATGTATGAGTCCTTAAAGTCAATCGTCGTACCGGAAAATCTTTATAGTGGTTGGACTTCGATTTTGACGTTGTCCATATAGTTCAGTCTCGGTACCTAAGATCTTCGACTAGTTACTAGTGAGTGTACAGACAGTAATAGGTTCGGGGTATCTTACCGTTAAAGGGTTTTCGTAAGGAAAGAGAAGGTAGAGAAAATCTTCTATATTACTTTATGACTGGAAGTAAATAGAACCCCCCACCCCTCCTCCCGAGGGGATGCATTACGGAGGATAACATTAAAGTTGATTTCACATAAAAAACAAAAGGGATAAAACATGATCGAATTGATCTCCAGAAACCACCCCTTATCACCTAGGATGAATACAATTTCTTTCACCATTCCGTTCTACCGTTGAAAGTGTTTCAGAAGTTCATTTGTCTTAGGGACTATATTGACCTTTCCTTATACATCAGACCCCTGTCATTTTTTGTAGATACTGTTGAAACAGAATGTGGAATCTTATACACGAAACCGAGACCTCAGAGAAATTCCGTGCTTTGGACCATCTGTCGAAAATGACCACCGGACATGGAGACTAAATCTATTCTGTTTTTATGATAATTGTATATTTATTGTTATAAAACAATCCTCGGACTTTGGTGACCCACTTCAACGTCCTTTTTTTGGGTTTATCTGATTGTATAAGATACACATTTATAGACGACGACCATATTTTTGTTCATTTTACATCAAATGTGTCACGTTCTTGATAACCTTTTTACGGAGACCTTGTCTGAACTGCAGTACCATCTTAGTGTCACGACAGAGTTTTTAGCAATTCCGACTCCCGACAGGTGACCTTCGCAAGTATTGGTGTACCGGTAACACTCATTATAGACCTATTAAGGAGAACTTCATGTGGATTTTTTTTCCTGTCCATATTTTTGTACAAATTTTCAAAAGTTCAGGAGGAGGGATTCCATCGCGTAAAGACAGGTGAAAAGTATACTTCGTTAGTATAGTGATCACCTCTGTGTTATAATTTTTGGTCCCTACATAAATAAGACACCTCCTTCATCGGGGGTAATTTTGGGAGTCACCCCGACCCGAATTACGGTTTGTTGGACATCTAGGTGATGTCAAGACTAGTAAGACTAGGTGTCTATACGAAATAGTCATGTAATTTAACTATTCGTTTTAGTAGAATGACTGAGTTTCGGACTTCTATTTAATTTTTGTCCCACTGTTTCTCCGACCCTTTAGATCGCAGACGTGCCCCGAAAGAGTAAAAGTGTGTATTTTACTCGTGTTAGCTAAACCTACAATTATAGTCCAACATTAGGGATATAAAATATTTGAGACTAACTGTTCGTAACTTTGCGACGGCATATACATACTTTATAGGACCGCAAATTAAACACGCCGTTTCGTCAATATCCCGGATATCTTTACACTAGACACCTATCACCCAGGGTTCTTACTTTTCTCTTAGTTTTCGAAATTGTTACTGAGTTGGTTCGTTGAAGAGATTTTGCATTCTACTATGGTTTATTATGCTGTCAAGAAACGGTCCGGAGACTCAAGAACTTAAGATGGTTAAAGATCGACTTGACCTTCTCTATGTCCAAAAGACTATTTACATATTAGTCTTGTGTTTCCTTTACTTTACGACAGTTCAAAGAGACAAGGTGTTAGTAGTGAAAAATCATCGACATAGCATAGAACCAAGGAACTGCCTATGTGTATTGTTTTACTTTATTACAGTTCTGAACACTCGAGAATAGAGGTTTACACAAATCCACTTTTTCCCGAAGTTTTCATTAAAAAAAGGAGGTTCCTTCTTACACTTTTCAAAACAAATTCAGAAATTTTGTCTTTTACGTGGTAGATAGACTCCGACTGAGCAACAGTGCACGACCCAACGAATCTGTGTACTAAGAATGTTTTGGAGTGAGATTCCTACGACAGTTGTTTCAATAGTACTCTCTATCATCCGAAGTATCAACTTTGTCTTTTCGAGACTCTGTGGATGAAAGAATAATCGACATGAAAGAAAAAGAGAATAACGAACGTATGAACGATTAGAGTTTTGGTGTGACGTATACTTTACGACATATATTTTTACAGTGTACTCCTCTTTTTATTTAAGAGGTTCTTACGAACCTGGGGTGACCTATTTTAGACTTCGATAAAGGTAATATTACATTCGTAGCTTTTCGTTCCCAGAACCCGCCCCCCCGATTGACGTAAAGTAGAAGGAGGAGTTAAATTTTTTTTAACAGTATGAACTCAACAATACATAAATACATGTTATGACAATCATTTTGATTTTCGTGACGAGGGAGTTTCCTTTAATCAAAGTTAAAGATTACGAACTATGTGGTGGGGTAGTTGACCAAGAAAAGTTTACTGAACAGTTACAGTAAAAAATAATTTTTGAAAATAATAATCGTTCAAAATTGGTTTTACCAGAAGTAAAGTACCAGATTTTATGAACTTTGATTTACTTTTCTTCGACGGACACACGTATTGGAGGAACCAAACTGAAAAGAGAGTAGACAATGGGACCACCTCGGGTGTGAGTGTCATCCTCACTCTCTTTCGTAGAAAAAGTGTCCCACCCAATACTTCCCTCAACTCTACTAACTTGCTAACAATCGTCTCAGGGGCACCTACCCGACTCGGACCCTACCTTTTCGGGTCAGAGTGGGAGAGAGAGAGAGGACCCTGGTGACGACTGGGACCTTTTTAGTGAATTCGAGAGAGGCGTAGCCGACGGACTAAACACTTTACTCTGTTGCTGGATGGAGTATACTTGATTAACTACCGATGTTTGACGTCCTACTTTTGTCCCACTCGATTTACAACCCACACTAATGCTACCGCGAGTCTCTGTGCCGGGGAATCGGGTTGCCTTTCATCGTCGTCGTAGACCAAACTTGTTACTTTTGTTTTGTAGATCCTCAGGGAACCACTTAGAAAACTAAAATAGCAATGTCACCCTGTCCGAACGTCAATTGTGCGTCAACTTAGTTATTTATATCATTGGGTTCTCCGTCATTAGGGCCCGAAGGGAGTATCAAGTCGACCATTTCCTAGGAGGACGTTACGTCCTCTAGGACCAAGTTGAGGACCCAAAACTTCTAGGGGACCTCTTCCCTTTCCGATGGGTGAGGTCATAAGAACCCGAAGGGACCACCGAGTCTACCATTTCTTAGACGGAAGCTACGTCCTCTGGACCCGAGCTAAGGACCCAAAACTTCTAGGGGACCTCTTCCCTTTCCGATGGGTGAGGCCATAAGACTGGACCTCTTAAGGTATCTGACATACCAGGTACCCCAGTGTTTCTCAGCCTGTGTTGACTTGCTGAAAGTGAAAGTCCTCCGTCTTTCCATTAATTTTCTGAATTGTGAAAGATTGGACACTGAAACTATTCAAATTTCCATTAATTTTCTGAATTGTGAAAGATTGGACACTGAAACTATTCAATGAATCCGGGAAGACGGAGTTAAAGAAGTAGACTCCTTTTTATGATGGTCGAGTTTTACCAAAAATTACTTCTAATTTTTCTGTGTTACGCTTTTTTCAAGTTAAGTCCCATTCGTTTTGCATTCTGGTCACTCACAACCCAAAGAACTCTGAAAAGTACAGGATGAGACCAAACCAAGTAATATCCAGGTTACATCCGACTTTGTCATAAAGTTGAGGTTGAACATTTGTTTCGATATTTGAGAGGGTACGTACCGATTTCCAGTCGTTGCCTACCAAGTTTTTACATCTCAACACTCAGTTCTGACAGGTAATTAAGAGTGACTTGGCGTACTGGGATCAATTTGGAATCGATGGGAGATGGAGGAGTAGAAATTCAGTCTAGATTATAATCATGTGAAGGACCGTCCACATAATAGTTTCAATAGACCTCTTAATCTCTCCTAAAGAAGTAAATTGTCTTAAAACCTAAAGGAGAGAATAGGAGAGTCTTTAGTGAGAGTCTTCGTTCCTGTGACCTCTAATTGTTCATTCGGGTTATATACTACTTTAGTCCTTACTAGACTTTAGTGTTTACTGTTTTATAGACTTACTTGACGGAATACGTTGACCTGGGTTACCCGACGTCGGTCGGTCTGTCTTCCATGGATTTCTCTCGTCTAGACTCTTGACTACCCTGTCGTCTAGAGGTTGACGGACCACTTAAGGTTCCACGGTTATTCCTTAGTATCTCTTAGCGACAGAAACGGATTTCGTACAGGATCCACTCCAGGGTCCTGTTCTCTCTAAGACTTGACGTTAGTCGTAACATCGACGGGTTGAGATATCCAATCCCTTTTCAAGTCCGATTTACTGATACATAAGAGTCAAAGAGAGATCGTGTGTGTACGAGTTAGAATTAGACCCAGTACTCCTCACGAAGATACAATTTTCGTGTCCCTTAAGGGAATTCAGACTTTACTTCGTGATCGGTGTTGATAGGTTGTTTATATACCAGAATTTTATTGTCTTAATTTTTCACTCATCATTCTTATTGTTATTTATTTTTCCATTATGTCAAACATTTTGTTTTGTTTTTTTTCCCTTTTCCTTATCCTAGTCGTGTACTACCTACTTTCTTTATGAGTGACCTGTCTGTTTATAATACTTTTTTTATTATATAATTTTTCTTTTACATCCTATTAGTGGGACATTTGTTGTCTAAAGACTCATGTTCTTTTGTACGTTATCATTGTTTTCTACTTTGTACTGTTTCACTTTCTCTTCTATTTCATCACTTACCTTTTAGCCCCTAGACATTGTTGGATCTCCCCACCCACCCCTCCCTCCACCCTCCCTCCGAGTTCTCCCTCCTCTGGATACATATGGATACCGAGTAAGTACAACTATAAGACCTCTTTGGTTGTGTTATGACATTTCGTTAATAGGAAGTTAATTTTTATTCAAATCTTTTCTCTTTCGTTTTTTTTTTTTTTTTCTTTTTGGTATTTATGAAAAATCGGTAATTTTCTCACTCTATTGATGAGTATCTATCATTATAATTCACTTTTTTCCTTGTCAATAGTAACACGAATTTTTGTCCTTCCGGTGTATACGTGTTCAAGAATGACCATGTGTCTTGTTCAGTTGTCTTATCGGTTTTTACCATGACCCCGAGGTGGGACCCCCTCCTCGGGACATTACTGTCCTTACCATTTCACTGAAAAATTAAATACTTCACTAAAATATATTTACATTCTAAAAACTTAAAACATCGTAATCTGTATAGTAAAGAAATTTTTGACTAATAATTTTTATTTCAAATTAATAAAAGACTACGATGAGTCTTATTGACACCCGTGTGCAGGCATAACAACCCTCCATTGCCAAGTTATATGTAGGAAAATTTTTCACTAGGGTGAAAATATAATGTTTTGTGAGACATAAAAGTATCGCGAATTCGTAGACGAGAGAGTAGACTAGGGACATTTTTCCCTTCTTCGACTGTCCCGACATTAGGGACGGGATGTGTGTCCACTCCTCCTGGACTCCGAGTCTCTGGACCCCCCTGTGTTCCGATGTACCGACGGTTCACGGTTGAGGTAGATAAGTCTGACCAGGTCCGAGGATCTAGATCCTATACTGCAAAGTATTGAAAACCCAACAATAGACCATTATTGTACTTATCTATTTTACTTTAAAGACAATGTGTATGACCCTTGTGTCTTTGAAGTTTTTTGTTTTGCTCTTTTTCTTTTTGTTTTTGTCTGGGAGTTAGTCCAGATGAAGTAGTGTCTTCTTTTACTTACTGTCCGTCATTAGGAAACAATACACTACTTGACCCAGGAGAGGTTAAAATGTACAACTTCAGGATTTAGGTGGTCAGGCGGTCTTACAGTAAAATAAACCTCGGTCCCAGAAATTTCCCCACTAAGTCAATATTACTTCAGTATGTCCACCCAGGATTGGGGGTCTGACGTCAGGAATAATTCTTCTCCTCTAGTCCTGTGTCCGTGTGTCTCCCTTCTGGTACACTCTGTGTCTCTCTTCTGCCGCAGGGGTTTGGTTCCTCTCTCTGGAGTCCCCTTCGGAGGAGACGGCTGTGGAACTGGAGTCTGAAGGTCGGGGGTCCCGACACTTTTTATACAAAGACAATTCAACGGATGAGACACGAAGAGGATACCGTTAGGATCGTTTGATTACGTGGAGTTGAAATACATCGATTGTCCATGAAAGAAATGATAAAGTACCTAGTGGATTTTCACAGGTAGTCTGTCACTAAGTCGAACGGACATGGTTGTAAAAGTCTATTAGTTGCTTCACTTCTTTTGCACTGAACCTTCTTGGGAAAGCGCCTTCAACTCAAAACAAAAGTTTACTTACTTAAGACAATCTCATTTTTCGAACAACTAAAAGTTTACTTACTTAAGACAATCTCATTTTTCGAACAACTAAGTCCGATTAGGAGAACCACATTGTCGAGGCTTCACACATAACTAAAGACTACGAAAATGTATAATTTTCAACTGTTAGACTGTCGGACAAGAGAATGCTCCTGATCCATATATACGTCTTTACTACAGTTCTTTTATGAGTTGACCCTACCCTTAGTCCTATACATAAATACAGAAAGACATCTTTCACTTTCTTTCACTCTAAAGACCGACAAAGCACCGCTCTTATGTGTCCCTTAGGGTCTTCCTACTACCCTAGAATCGTCCTTCAAGATTGCCCCTCTGTAAGATCACCTACTTTCACAAAGCACTACACTTTAAAGTCCCTATTCTTTTATGTCGCGAGACTCATGTCGAAGAGATATGAACGTATGTTATATTCATTCATCCTTTTCAAGTCTTGTGTCAGAGACAACAGGGGTTTGAGAAATCGGTCGAACCACTGGGACGTGTCCATGACCAGAAGTAAAGGTTCTCCTACTTACTCTATTTTGTTGCTGTCTCTTGAGTCAGGTGTCACACTTCCGTAACACTTAGGACTGAATAGGACTACTATCAAAGTAGAAGATCTTCCTTTTCCTTCGTATCCCACCCCTCCATTCCCCACACCCACCCCCCACCACCGCCCCGTTTACCTGGATTAAGATTTGTGACTTCTTAGTCCTTCTTTCACTGTATGCTACCTCCTCAAAGGGAATGTCTAATCTTTTGTCTTCACGAGGTGTATAAAGGGGCGATTTAGAAAGATCTGACTATTTGTTGTAAGGAAAAAAAAAGAGGAGGTTGCGAGGTCCTATAAGGAGTTGTCGTGAACGTAGTGTTTACACGACTCGTGGTTAGTCTTACTTACATTTCCCAGACGTTTTACTTTGATAAGACACAAGGGACTCTTAGACTTGGGTCTCAGGTTGCACACCGGTCAAGTTAGACTTTAGAGTGAACGCACGCGTGTAGGACTGGGGAGGGGGTGGAGGCGACATCTCAGAGTCGTCGGGACGGAAGGTGGAGTTTTCATAAGAATTCTGGATCAGTACTTCGAAACAGAGACCTCCGAACATTAACTTTTCCCGTGTCTCACGAACAATGGTCTGGGGACCACGGTCTCGCAAACTCCTCACTTGGAACCTCTGCTTGAAATTAATGTTGAGGGGCGTCACCCGAGTGGACAAAACGACAAAGTCACTCCCGTCGCCGGAGCCGGAACGGGTCAACAACGTGGTAGAATATTTTGTCCGACAGAGATAAAACGTCGTTTTGTATGCCGAGTAGTATAAGAAAGTCAGAGGGACTTAGGTTTTGGACATCTAGTCGTCTTTCTTTCGTAATCGTGTGTTACAAAACGTCATTGCATAATATTACGTCTGTTATAAAGCCTTTCCCTATCCTGTCCCTCTTGTCTCTTAGATAAACCCACCATCGTGACCGACCACAAATTTGCCAAACTAATGGGACAAAATGATCTGTCTTTCCGGATTGGGCTGGAAAATAATAATATTACAATTTCCTTCTTTTACTTTCGAAGTCTGATACTAATGAACGTGAGCCGTATAATATAAGACGGGGTACCCCAACAATAGCAATCATTCACGAAGATCGAGAGTCTGAGACTCGAAACTTCCGACAAATATGTCTATGTGTCTCAACCCTTTAAAGAAGTAAGTTCTTTTAGTTTGAGTTAGATCGATGTTTCGTCCAACTACAGTATATTTGACTACCGTCACTGGACTCTCGTTTAATTAATTGAGGTGCAACCAAAGTGTCTTGGACTCCTTGTAACCCCCTGTTTTTAGTTTACGAAGACCTTAAAGGAACCCAAGTACCTTATAAAGTCCACGACTGAAACCGACATCGAATAACGAGACTCACTTTCCGACCGTTTTTCTCGACGATGGAGTTGTCGAAATCGACTTAACGAGTCGTGTCTTTGTTTAGAGATCTTTAGGTTAAAAGATAGAAAGCTACTCTGATTTCTTCGTTAATTCTTTGTCGAGGTTTAAGGTCGCTAGTGACGTACGTGTCGTGTGCTCCTGTCCGGTTAGACTTAAGGTCTCGTAGCCTTAAACAACAACGTTTAATAGAGAGGAACGTAGAACAAGAAAGAAGTCGACGGCCGGAAAGCCCGTAAAATGACGAGTAATTATACAGGTGATTAATCTTTGACTTTCCATCTCCTTCCCCGACAATTGAAACGGAAAGACGAATAATCACCGAAACGAATTACCAAAGTCTCCCTTCCTTCTCAGACTTCGGTAACCGGGTTTACTGCATGGATCCTTTTGTCAAGACTACAATTCACCATGAATCAAGAGGTAAATCCAGTATAAATCTCATTTACGTAGAAGACTCTTATGCGACTCTGCGATTCGTCCTGTGTCCAACAAAAAGGTGTGGATCCATAACGTCAATTGAGACAGGGTCCCATAAATTAGCGTTTGTAAAAATAATTCAGAGTATTTCCGGTAAAAGGACAATTTGAAAACAAATGATGACCCTTATGGACGATTCTCGTCCGGAGTGTTTTCTCAAGTTTTTATTTACTTAGACAATGTAGATGTATTAATAATTTTACAGGATATTAAACTGTACGGTTAAATATACGGGACTTACACATTAAAATGAATTCATATCGCAATATCTCGTATTGGTAAGAAGGACTACAACTTCCTTTTTTTACGTTAAAATTTTGTATCCAGAGAGAGTGCGGTCTCTGATTCATATGTATAGTTTAATGAAGTATGTTACTTCTCGAAGTGTAAGAAGTTTTCGGTGTTGAAAATTTTTAGTGGTGGAGACTCAACCATCTTTACTCAAGAGACCGATATTCTTGATATATAAAAAGTCACCTTTAGTGATTATAATTATAAAAAGATTGAAAGATGAAATAAGTTTAAACTTACTTATGATTTAGAAAGGTAAAAGAAAGTATAACGGATTTTGTGTACGGTGACTCTATCATCAAGAGTCTTGACGACTTATAGATTTTTTCCCTTTCCGTCTTTTTTTCATTATCCTAATTGTTATATTTTCCGTCTTTCTAGATAAACTGGGAATCTTCATAATCGTTACATTACTAACACGTATTCCCGTCAAAAACACACACACACACACCACCCCCCCCTCCCCACCCGCCCGTCACTGTTTAGGTTCACCTGTACGCTGTTATCAAGGTCCAAAAGTCAATGATCCTTTTGGAGTGATTTTGTTTCGAACTTAACTACTTCTTTTCGTTTCTTATATTTTTGGTATTCTAACGGATGTTTGTCTTCTCCACCCTAGAGACTCAAATAGCCGAGAACAAAAACCAGGTAGTAATATCTAAAGGTTTTTTAAGAGATTGACGTCTGTGACTTTTATAAATTGTACCCGTTGTTATGACAATCCGGTTATCATCTAAAAGTATACGGTTGAAACGAGTACAATGGTCCCTCTTAGACCCCACTAGACTTCTGACCTGACACATTCCTAACCTCCCTTTTCGACACGATAACCGACTTCTGTTTTGTCCAGTGTTCGTTGGTCGATTAGGATTTGTCATGTCCTTCCCCGGAAATTACATCTCTATCACGACTCAACATCTTCTTTCCCCTAAAGAGTAAACAGACAGAACGAGGTGACAAAAAGCTGTTGTCTCTTTCATTCCTTCTAATGTAATCGACAGTAATACTGAGGTAGTACAAATTATTTGATTTTAACTCTCTTGCAGAAACATTTTATCTTAAGAATCGGATTGTGTAATTACCACGAATTACTTGGTTTTGACCCATTTAGGGAAACCTCTCAGTTGTGTATTTGTTTCGATAATTAATCCAGTGTCAACAAAGGGTTGTTCGGAAGACGAAGTACATGAATATAATTTGTTTTGGTATAGGTAGGCAGAAACACGTCTTCATAAGTGGTCACGTTGTTTTACACTAATAATATGGCATTCGCGAACATTAATGTGCTGAAATACCACTGTTGTGCCAACCGAGACGGGAAGTAGTCGTAGACAGTGAAGGGGTCGAGGAGGGGCTGACTCCGACCGGCGGGTGAGAGACCTCGTGACCCGAAAGATCGTCTAACTAAGCGGAAATACAAATGTAATTTCGAAATCCTTGTGAAGGACCTTTTTAAAGGTCTTTCATATGAAAGACCTTTCCTTATGAAAGACGTTTCCTGTGTCCACCCCCGTAGGGAGTCTCTTAAGTAAAAATCCTACTTAAGAGACTTAAGTAAGATCTCTTACTTACTTAAGTAAAGATCTTGTGCTACTTCTACACTTATAGTACTATTTCACTCCGTGAGTTTATAAGACCAAAGGGTCCCACATATCTTCAATACAAGTGTGATGTGACATCGGATCGTTCGGACGTTGTCCTAATTCAGACGGAATTAAATTTTTATAAAGTAACGGTTTTTGAACGATTGGTAGTAGTCCCGGAAGTCGTTCTCTCTGATTATTATAGTTTCTAGTCACTAGTGTCTAGTGGTATTGTTTATACTATTACTTTCATCACTTACACTTTATCACGACTTTCAATGGTTTTCCACTGTGTCTCTGTACCTCGTTATTCGTGTACGTTAACCTTTTACCTGAGTTATCTGAAAGAGCTGAATCCCAACGGTGTCTGGTAGTTAAACATTTTTGATGTTGCAGACGTTTCGTGTCAATTCGTTTCATACGGATACAAAGATTTAGTGTGTTCTTTTTTTGAGAGCTTTTACTTTCGAAGCTCTTTCTTGTAATAAATACCACAAAGAAAAAACGGTTTAACTTTTCAACTGACCATTAGTCTTCAAGATCTTGTTTTGTGTTCCAAATTTAGACCCCACCCACCTCGTGTCCCCTGTTATGGGGTGGAGACTTCGACGTCATACGCGTAGAGAATCCAGGGTACTTCAGATTAGGACGGATCGGATGGTCTCCTCAGTCGTTGATGGTGGTCGAGTCTGGTTCTACATTCATTCACCGGTTCAACTGTAAAGGGGTACCCTGGAGGGCAGTGTAGTGACTACTGGGTTGGTCCTCGGGATTTGACTTCCAGTGGGTTGTGTCCTCACCCTTCCCCTCGAGGTGTCACTTCCCGTTCCAGTTGGTGCCTTTTGTTCAGGTCAGTAACGTTTCCACTCTCCGAAGTTTCTGTTAGGAACACAAAGGGAAGGAGAGGTAGAAGGGGTAAGTGGGTCTATGAGTCAGAGGTGTGGATCTGTGGTTGTAGCTGAGGAGAGAGAAAGGAGTCTAGGGTACAAGTTAGGTAATGTGTCAGGTGAACCGAGGTACAGGAAGAGCTAGGGTCTAGGTTGGTGGAGTGGTAAAGGTAACGATGGTGGAATCGGATTTGGTGGTTAAAATCTCTCCCGTTATAATACTCTCGTTACAGACCTCTAGATTGGATCTATTAACGATTGATTGTACTAATCGTGTCACATAGAAAATAAAAAGGTACGGAGGTTAAGGATACATTTTCTAAAGGATTTAATTTACGATAAACAACTTTAGGAAACAAAAAGAGTGATCCGGAAAAGAGTTTCTGAGGGGAGTCCTTTAGAACACTTATAAGGTTTCGACTCTATAAGACGTTAGATTGGACTGTTGAAGATCCGTCAGATTTATTTTCCGATTAAAATACTAATTCCCTTAGGTTTTTAGGTCCTTTTTTTAGACACTGTATCTCCTTTACTGACACAAGAACTTGTGACTTTAAACTTCGGAACGGATCGTAAACTTAATAAAAAGACCAAAAAGTAGAGTTACTTTTTATTGTTAAGGTTATTTGAAAATTATACTTTTATACTTCAATGATCTATATAATAAATTATCGTGTAAGATTTTCACACCCAGGTATGAACTCAATGATAGTTCTTATTCTTATTGATTAACCTGTATATTGATTATTGATTAACTCAATGACAGTTCTTATTCTTATTGATTAACCTGTAATGACAAAATGTACCTTTCTATGTAACTTTTTACCTTGTATTTACCTTTATTGACTTTATTGTGTCCTCTCGCAGAATGGTAATAGAACAGTGATAGTTACTATCATAAGTTAGACACACGATACCAATCGTGACACGTCACCCGTTTAAAGAGTGCCTAAAAAAAAACATAATTGAGTAGCCAAGATCTTTGTTTCTTGAACTTCAATAATCAAGTTGTTTCTGTCTCGTCTGAAGTCTTTTTTAATGGTATATTATTAAAGTATTCTGAAAATTTTTAGTTATGAAATTCTGTATTAGAACGAGTAGTTTTTGACTCATCTTTTTTCAGAGAAATTTTCTGAAAAACATTTTGTTACATTTTGTCAGAAGGAATCTTTGGAGGACTTTGATAGTCCTCGACCTAATCTTTACTTCGAGAGAATCCTACGGAGTATTGTTGTAATTGTGTAAAACCAAAGAAAGAGACAACAGATTTTAATTACACTAGTTCTCTGTTTACACCCGTTTTCTCTCGTGAATCTTGTAAAGAGTCGTTGTAATGAAAAAAAGGAAAGTGGTGTAAATTTAAAGTGTAAAGTTAAAGTCCCCGGTTTCGAGACATGGAACCTAGGTGTAACCGGCATCGAAGCAGTTATTAGTTATAGGCTAAAAAGGACTCCTATCGGGACCGTTCCGTGTGGTCAACAGAGACAGGTTGCGATTTCAAACTAGGCCTAAGACGATTAAGCCATAGGTAAAATGGTCCTTCTAGAAGCTACCGAAGGAAGTCAACGTGGACACCTATGTCTTTCTTCCTGTGAAAGGACTTCCTTGACGATGATTTCCGCTGTTCGGAGACTCTGTAGTCACGAAACTCCAGTAGTCCTGCGGAATGTATAGGATGTACATGTCGTCCCTCTACCCCTCTCGCGGAAGTATAGTCGTTCCTGCTGTCACGTCGGTCACTTCCTGTGTTTCCAGAGCACTGGCTAGGACGGTGTCCTGTGGATGACCCTTGGAGGGGATCCCTGATGAAGTCTTTCAGAGAGTTTTTTACTTCGATAAAGAGAGTAACACTAGATTTGCCCTAGAAATACCGACTGAGTTCAAAGGGTTTGATGTCAGACGTCACCTCAGTCTTGAGATGTATCCTTTTTTCTTTCAAAAATTAAGGACGTCCTTCATACCAAGAGATTTCTGTATTAGGTTACTTCTTAAGTAAAAGCTTCCAGACTTTCAAATTTTTTTTTTAAGTTTGTTGCTGATTGACATGTCGACATTGTGCATTCGGATAAGTCCCCCGAAGAAAGGGTTCAAATTGTGATATGATGATCCGGTGAGTTCCGACAAATTGAAGTTACAGTACTTTCAAAGTATCACTTACCTTTAGAACACTTTGTGTTCTGTGTTGTATTGTAAAATAAAGGGGTCGGATACCCTCACCTATCACAAATTAGATAACAATATTCTAATTGGTCATAATGTTTTAATTTTTCTTTTTTTTAAACTGACGGTTTCTATTAGACGAAAGTCTTTGATCTTAATGACCGTCCTTTAACACTGTTGAGTCTTAGTTTTACGAGGCTCAGTTTAGGTTAGACATATTTAACGTCTAAAGTCTCGAACCTTCTCACTGTGATTTACTGTTTTCCATGTGTAAGTTTTGTGTTACACTCGTTAACCAGTAACTCTAAACATGTTGTTACTGTTTTTATGCTAAAAAAAATTCCTTTATTCGGTGTGAAAAGACTTTAATTCTCTAGTTCGTTGATAAGTCATTGATAATTCGCGAATGAAAAATTTTCGTTTTTTGACTCCGATCCAGTGTACTCCTTAATTCTTGGAGATATACCAAATCTTTCGATCTTTCTCAAAGACGGTATTCGTCGAATGGTTGAAATTTTGATCCCGTTTATATGTTTTATTAATCATAATTTTATATATTTGGTAATCGTGGGATTATCAGTTTTAGAAAAAGTACGTTCCCATTCCTTTAAGTTCCTTCACCACATTTCAGTTGGTGTTTATTATCTTTTAGAAGATCTTTACTTGGATAGGCATATTTTTGACTCGTTTTCGTGGTCCGAAGAAGACAATGGACATAAGTACAACATCGTAATTTTACTGTACTGAGGGTTATTTATTAATAATAGTGTTAGGCTTACACACTAAATGGTAAGACGTTTTTCAAAAGACTTTGAAGCGTCGTAAAATAATGGTACTAAAGTAAATAGAAAGTCAATTATTAGTTTTTGATGATAACGGGTGTGACTCATCTATAATGGACTCTTTTCTCCTTATTTTACTTACAACGTCCCAAGTCAAGTCAAGTTAAGTCAGCGAGTCAACACAGGCTGAGAAACACTGGAGCCCCTGACGGCGTACGGTCCGGAGAGACAGACAGTGGTTGAGGGTGTCAGGTGGGTTTGAATACAGGTATCTCAGCCACTGTGGTACGTTGGTAGAGTAGGAGACAGTAAGCGAAGAGCAGGACGGAAGTTGGAAAGGGTCGTAGTCCCAGAAAAGTTTACTCAGTCGAGAAGCGTAGTCCCCCGGATTCATAACCTCAAAGTCGAAGTTGTAGTCAGGAAGGTTACTTGTGGGTCCTGACCAGAGGAAATCCTACCTGCCCAACCTAGAGGAACGTCAAGTTCCCTGAGAGTTCTCAGAAAAAGTTGTGGTGTCAAGTTTTCGTAGTTAAGAAGTTACGAGTCGAAAGAAATATCAGGTTTAGAGTGTGGGTATGTACTGATGACCTTTTTGGTATCGGGAATGATCTACCTAGAAACAACCTTTTATTTACAGAGACGAAAAATTATCCGATTCAACCAGCATTGAAAGGAAGGTTCCTCATACGCAGAAAAATTAAAGTACCGACGTTAGTGGTAGTCGTCACTAAAATGTCGGGGTTTTGTATTTCAGACAGTGACAAGGTTGACAAAGGGGTAGATAAGCGGTACTTCACTACCCTGACCTACGGTACTAGAATCAAAAGACTTACAACTCGAAATTCGGTTGAAAAAGTGTGAGGAGAAGGTGACCCGTCCTCCTTCTTGTTCGACCTTAGTTCTAACGGTCCTCTTTATAGTTATTGGAGTCTATACGTCTACTGTGGTGAGAATACCGTCTTTCATTTCTTCTTGATCTCTCGGAAAACTACTTACACTTTCTCCTCTCACCTTTTCAACCGAAGTTCGAGTTGTAAGTCTTTTGATTCTAGTACCGTAGACCAGGGTAGTGAAGTACCGTTAGATAAAGAGTGACCTAAGGTGACATATTAGTATTCCTTAAACTGAATCCAGTAAGAACTTACCAGTATGGTGATCCAAAAGGGATGAAAGAAGTTAAATTCAGACTTAAACCGTTATTCCTCAAGTACTAGATTCGGTGTCAGTCGAGGACCAGAACAAAAACGACTGACGTATCTCGAAGTGGTAAAGACCGACGTTTCTTACATTGACTACACTAAAGCCACAACTGGCAGATCACTACAGGTACACATCTCAGAAGAGAACACAACAACCTTCTCCCACAAACGATACTGGTGACGCAAGAGAACCGTTTTGAGAGAATCGGAAACGGGACGAAGTAAGACATTCCGGTTTACACGGACAATGAGGTCCACAAAGAACTGAAGGATGAAAACGTAAGGTCAGGGGATATTACTTTTCCTGTAGAAAAAACCCACAATCAAGATCTTCCAGAACATCCAGAAGTATCTTGACAAGTTGAAGTCGAAGAAGTTGTAATGACCTTCCCCGTATCTGAACCTAATGGTGTTATAATTTGTTTGTCTCTAGTAAGACAGCAAAAACTCTAACAAAGGTTCATGACGTAAAACCTTAGAAAACAACTGATACTCCCGATGAGGTAAAGAAGATTCCCTAGGAACGGGTGTCATCATCTATTTTACCAGTAGACTCAATTTAAGTGGGTCAGGTCAGGTAAAATCAAGCGACTAAGGATCTTACAGCTGCAAGTGAGAACGGTAGAGGACAAACTGGTGAAGGTTAAACGGAACTAAATACCTGGATTGTAAGGTCCAAGGATACGTTATAACGAGAAATGTCGTAGTCTGGAACGAAGATAGTGGTCAGTGTAGGTGTTGACCCACAAAAACGAAACCGAGGTAGGAAAGTAAGAAAGACCTCAATAAAGAGGTGACTAGAGGTCATCGTATGACGTCCCATCAATCCTATAATTAAGTGATCCAGTGATCATCTTAAACTGGGGGATTACAATTGAAGATCAAGTCACAAGACAATTCCTGTTTTAGTACAATAGATCAACGAAACCCAAGATCCCTTTTTCGGTTTTTCATACTCCGTAATATGACGGCCAAAAGTAATAGTTAGTTATGTGTGTAAAATTTGCGTGGATACAGTAGTTGTAAGAGGATCCTCCATTTGTTTAAGACAATTTGACTATCCGAGGGTAATTAATGAACGTTACGATATTTACGTGTGTGTATCTTTGACTACAATTCTACAATTAATGTAATGTATTTAATGGAGAAGATTCCGTAAGGTGTCAAGGAGTAGACTTACGAGTAACTTCCCTAGGTCTAAGAAGGAGTAACAAGGTCACTTATTTTGTCCAAGGATATATAACGTTTTATCCTTGACAATAAAGACATTTGATAAAAATAGAATACGTTTACGAATGTCTTTTATTAAATTTAAGTTTGTTTGGATTGTAAGTAATATTAGTAATTATTGTTCCAAAACCCTGGAAACGATACAGTGCACCGTACTCCCGAATCGACGAGGTTCGGTATACCCTACGATCAATGATTTGGCGTCTAACTTTGGTGCTGGGGACGTAACATTCTGTCTAAGAAATGGGGTCCGGGTGGTCCCGTCAGGGTTCTCCACAAACAAAACTACTTCACTGGACGAAAAGTATAATATAAGATCTCAATAATGAATTCGATTAGATACCTTATTTAACCAAAACTTTCTGTTCTGAAAAACGTTCACGGACCACCAGGTCACCGATTCTGAGTCTCGAGGGGTAAGTCCCGCAGTCCCAAGTTAGGGACCAGACCCTTGATCTTAGAGTGTACAACGTTGATTCCTAGGACACACGACGTTGTTTCGGTGCCGTGTCGGTTTATCTTATTTATTTATGAAAAAAAAAAAAAAAAATGTTTTTCTGTCTGGAAGGAAGGAAGGAACTCGTTACTTTCCAGGGTGTCCTGGTTATTCAAACCCTTACCACCAAACCCACCAAATCCTCTTTTCCTTGCCCCTGGGGTAAACTTCAAGTCAGTGTCTAAAGTATTGTTCCCGGAGCGAGGTGACAGTGAAGGAAGTTGTTGAAGAGAAACCTTTAGAACAATTTCACTTACTCAGAGAAGTTTATAATCCCCTGATTTTACTCTAAGAAACGTCTTTCTTCCTAGGAAGTGAAGACTTGGGAACTGGTTCCGGACATCAACTAAATACGATTCACAATTTACCTTGAGAGTCTGTACGATAACCGGAGTCCCCCCAAGACGATTAATAGTGGTTAGGTGACAATTAACAGTGTTTTTCTTTTCTTTAATTGATAGAGTGTTACGATATTCCCACAGTGGATTCAGGTATGATAACGAGAGTCTCCTTTATGAACCGTCGTAGATAACAAATAAATCGTCGTTACCTACTTTTTGTTAACAAAACATGTATTCTTATAAAGACAAACGTTACTGTACAGTTTTTGTATAAAGTTTTAGTCATTTTAAAGTTAGTTTTGAACACCTTACTTTTCTTACTACATGGTCTTTTGATTGGCTAATTTCGATATTTTTGTCGTCCGTTAAACACTTGTCACAGACAAAATTAAACAGTTATATAAAATACACACCACAAGTAAAACCAAAGATGAGTGAGATGAAAGTAGGTGAACGGTTTATACTTTGGTAATATAATCGAAGTTTTCCATTGTTGTCACAAGTGTCATCTGTGTATGAGGTTCCCGTCTGTTCCCAGCCTAATTACTATTAAAGACTGTCTATAGTAATAATTTCATGGGTGAATATTGGTTGTTTCAATGATTAGTGTATTTATTCTCAACATTTTGACAAGACGTCCGTCTTGTGAAGTCACATCTCTAAATACCATCCTGGATGTTCGAAGTATATTTATATGTGATTGTAAATAATCCGATTCTCAGAAAAAAGACTTCCGTGTTTTAATTCGGAGTGAATTATTCTAGGGGATCTCTTCCTTTACCGTTAGGTGAGGTCATGATAAGGGGCCTTTTAGGGTACCTGTCTCCTCGGACCATCCGATGTCAGGTACCCCAGCGTTTCTCAGCCTGTGCTGACTTGCTGAAGTGAAAGAAAGAAAAAGAAAGTGAAATTATTTTTCATCGACCGTGTCATGTCAACTTCTTGTTTGTGAGAACATGTTACATCATAAAATTTACTTCGTAGCCAAAGGTTAGACAAAAAGTAGTTCCAAATTTCAGTCTACATTAGGAAACACGGTATAAGTTATCATTGAAAAAGGAAACAATACTTATACTGTACTCAAGTATAATCCACACACTGGGTTTATACCGGTGCGACTTAGTGTCGCAAATCAAACCATTTAACTATTAGGGAACTATGTTGGCTTTCTGACTTGCCGTCAGACTTCCCTGGAAATCGTATCCGACGACCTTCTTTTCCGACAATAGAAACATCCTATTGTTAGGACGTTTCTTTGGGATGGATGATTGGAAGATTACGAATTTTACTGGATCCTGGTTCTGTTTTTCATATGTTTACCAATGTTTGTTCCGTTTATTTCCTGTTAGTAAAGTCATGATTTGATCCTGATAGTACTCATCGATGATGATTCTTTAATTGTGTTGTCACATTTAATTGTTAACAACACCAAATTAGTGATTTAGCACAGACTGAGAAAGTGCTAGAGTGTCTGACATTGAACGGTTCGATGGGACGGGTACCTTGAGAGATCCGTTCTTACGACCTCACCCAACGGTAGAGGGCGAGGACCCCTAGAGACATTGGATCGTTAACTTGGGTGTAGAGGATGTGACCGTCCGCCTAAGAAATGGTGACTCGGTGGTCCCTTCGAGGTATTTAGTTGATATGAAGTTAAAAAAATTTTTCATAGATGACGACTACAAAGGACCACAGGATTTCGAGACAAGAGGAAAGATTAGACTCCTGAAAAGTGTCCTCCTTTGAGTAGAGGGACAAAGTTCTTATTCTCTTCGTGGACTTCAGTGAAATTTAAAACCATGAGAGTAGTAAAAAAAAAGATCTAGGACATCGGAGACTTCCTAGATTAGTAGTAGGTATAAGTCTTCTTTTCCTGTGACAAACGGTTGTTTCTTTCTTCTTAAATTCAGTACATTTCAGGAGAAAGTCCCCGAGGTCCCTCGTCAAGGTTCTTCTGAAGTCACCGTCCTTGTTTCCCACTGACTTATGAAATCCGATCTTAGGTTAATATAAAGAAATGATCATTGTCGTATAGGTTGAGGAGAGAAAGTCAAATTAAGAGTTGTTCTATTTTTCCCTTTCTTTTGGTCTTTTGGTACCTCTTCAGTTACTCTATCGAGACCAAGTAGAAGAAGTTGAATGACTTCTTTTGTGTTCCTTGTCTTTATGGTTTTCTCGTCTCCCCCGACAAATTTTTTATGGTTCGAAAACGAAACTATGTCTCTTTTTGATAATTTATAATTCTTTACTGAGATTAGTATTAATTCTACTACCTACGACTAGACACGGTTGGAGACCCGAGGGTAGTATTTGTGACTTAAGTGTACCTTAGGGAGAAGTTTTCTTTTGTAAAAGGAACACGGTATTCAAAAGAACACGGTAAAAGAGATCCATGTTTCTTAGTAGGTTTCTCCGAGCATAATCGCTAATATGAACCCCATTGGATAATTCTGAGTTCAAAGGAATGACCGTTGACCCCGATTGCCACGTCCCGACTACACGTTTCGACCTTGTTGTCACTACGATTGTGACTGGTCCTCTGGTCGGGTTGTCCCCTGTCCCTCCCCGCCCTAGATAGGTTGACGTTCGAGTCAGTTACCTAGTCTTTCAGTTAAAACACGGAACACTGACAGTAAAATAGAAAATACAATCGACCTTGTCTTACCTATAGGATCTACCAAAATTTCATGTGAAGGTTCTTCTCGTTTCGATTAATCTTCTTACCTCTCATTTTTGGTCGTATATCTCATTATTACAAAATTTTTTTGAAGCACACACACGTTCACGTCTGTACTCTAAAGTACAATGCTTCGTCAAGATGACACCTACTGTCAGTTGTCCCATGACTTCAGGAGTGTCCCACTAGTCGACGAGTCCAAGACCTCAACCCTTAGTGGTTTTTTATGTATCCTTTAAGTCCGAGACGACGAATGAACGATTCACCCAATTCGAGAATCACGGAGTCAATAGTTTAGACAGTCTATTCCTATTATTCTCTTAATACTCCTAATTCCTCCTCTCCCATCCCTTTCTCCGTTTGTACACAATTCTTAAGGTGTTCACAATCCTTAATAATAATTATGACACATTCAACAGTCCCCGACGTTATTTTTGATCTCGTTGTCTTTACTCCCTGTCTTCAGTACAGAAGTTCCTCTTGTTCTGTCGACAGTTCTTACACCTTTCGTAACTCTTTTTACGGTCTCCAGAAGCACCCCCTGCCTTTTCACACTGACCCCAAGTCCCACTACCAGTCCTTGTTTAAACCACCTTCCCCTCGGTTGTTGGTTCTCTTTATCACTATAAGAAAGAAGAACGAGGAACCTCTTTTCTGTAATGTTTTTAAAAAGTCAATACGAAAAGGGATTGTGAGATGACGCAACGAAAATTTAAAACGAAGTGAGAAATTTAAAGATATTTGTTACACCAAATGCAATGTTCGTTATTTTCATGACTTTTAGTGGTTCCTGATATTTTTGTACTTTTCTTTCTCGTTTCGGAAAGGTTTTACACAATCAGAAAATCTTTATTGTGGACTTTCCAGTCACGGAAGTAAGAATTCTTATGAATATTAATGACAACTGACTGACCAGGGTTCTTAGTCGGTACCCTAGATTCAATGTAAAAATCACAATCAGTGAGTCAGTACAGGTTGAGAGACGCTGGGCTACCTAACATGGGTAGTCCGAGGAGACAGGTGCACTAAGAGGTCCGTTCCTATGACCCCACCCATCGGTAGAGGAAGAGGTCCCCTAGAAAGGTTGGGTTCCTAACTTGGGTCCAGAGGGCGTACCGACTTTCTAAGAAATGATAGACTCGGTGGTCCCTTGGGGTGTATAAAAATTTTTCATAAACAAATTGAATAAACAAACCGACGTGGACCAGAAACAATACGGTACACCTTGGATCAAAGAACTTGCCCCTAACTTGGACTCGGGGGACGTGACTCTCGTCTCAGAATCGGTGACTTGGTGACCCTTTCAGGAATTAGTATAGAGTGTTGTTTAGACACAGTGTAATCAAAGATCTGCACCAAGTTCCTGGTCCTGGACGTCTGTTCACTGTAGGAGTTCCGGGATGTCAGTGTACTCTGTCTCGTCCTTAATTTTTCACCGAGTACAACTGTCAGATACGGGATAGGGACCGACGGAGGACTTACTAGAGGACCCTGTGAAATGTGTTTGTAAGAGAAAATAGTTTATCGTAACGCGGAGTCTTTGTTTCTGTATCTCTCACTTTTTTATTTCAAGACACAAATGTTACCAATCACTAGTAATAGATGTACCTATGTTTCGAATCGTGACAAAACATTCGTGCGAGGGACGTCACACATGTGTCTCGTACGAGTTTGCATCCCACCTTTGACTACCTTGTCTTGGTTTTGCACCACTACAGTTCCCTACAAATCAGAAACGAGTCTACACGAAGGTTTTGTAATGACCGTCTCGGTTCTTAGTAGCTTGCAATAAAGAAATAAATATGACGAGAAAATACATGTGTTCGTATGTTGGAAAAGAATAATTCTTCGTAATTTTCATTATGTCCCGTGCCAAAGAGTTAGGAAAATAGGTTCCTGTATTTTCATGAAATGTCTGTGTGGGCAATACAGAATCTTGATTAGAGTAAACCGGGTAACGTCTCTACCCATTACCGTGGGATGAGGTCATGAGAACGGACCTTTTAGGCTACGTACCTCCTCGGACCATCCGACGTCAGGTGCCCCAGTGATTCTCAGCCCGTGCTGACTCACTGAAGTGAAAGTGAAAAGTGAAAGTACGTAACCTCTTCCTTTACCGTTGGGTGAGGTCACAAGAACGGATCTCTTAGGGTCCCTACCCCCTCGGACCACCCGACGGCAGACACCCGAGCGTGTCTCAGCCTGTGTTGACTTCACTGAATCGTCGTCGTCTCTACCCATTTTAGTTTTGAATTTTTACCCTTAGGTCTTTGTAAATAAAAGATGTAATTAGTGGTTCAGTCGGTGGTTCTTGTCTGACGAGATTCATGAAGTCCATTCTTAGGTGGACGGTTACGTCCTCTGAATTCTCTACGTCCAAGTTAGGGACCCAACCCTTCTGGGGAACCTCCTCCCGTACCGTTGGGTGAGGTCGTAAGGACAGGTCTTAGGGTACCTGTCTCTTCGGACCGTCCGACGTCAGGTATCGTAGTGTGCCTTAACCTGTACTGACTTCACTGAATCGTACGTGTTTGTCGTCGTTACGTGTTCCTAAGATTAAAGACGTGTAGGAACACTTGTGAACCAAGAAAAAAAAGGAATTTTTAACAACTGTAGAAATCTCCATACTCCACCGTAAAGTGACCAGATTTTTGTTATAGAACTAAGGTTTTCACGAATATGATTAAGGTCCATAAAATTTCCTGTCCCCATCCCTTGTTGTCAACTTGACAGTATTCTGTGTTCAGATACGAGAGGAAGGAAACCCACGGTGCAAGATATACGAAGGATTATTGTAAAGTCTCGAGTAATATGGGAGTAAGGTCCTTCGTGTAAACGGACCGAGAATTAGAGAGAAAAGATACCAAGAGAATTTCCATAGATAAAAAGAGTCGTAAGGAACTACCAGTCTACTAACATCTCTTAAAAAAAATTTTGTGGTTTCTATTTTTTTATTTTGGTCGTTCAAATAGTATCGTCTCCCGTCCTAATTTCTACTTCCGTGTCTCAGATACAACAGGAACCGATATATGTACCTCCTATCATTGCCTAGTTGTCTGTAGGAGACGTAATAAAATGCACCTACTTTGTATTCGTTACTGTTCTCGTAGATGATACGTTTATTAGTTCGTGAGTATGTATAAATTCTTCAATTTTTTTTTTCCTTCTTAGTCTTTGGTCCTTCTCTACCAATTAAGTTACAAGGTGGTTGTGTCTTCGGTACGTGACCCGGATACACTTAGCTAGGTGTACGTGACTGGATAAATTAAGAGTGTCGTCGAGCTCCTCAACCATGACACTCGACGGAACATTCCCTCTCCTTTACCTTAAGGTACAGGACACGAAAAGGAGTGATAAGACATGACTTACGGACCAATTTTGGTGAATAATTGCCGATTAAAGATTTTGAAACGGGACAGGTAGATATGTGTGACATTAAGAGTTTCAGGATGTGAAAGTGTCTTTCGGAAGTTGAGATTTCTACGTCGAATAAAGAATATCGTTTTAAGGTAGTAATTCTGTGAATTTAATTCTACGGCCAAAAAGGGTTTTCTTTGGAAAGTATACAATTTGGTAAATATTAACAAAAGAGTCTTAATACACCAATAGTCACCAGTTTTATCTTCATGGACTTCTTCGAATTTAAGTCTTTAGAATAGACCTTTTCAATAATTTGGTGTGTGTGTGTTTTCTTTGTTTGATTGTTGTTTTTTGGGACTATGGGCTCTTTCATAGACACTTTTATGAACATGAATTTTTATACGAGATGACCCCCTTTTTCTTAGTTATGAAAGTAGGTTGATTTTGGTTGTTTAGTTTTCTTTAATTTGAATCTACCACATATTTTTCTTGTACACTTTTGCGAGACTACACGTATGGACTCCATATTAACTGTAAAAGAAGGAATTTAGTACTTCTGGTTAAAGCCAACAGTTCTAGAATAGTTAGGTCTAAAATGGAAGTCCGAGGCTGTTAGATTTTTCCCGTCGCTACTCTCTTGAAAAAGGTCGAGGACAAGAAGGGTGTTACGGTTGGACATTTCTCTAGGTCCTCCCTAATTCTTGATTGTTATACGTCGTTTGGATCCTTTTTGGGACCAACGACTTCTACTTAAAATTTTCAAGATGACTCACATCAGAGAGATCAAGGAGTTGACACCGTGACAACTCTAAACCCGAGTCCATTAAGAAACGACCCCTTCCCTTCGACAGGACTCTTAACATCCTACCTATGGTCATCGGTACCTCAGATGGGTAAACTACTGTCTTTGTGCGCGGTCCACCACCTTTGGTTTTTACTGTCTGTAACTGTTTAAACGGTACCACTTCTGGGGACCAAGTTTCTTGTCTTAGTCAGGTGTTAGTCATTTTTCAGTCTTCGAAAGGTTCACAAGGTAATCTTAAGTCGAAAATTTAATCAACATAAGGATCACAGATCTATAAAGCTTGTAACTCTTAATACACTCGTTAAAATGTCTATACAGTTGTTCAGTTCAGTCTTCAGAATGTATGTTTGTTTATAAGTCTAAAGGTCTAAAGAAAGTCAATTCTCCTGCATAAGAAGGTATCTGTTTGATTTAGTGAGGGTCTATTATTTATGGAATGATTACTGAACAGAACTTTCCTTTGTAGAATTTTAAAATTTTACGATCAGAGTCACAGAATTTTCCGTCATCGGTCCATCTGTTTTGTGTGTATTACTCCAGTTGTTTTTGTTGTTGTGTTTGTTGTGAAAGATAAATATACCCTAGAAAGTAGAGTCGTGAAGTTTTCTGTAAAATGTTTGGTTAATTATGAATATTAATTTGGGACCTTTCTATGCACAGTTCATAGTCGGTTGAATAATTTTAGATTCGTTTGTCTTTAATTCACGTAATTGTTATTCTAGTTTCTAAGTTATATTACGTGCCTTTTACGTCTAGTCCTCATTTTAAAATAACATTTTTGACCAATCAACAGGCTTAAGTTTGTACATACGTCTTTAACCAGAAAAAATGGTTAGTCCACCGTTAGATGTTTAAGGGACCATCCCGTATGCTATGCGAAAGTACACACGATTCAGTGAAGGCAGCACAGACTGTGAGACATCGGGCGGTCCGAGGAGACAGGTACCCTAAGAGGTCCGTTCTTATGACCTCACCTAACGGTAAAGGAGGAGGTCCCCTAGAATGGTTAAGTCCCTAGTTGGCCGTAGAGAAGTAAAGATAGTGACTGTCCACCTAAGAAATGTTGATCGTCGTGGACCCTTCAGGTGCTATAATCGGTTCGGGTCTCCCGTATCGGTCGTGGTCGTTGAACACTGGTCGTCATGAGGGGAGACGCCGGAAGACTTCAACCGAAATCACTACAAGTTATTAAGTTAAAGTTTTTAAATCTGTGTAATCGTCTTTCTTTTCACCGAAAAGAAACATGGACAAAACATACTATACTATTTAGGACTAAATATATAATATCTACCCTGTGAAAGACGTAGATCCGTCCAGGATCTCTTATATATATATACACGCACATACACAAGACCCAAAGTGTACATCTAAAACTTGTACGCCTAAAGTAAGGTCTGGTAGTGTTATTACCCTTATAGTTTTTTATTGAGTTCAGTATACCTATAAAAAGAAGGAGACTTAAAAAGAAGGAGATTTTTTACAATTGGTGGTGGACTAGGGAGAAGCCCAACCTCATTGAAGTTCTTGTGACTTATGTCCAGTGGCACTGTTTATATTAATATTACTTTTCTAAACTTCATAACGTCCTTAATGGTTTTACACTGTCTCTATACTTCACTCATTTACGATATCCTTTTTACCACAACGACGAGCACGAATTACGTCTCAACGGTGTTTGTAAGGTAAACACTTTTTTGTCTTGGGGTTTCTTTGTCGTGAAACTTTGTGTTATTTTGGTCCATACGGACGTAAAGACCCACAAAATTATACATTTAGTTGTGTGTTGTGTTATGTCCACTCTTGACACAGATACTTTTACAAACATGTGAAGATACGATGAGTATAACCACCATCAAATCAAGGATTCAACACAAAAGGACAACACTGGAGTACCCGACATCGGACGGTCTGAGGATATTGGTACCCTAAGAGGTCCGTTCTTATGACCTCACCCAACGGTAAAGTAAGAGGTCCCCTAAAAGGGTTGAGCCCTTGACTTGGACCCAGAGGACGTAACGTCCGTCAAAGAAATGACTCAGTGGTCCCTTCGGGTACGATATTGATAGTCGATATGACTTTGACTACGTAGACACATTTGACCCTATAAACATGTGAAACCCATTTACCGGTTCTATACCGTCCCTGTGATTCCCGACGAGTCCCGGTGTCCTTACGTTGAAGTTGTCAGGTCACTCCTTCTCCATTCTTGTCTTGTTGAGTTTATTTCGGGTCTGGTCCGATAGAGATGGCAAGTGAATAGTTTTGATAGTAGACTTTCAGAAAGGGTCCAGTGGTTACCCAAATGTTTAACGGCTACCACTCACGGTGGTCACAGTGACTTTAAATGTACGGACTTTGGTTTCTGTAAGTCTCTTTAAGAAATGTCTCCAGAACGAGTTTACGTTACGACTCTTTCCTCCAGAGAAACCCGGACTCTGAGACGTAAAGACTCTCCGAGGGTCCACAACATCCACGACACCAGGACCGTTGTGTCAGACTCAACGTTCCTTAATCCTTCGACCCTGTTAGACCCTCACTCCCCTCCCAAACGACTCCTATATAATGCATTTTTCCTCTTTCCCATCCTTTGATTATAAAAACGTGTAATATCGTTCCAGATCATTCGTAGCCATTTTTACATAATAAGTTCTTTATCGAGGCTCGCTCTTTTTTTATTGTTTGGTTTTAGTTAGATGGAGATCTCGACATTTTGCGAAATTTTACCGGGTCATGAAAGATTTTACTAGTTTAGTTGGTGTTTTAGTAGATTTACTTTTTACGTCGGGCACAAGTCTTAGATGAGTCCTTCAGATGCCACGATAAATGGAGTAAAACCAAGAAATAAAAATGAACGATAAAGAAGATACTTAATCTTTGGTCGTATTATGGATAATTAAAAAGGGTAAATGAAGACCCTTATCCCTGTCGTCTCTTTTACTCTCTTTCTCTTAATTTCGGGGTCAACACGATCCGACCGAGTGAGGGTGTAGGGGGGGTGAGAATCGAGAGTTAGTTTAGGTTGTGGTTTCCCCACAGGACCTCACTACCCCCGACCCTGTCCACTCGTACTCCCCTTTGGACCCTACATGTGTCCGTCTCACTTTACTGAAGTATCTGTGTGACGGGCTCACAGTAGAGGTTTGTGTCTTTACTTCGATTGTCACTATGAGTGTCACCTGACTCTATGTCTAGTTTTCAGTGCAATAACGTCAAAAATTAAGTGAGAGGTCTGAGTTAAAAGGATGTATGTAAAATCTTCGAGCCTATCTGGATACTAAGTCCCTAAATTTCTACCTTCTTACGTGCATCAACATAACGTCAAGGAATCTATTAAGCATAAAATACCGAAAACCCCCTTGAATTCTACCCATTTAATTGTCTTTATATATATGTTGTCCTTTATACCACCTGTGTTGCAGACGTTCGTTCGTTTGGAGTGAAGGAAGGGTTGGATACTCGGTCAAAAACGACACACTGACTGACTCCGAAGAGGGACGTATAGTAAACCCGTAATTTAACTTATGAGAAAGCGCAGTGTTCCCATAGTAAGTAATTTAATGTCGAGGTCAGGTGATCTACCCACACACCACCCTTCTCAAAATTCCTCGTCAATTTATGGTTCATAAATTGTACTCTCCATTATCCAATAAATGCGTCAACACGACACACACACAAAACCAATGACCAACAAGTGTTGATACCCAATGAGTAAGTGAAAGGGTCGCCCCTCCGAGAGTCGTGTGAGACACACGGGACTTTTTATGTTAAAACACCCCCTTGTCTCTACTTTTATTCTATGAGAGACTAGAAATTCTTCGGAATCCATAGACACTCTATGTCTGGGGTTTAATGTTTCGCACAGTTTCTACCGTAGTTAATTTCCACCATTTTATGTCTATTACATTGTGAATGGTTGAATGGGTAAAAATGCACCTGTCAAATCGCAATTCGTGTAAGTGAGACGACAGGGAGGGCTTATAAAAGGGGGAACATTTTGACTTTGCTTGAGACATACGTACTATGCTGTTGGTGGTTAAAGGGAGCGAGTCCAGTACCGTTGGTGGTAGGCTAAAAGAAAGAAATACCTAGACTCATGAGATCCTTTAGAGTTCATTCCCCTTAGGATGTCATGACCAAGGAAAAGACAGACGGAATAATAGTAAAGTGGACTACAGGACTCTAGCCCTACAAGAAGGAAAAAGTCCGACTTACAAAGTGACACTCCTATGTGGTGTAAACAAATAGGTAAGCGGACAGTGAAAGAAATCTGTCTGTGACTCCTTCTTAACTCACAGAACGTCTTCGTCTGCGCGATCTCAGTCGAGTCTCTTACTCCTCGGCATGTGACCCGTCCACGGCTCCCCTTCCCAGAGACTCTATCTCCCGTCGTACACGTCACCCCCGACCCTCCTGTCGTTCGAAGCCCTCTCGGGTGTCTGCTGGTCCTCGTACACTTGTAATCTTGGACTTCGAGCTCCCCGTCCGCCCCGGTTCCATCCGTCCCTTCTCCAAGGATGACGGAACAGCTGAGAGTGATTCAGAGAAAAGGTTCTCGGACGGGACCAAGGGTGGCTGTCTGACTAGCTTAGAAGTACGTGTATCCTACTTTTCTGACGGGGGGCTGTGTGGCGAGTCCTTAGGGTCTCGTGTACGCCCCGATTTACAAGTGTCCATTTGATAATGTCTTCCTTCACCGACTTTGTTTGGAAAAGAGAACTAAATTAGTCACGACAGTCCACGAAGTTATGGTCTCCCGGTAGATCCGACATGCTCTTCAAGTGTAACAGTTTCTACTAGTGTGGAAGTACCCCGGTCCTGCCGTCGCCCGCAAAGACCCTAAGGGTCCCGCGAAGAAAAAGGTCTAGACATATGAGCTAGTGGGAAAGATGACTTTAGTAGACTTTGTATCCTGTAGTGTACTCAATCCTTGTCTCCCAGAAGCATTACCTACAGTCCAATATTTACTTTGAAGACGAAAACATAGAAATATAGACGTAAAGATATCAATTCTTATAGAGTCCAGAATCGTAGATGTTTTCTGTCTTCATGACGTAGATGTTTTCTGTCTTCACGATTAAATTTCTCGTATGACTACTACCCATTGAAAAAGTAACAGAGCATTGTGTAAATAATACCGATGGTACAAGTTGTAATATAGTTCTGACTTACTGGATCTCTTTAATTTATGAGATTCACTGGGTTAAAAGTATATATTTAAAAAATTTTATCTGTTGGAACAGTTACTTTTGTCATACACACCTGTCTTTAGTAATAATAATTATAAAACGATATCTTCCTAGTAGACAACATCTACTCTTCTTGACCTACCAGTAATGTGGAGTAAAATTATTAATCGATGAAAGATAAGATCATCTCTCACTTTATCTGTTTAAAGTCAAAGTAGTAAAAAGAGAGAAATCCTTTTTTACTTTTATAAGTTTTTTCCTTCGTTAAATACATAACTGATTCCGGAGGATTTGTTTGTATTGAACTGTGGAAACTATCATGAAAGGTTTTCTTCCCGGTAGTCATTCAAGTCCGTAAGTTGTGTATGTTCCTCTGTAAGATTTTACCTCTACCACCCCTTATTAATTTAATTAACTTGTTTATTTGAAGTTTTATGATTTAAGAATTTGATAATTTATTGTTTACATTTGTTCGGAGATTCTTTATTCGACATAGAAGACGTCCTACAGTCTTTGAGGGAGGATGTCTCCGTACATAATTTAAACTTCTGTCGAACACTACTTATATTTTGGTCGACTGCACCGTATGTATTCTGACTCTTTTCTACACAAATAAAATAAAATTTATTTACAATTTGTCTACGACCTTCCTAGATTATTTGGGACAATCGATACTACATTTTTTGTCAAAATTCTCCAAACAAAAAAAAAAAAATGTATTATTAACGGAAATACAGTAAATTGCAATTCCTTTTCCGATTTTCCATTGTAGTGGTATAAAAGTTGAAGCCGTGAAACGGACTGCGTGGTGACCTTGTAGGGGTACTCGCACTCCCGCATCCTGTCGCGGTCCGGTTGGACGGGTCGTAGGTTTCGATTTACTCCTTCTTCTTTCCTTTGTAAAGTTAGGGTGACAATTGGGACTCGACCCGAAGAAGGTAGTGACACGGATCTGAAGAGATATTATAAATTTAGTGACCGTTTATCTATCACAATTAATATGAAAATGATTCACAACTATCTCTCGTACTTTCTTCTCATTTTTTTTTTGTTTTGGTGATACTTGTGTCTTTTGATAATTTTCTCGAATAATTAGGACGGACTGTCCCAACTGTATGAGAACTGTCAATACTACATCCCTTCCTTTGTGCAGTAGTACGTCTGAAAGCAGTGATACCAAAGTTCCTAGTAGTACATTAAAGTGAAAAATGCACGTTGCGTCGGTGTCAACCTTTGGTGCTTTTTTGTTCAGTTAACCAAGATTCTCGGTCACGAAAATTTAGGTTTTATGACGAGAACAACAAGGTAATAAATTTGGTCACTAAGTCACAACAATGATACCTTATCATTAAGTGTTATCCCTGCCACTTACGTACGGTACGTGTGGTTGTGGTCGGCGAGTAGACCATGGGTGTGTTGTCACTCCTACCGCAAGAAGGGACGTCTCTTACAAAGAGTGACGTCATGTGGTCCGTAGATATTGGTTCTCTAGACTCATCAGGATTTCGGTGTTCGACCTGTTTTTCGAATTGTCGTTTGAACAAGGAGAGAAGGGTTCGTTTTTACGATCGTCATTACAAGTCTTCCAGTCAACGATCCGACTGAAGTAGGGTGACTTCTGTCTAATTTCCCTAGTTTCTAGTGTAGTTCTTCAGAGTGGTTTTCGGAGTAGTTCTGTGTTCACTGAGGAGATGTCCCCGGTATGACGTCATAGTGTACCACGTTTGTGAAATTGTGTTAAGTAATCTTGCTTTGGCATATAATCTGTTTCCCCGTTATTCCATTTTGTTATTGACGTTTACTTCGACATTGACATTAGTTTGATGTCACTACGTGAATGAAAAGCGGTCTTAGTCCCTGGGTTTCCGTTGTTGTTACTGTTTGTGTCGTGTCTACCGTAGGTCTGCGTGTCGCTTGGTAGCCCTGCAGCAGTCTTTATTCTTGGTTCGGAGACCCAAACTCCTGTCTTTATTCGTCTTACTTATTGGTCTCTATAGTACATCCGACGAAACTTGACCCTGCCCCAGAAGACACGTCCACTTGATGTCTTCTAAAAATGTATCCAATCCTGTCGTTTCAATATCCGAGTTCGTGGTACTCCTAACGTTGTTCGATCGAAGACTGTACTGTTGCATACCCTTGTGTCCTTAGTGAGGTCCTCGGAACACCCTACGTCCGTGACCTTTGAAGTTCGGTGTCCAATATTTCTCTTTATACTAGGATTATTAATTGTATGTTTTTACCGGGGTAGCAACACACAGAATACCATGACCCGAGGTTCACTCCGAATAGGAGAGTGTTTCAACTGACAAGGGTTCAGATCCCACCGTGCCTCGCATGGACCGTGACAAAGGTCGTGGTAGACGTGAATGATGTCCCGGGGTGTATCACAATTAAGAATCCTCGGTCATAAACTTCCTGGTAGTCTATTGTCATAGACGTACACCGAAAGGTTTACAGTAAAGTAGTCAACCTGGTCCTAAAATGATTACATCTCCTTTAAGACCTACGGGATAGATTATTACCTCTTTAATAAAAGGAATTCCGAGAATTTCCTACTCTACGAATCTATCATAGTGGCTGAGTTTCCTGTACTCAAACTCGTTTGAGGACCTCTGTCACCTCCTGTCCCTTCGGACCGCACGACGTCAGGTACCCCAGCGTTTCTCAGTCTGTGCTTACTGGTTTATGTCGTACGAGACTTTTCTCAGGCGTTTGAATTGTCGGACACCCGGTTCTTACCTGTGTCGAACGAAAAGATTTATTTCAAAATAACCCTCTATCAGTGTCGTTAAACAACTACATAAGAAAAACGGACGGAATCACGATATTATCGTTTCTACTCATCAACGTTGTCTCTGACACACAAAAAATTCAAACATTTGTAGGAAGAATTTCCCGGTTTCCGTATCCTACACCACTGTCAACCTGTTACGTTCCGTCATCCTCCTCCTTTTCGTCCCCACTGTCCCTTCTCCCCTCGTGTGTGTCCCACGACTCTCCTTCCCGACCCCCTCCGTCCAAATGTCTCACTCTCCGTCTCGCCGTATCTCTCGCCACGCCCGGTCGTTCCGGTGGACTCTCCCTCCAGTCCGGAGTCTTCCGTCGTATAGGGTAGGAAACTTTAGTAAAGGTCTTAAGATGTCTGGACTCACGTTCAGGACCACACTCAGTTTGTCAAGGACTTTGGAGACAAGTCGAAACATCCGGGCCTACCAGGTCTCCGGAACCTCTCTTCTGCTATTCACCCTTTTGTGGCCCGAGGCTCGACCCCTTCGTCTCTGTCTGTGTGCTGTCTCTTTTAGACCCTCCGACCTACGCTCCTTCAGTTGACAAAGGACACGAACCGGCCAGTAAATGGAAGGCTTCCCCGTGTGGGTCCTGAAGAACCACTGACGGACCGTTTCATGGATGACACTGGGAGTTTAGTGAAGAGTAGGGATCGAAGTGAAAGTGCTGGGTGTATATTATCTAAGGGAAGTTTCAGTAGAAACTGGTTTAAATTAAACCTGGACATAAATCTATTGCGTAAAGACATGATTGAGTAAGTAGTTCCAGGGGGAGTTAGAACGGAGGGAGGGATAAGAAGAGACGGTAGGGAGGTCCATCTTCAGTATTAAGTGATTAAAGACTAATAGTAAAAATTTACATTAGGAGGTATTCTCAGGAGTGGCGTGACTTAAAAATGCTCGAAACACAACAATGGTGGTATTGTAATCTTTAAATTCCCGACCGTCTCCTGTCCCCACTCTATTCACTCCACTCGCCTGTCAGACGGTAGAGAGTCGTAGTAGGGACGTGGACGTGGTCCTCAGAGACCCGTCCAGTGTCTCTTGGACCACGATATGACGGGAACACTGGTGTCCTGGGCACTTAATTCCGTATAAGGCGAGACCCTTTGACTACCTACAAGAATATTCACGGGACGACCTATGGGTCCCTTAAACCTCCAGTGACACCGTACAGTGTGAGTTTAGTGGGAACGTAGAAGACTGTACCGGAGTCACCGGTAAACGAAAACTCACTAAAGTACACCCGAAACCCGGACGACAGTGTACTGACCAGTAAGCAAAGGACGGTAGAAGAGATTCTCGTGTGACTGGTGTTCGTGGTCCCACTCCTAGGACTGGTAGTCCCTTGTCCACCCGACGTCCGACGACCCGTCACTCCTGGGGGATGCCAAGAGTAAAGCTAACACTTATTCCGACATTCGACAAAAAAGGTATCCTTCTGATATTGGACACTGGAAACAGTCCCTACTCAACATAATTATAGGACACAACATAATTATAGTCGTCCTGTAGTGAAACAATGGACACGTAGAGAACTTTTTCTAATAATGAACATAGTACTACGTGATAAAAGGAAAAATCTTTTTACTACGTGATAAAAGGAAAATGACTCACCGACCAGATACAGTGCTTCATACACTACTCGTTCTGTTTTAGTCAGGGCTAGGAGTACCACGCGTGTAAGTAAGAGGAACGCGATATTACGTTTCGACTTTGATTGCGTGATGGTCGAGGTACACGGAATTCCCGGTGTGACTGAGTATTCCGGGGATTATACGTTAATGGTTTACATCTGAACCACTCTTTAAGGTCCTGTCTTAGACGTCCTAAAGTCCCAAGACCAATTAATAGTATTTACCTTCAGTCAGACGTGACTGTAGGGTTTAATTCTCGGGGCCATGAGTGAACATCTAAGATCCGCAAACTGCAGAGCGCTACAAAGATTCTTTATAGCGGCCTCCTGTTTCTTTTGTTACGGTTCCCCTTGCTCCCCATACCGCTAGGTTCCTTAGTGGCGGTGACGGTGCGGGTGGTGTGGTTAGTGAACATCTTTACAGACTTTCTCTTTTATATCTATGTTCCCGGACAAATAGGTCGTAAGATGATTTTTTATTTTAAATTATCCAACGAAACAATCCTAATTTGAGGAAAAGGAGTTTCCTATACAACCTTTTTCCACCAGGACCACCACAAATGACATGTGAATGGCACACATGTTGTGACCCGATTCATGCTTCAAAGATCCATATTCGAGAAAACTAGTTGATTCATCGGGATTTCGAGGACCTTTTCTACTCTTATAGACTCCGAGTGTTTTGTCTTTGATAACACTCTGTCAGTCAACAGTAGGATAGTGTCTACTACTTTGGTCTTTGGAGTCGATATGTACCTCTCTACTTCTTCACCAACCAATGTTTAAGACTCAAGTCTTTTCCATCTTTGTAAGTTTATAACTGGAAACTTTCGACCTTAAGTAGAAAGAACCAAAAGACAGGTAACACTGACAAATACTCACGACTGACGTGTATCCAGACATGTAAGTTTCGTAGCGTACATAATTGAGTAATAAATAGTGTCATTGGGATGACTCATTGTCGTAAGAGAGTAAAATATCTACCTCTCGTTTTAGTTGAACTACAGCTCACGTTTCGTATTCAGTGTCTCGGTCCCCCTCAGAACCGCACGCACTGACACTATTTAAATTAGAAGGGGGTTTGGATGTCTTTACGACCTGACCTTCTTTGTGTTCGACCTTAGTTCTAACGACCCTCTTTATAGTTATTGGAGTCTATACGTCTACTGTGGTGGGAATACCGTCTTTCACTTCTCCTTGATTTTTCGGAGAACTACTTTCACTTTCTCCTCTCACTTTTTGAACCGAATTTCGAGTTGTAAGTCTTTTGTTTCTAGTACCGTAGGCCAGGGTAGTGAAGTACCCTTTATCTACCCCTTTATCATCTTTGTCACAGTCCGAAATAAAAACCCCTGAGGTGACGTTTACCACTGACATCGGTACTTTAATTTTCTGTGAATGAGGAACCTTCTTTTCAATACTGGTTGGATCTATCGTATAAGTTTTCGTCTCTGTATTGAAACGACTGATTCCAGGTAGATCAGTTCCGATACCCACAAGAAACCTTCCTTACTACGATTTCGACTTTGAGGTCATGAAACCGGTGGAGTACGCTTCTCAACTGAGTAACCTTTTGTGAGAGTACGACCCTCCCTAACCCCCGTCCTCCTCTTCCCCTGCTGTCTCCTACTCTACCGATCTACCATAGTGACTGAGCTACCTGTACTCAAACTCACTTGAGGCCCTCAACCACTACCTGTCCCTCCGGACCGCACGACACTAAGTACCCCAGCGTTTCTCAGTCTGTGCTGACTCGCTGACTTGAATTGACTTCCCTTTTTCACCACGCGAATACTTAGTTTTACTCACTATAAAAGATAAGGTACGTCATATTTAACCATCAACTCTAATTCCTTTTTTCGATCATAAACCTTAGAACACTTAGGGGTCTTTAAGTTGCCAGAGGTGGGGGTCCAGTCGGAAGAACCTCGTTCGTCGGACCAATCCTGTAGTTCTACTGATTTTGACTCCTAGGACAGTGATGGTGGACACCTTCCCTTTAGACTACCGTGGAGACTTGCCTACGACAGAGACCTGTCGTCGACAAAGACTGTTTTTGTGTCACCGTAGATTCATTTAACAATTGATTCATGTGTTTGTGTCCTCTCTTTCCATTTTTTTCATTACGAAAGACTTTTTAACAATTACCGAAACACGTTTTTTGGTAAGTTTTTTACACTTTTGATTTTATTGATGAAATAAGGATCACGTGTACCATTTAAAAGAGTAAAGTGACTTCTTTAAGGTGGTAAAGGATCTAAGTCAACTGTGGTTTATTCACGACCACTGATGGAGTGTGAGTTTGAATAGTTATCTATTAAGTATTCCGAACGTTACCCACGGTGGAGAGGTCATAAAATGTCCGTAATATATTAAAGTAATAGTATAGTTTAGACTTATCCTCTAAGGACAAAATTTTCAAGTCACTCCAAATCATTAAACGAGTTTCAGTCTCTTAAGTAACTAAAACTGAGGTTCGGACATGAAAATTAAAGACGGACGATACCATAGGGTGTATGTATATTTTAAGTATTATTCTTTCAATTCTAGATTTATAGAAGGGGAAAATATAAAAAGGGGCAAATAGACTTAAGAGATAAAGACAACTTAAAGAATCCCAATGTACCCAGAGAAGGTACGTCCGTGGTCAGGTACAAATGATCAATTAATCCCGTAGTCTCGGACGAGTGGAGTTTGTCGTCTGTCTAGTCCTTTTCCAGAATTTTCATACTTACGATGTGTAAAATTATTTATGACAAATTGTCTGTGAATGTATAAAATTATTTATGACAAATTTATTATTTACAAAGTATTCGTATTTTTTGTTGGGTTAAATTAACAGTATTTATGTATTTGGGGTTCTTGTGTTTTACTCTGATGCAAAAGATTCAAGTTATATATGTAAACCCAATTTCAAAGGGGTCCTTAAGAGATACGGATGTTAATTGTGATATAAGATGATAACGTCTATATTGTATAAGGAAAGTGTTCGTGTCAAAATTTATACTCCCGGACAAACGGACAAATCGTAAATTTAAGGTTTAACGAATGTCAGGACATCCTTAAGGATCCATAGATGGGTGTAAAATGAAAGTTGAATTAAGGTGTCCTAAGATAAGGACGATCAGAAACACTTCGAACACGGTTTCTTGTACAAAAGATATTTGTCGTCATTTTTACATAAGAAGAATAAAATACGTTTATTTATACGGTAGGTATGAAAACCGAGTGATGTACGAATAAACTTGAGAGAGAGCGAGTACGTGTATAATCCGTGTTACACTTTATACATAAATTAGTATTTCAGGGAATTATTCATCTGTAATGAAAATAATAGACACATGTTATTATTTTTTTTTTTAGTCCTAGTAATACTGCCGATTGTGGAGTCTTCTGAGAGTTTGGAAACTTAAAAGGACAGTTCTCAGAATTCTTAAAACAAGATTCAACACTATTCATGTTTAGTAGGATGGACGGAATTTGAAGATGACTAAATATTACCTTCTATACTGAGTTTACGGTATTTGTTCTAAGTAGAGAACCGTGTTCAAAGAAAACTAAATCCCTTTCTTTGTTTACGACGGCTCAAAACTAGTTATTCCACAGACGACTGCACCCACATCCTCACTAAGATAAACAAGACCTTTGTATACTCTATTTTTTTAGTGGAAAATTACTTTACTGATAGAGTGGTAACACGACGATCCTATTGTGTTCTATGAACAAAATTTTAGAACTTGTCCGACGTGTTTTGAGAGGTTCATGATTCTTTATTTTACATTAAAGATACTTAGTTATAAGTCATGGGAAGTTTGTGTTCTGTTTATAATCATTTCCCTTTTTGCTCCTTTCGAGAAGTCACATTCCAGGATTTAGATTATGACTGGATCTCAATTATAACTCAGACGTCCACAATTCACCTCTGCCATAGAACTTACAAGTGCCCTCAAATCTCTGGTCGAGACCAAACCAAGGTCTGGGAAGCAAATAGTGGACAAAGAGAACTGGAGTAGGTTGGGTTAATTAAGACAATTTAGTCTTTTACTACCCTTCAACCACACAGAATAGACATACTACTCTAGGTATGTGTGAGATCATAATTAACTCAAAAGATTTGCACACGACAGGAATCCTAAGTAATTGGTAGGGAGAGTAGGGATTAAACTGACGGAGTCTAGAAAAGACTCCGTAGGTGAGACCGACGCTTTGGACACATTAAGAAGTCAATCGAGAATTAGGACGCAGTGTTGATCGAGAAGACTTCTTATTTGCCACTCTAAACCAAATGTCAAGGACTTGGTTGTGTTGTCTTTGGTAATCCTTTTGTGTCACATGAAAGGGGAAGGAAACACAAGTCGTTTAGAGTTACTAGTTATCGAAGGACAGATTGGAAAGAGTCCCAGACTCGAATAATACTTTAAGTTCTGTGTCTTAGGTAGATCAACGATAAAATTTTTCCCGGTGGAATTGTGTTGATGACTTCGGGTGTACGGGACTTCGGGCTCGAGGTGTTTTTCTCTTTGGTGTTGCCCTTTGGACGCGTGACGTTAATCTCTCATCGGGGACGAGTAGCGTTCGTCTCTTTTCGGTCGTGTCGTTGATTCTGAGTCGTGTCGTTTTTTATTTCATTAAGTTTTAGACTCAGTCAAGATTACTCCACCTATTTGGATCTCGGATGATATGGCTCACTTCATTCAGTCTTTCTCTCTCTCTTTATAGTATATGATTGCGTATATATACCTTAGATCTTTTTACCACGAGATCTTTTTACCATGACTTCTTAGAAAACGTCCCGTCGTCACCTCTTTGTCTGTACCTCTTGTCTGAATATCTGTACCCCTCTCCTTTCCTCTCCCACTCTCCATACCTCTTTCATTGTACCTGTGAATGCAATGGTATACATTTAGTCTATCTGTTGTTCTTAAACGACACACAGAGTCCCTTGAGTTTTTCCCCGAGACATAGTTGGATCTCCCCACCCTACCCCGCCCTCTCCCCTCCTTCCAAGTTTTCCCTTCCCTATATACATATGGGTACCGACTAAGTACACCCAAACTGTCTTTTGTTGTTTTAAGACATTTCGTTAATAGGTTGTAAATTTTTTATTTACTTAAATATTTTTATTTATATTATTAGTTTATTAATTTTCCGTCTGGAATTTTTATTAGGTGTATTTTCACCTTTATTTTACAACTTGTTCCATGGAGTATTTTTTTGATTTATTTTCTTTCGACCTCATAGATAGATTGTACTTCAATCCTATCTGACGATCTTTATTTCCTTTTGTAAAGTATTCTTATTTACCAGTTTTGTTGTTTTAAAACATTTCGTTAAGAGGAAGTTAATTTTCTATTTATTTTGTAAAGTATTCTTATTTACCAGTTTTGTTGTTTTAAAACATTTCGTTAAGAGGAAGTTAATTTTCTATTTATTTAAAGTTTTAAATATCTCCCAGTTAAAATAGGTTATCTAAAAAAAGATTTAGGTTTAAATGTACTCGGATTATTGTATCGAGTTATTACACATTCCGTTTTAGACTGTTTCGAATCATCTTTATGTGTTACGGTATGGGTATCATCCTCTAAATTTGAATGGATGGAGTTTTTGACTTATCCTATTTGTTCAATTTTTTTTTTTGTAGTTACCTCTATATTTTATAAAAATTTTGTAGTAATTGTTTATACTGGATCAGTTCTTTATATGTTATTCCATCAGTAATCTACAAGGAAAGTTAATATATAGGATATGATATTTCGTTCATAGTTGTTTGAAATTACCTGTCTTTCTCATGTCTTGTATAAGACTGGATTCACCTAAATTGTTTCTTAGTCATTGTTTTTCCATTCATAACATTGTAATTATAAACCTTCAAGTCATTGTGTAACTTCATAGTAGATTAAGTTTTAACGCTATTTTAAGTTCATAAGACTGTATTTTATTTTTAGATGTCTATAATTGTAAACTTCCGACATTGATTCCGACACGAATCTACGACACATAAAGGGAGAGAGGTGTGGGTTTTTCTGTAATCCGGGCCTCTCAAAGTGCTCATCTAACACTTCTTTCAAAATGGTTTAAGTAGGTCCCTTAAACTCAGGTCGTAATAGTATTATATTTTTAGTCTATTTTTGTAATTTTCTTTGTTTTTAATATTAGGTTTGACAGAATTCTTGTGATTTCCTGTGTGGTTATTTGACTTAGATTGTTGTGTTTTTTCATTACAAAGTGTTAGTTTGAACCGATCCATTCAGTCTTTAGGTGTCCCGACCGACAATGTTCGCTATCCGACCTTGAAAACCCGTCCTCGGTTATGACAAGTGTATCCGTCTTAAAGAAAGATAAGTGTCTTCGGAATCGAGAATTCGGGAAAGTTGTCTGACTTAATCCGGGTGGTTCTGATAGATTCTATGCTAAGGAATGAATTCACTTGACTAATACGTGAAATTAGTAAAAATGTATTATAGATGTGTCATTGTCGAACTGATGAAAAACTGACTCATTGACACCTTTCGGCGGACCGGTGTGACCGTGTATTTGACTGGGACCATCGAGTCACCAATCCTAAGGTCCGAAAGTGACGGTACTGGACCCCAAGTTAGGGCCCAGTCCCTTGGCTCTAAGGGTGTTCGAACTCCATTCCGTTTTTTACTTTTTTTCTTTTATGTAATTGTTTTTCTATGTAAAGAGTACATAAAAATACTCCAGACGTATGGAAACTATGATTTTTGACCGTTTTGTAAGTTTCTTTTCATATTTGGTTACATTGAGTACTTCTTTACTTTTATAAGAACTGTTTTATAATTGTTTAACGGATATCACTATACTTTTCTTTTTTTATACAATGTATAATACTGGTCGACATCAAATAAATTCGTTATATTCCAATTAAATTGGACGTTTATACTGAACCATATTAAATAATGTAAATTTCCAATTACCACTTATTAGTATACTAATAGAGTTGGTTAAATCTTTTGTATGACCGGTTTAAAGTTCTGGATCAGAACTAAAAATTTTTGTCATTTTAAGAGTCCTTAAATCCTTAATTCCCTTTATAAGTTAGATGGATTTTTTGACATCAATTGTAGTAAGAACTACCTTTTTGTAACTTTATCAAACGGAATTATCATATTCCTAAATAGTAAGAAAAGTTGTAAAATGAGTTTGGAGACGGTGTCGTTCCTTTATTTTGATTATTTATAAGATTCACTTCTTCATTTTGACTGTACTAACACCTGTATCTTTTAAGATATATTAATTTCTTCTTTTTGATTCAAGTTCTTTACGTTTCATCTAAGTGTTTGTTTAGTAATATAAAGATGTGTCATCGTTGTTCCTTCACCTTTCACTAGAATTTTTGGTAACGTATTTATGTTAACTTTCTGTAGTTTATAAGTCCTTACTTCAGTTGGTTTCGTAATATTCTGAATATTTTTGATTTTTTGTGAAGATTTTAATTTCTACTGGAGTCATTCAGTTTATATATTGACTGGAGTCTGTGAGGAGTTTGGTTGGATGTCTATTTTCCTTTATAATTAGTTTTAAGGTCTTCCGAAAGAAACTTTTGTTTAAATTTCCAAAGATTTTAAATATGTCTTTTCATTCACTAGATCTTACTAGGTTTGTTAGAGCTTCTTCATGACTCAATCTCCTTAATTTGGTCTTCTGCAGTTCAGAATAATTGTGTATGTTATTGATTCTGACGCCATAACCATCTTCCTATTTGATTAGTCACCTTGTTTTATTTTATACGGTTTATTTATTTCATATGTTTGAGTCTGAACTGATGTGTCTCAGTTTACTAAAACTTAGTCCACGGTTAAGTTAGGTATTTCTACAACATTTATTTACACGGATCGTATTGACCCTTTTTTTTACTGGTCATTCGTCCGTACTTTTTCTTGAGATAGTAATTAGTAGTCCTTTTACGTTTAACTGTGGTGTTACTCTCATCAGTACGTGTCTTTCTGATCTGTGTTTCGGACTATTATAATACACAACGTTTTTAACGTTTCCACACCTTGTTGGTCTTGAGGGTATATAACGACCACCCACACATTTTTCCCACGTTGTTAGAACTTTTCAAAATACCATTAAAATTCAATTGTTTGCGAATGGAATACTGACTCGTTAAGGTGGGTATGTATACGTAAGGTACCTCTCCTTACTATTGGATACCGGTATATTTGTGAAGAATCTCTTCCAAGGGACGATTTTCGATGTGTGTTGCGTTTACAGGTAGTTGATCTCTTACCTATGTATTTAACACCGTAGAAGTATGTTATCTTACTGAGTCTTTCCTCATTCTTTCTTTTCTTGGTGACTTTGTACGGTGTTGTACCCATCCAGAACTTTTAGAACTTTTGTACAATTCGTTTTCTTCCGTCGCGTCTTTTTGGACATGACACAACTAAGGTAAATAAAATCCTCGTGTTTTCGTCCTTTTGACTGTGTCCGACTGTCGTTAAATCGTGTTGACAGCCCACACCTTTAAATGAGGTCTCCCGGTTCTCTCTAAAAACCTCCACTACTCTTACGAGCTTTAGACCAAAACACACGATTAGTTTCCTTCCGATTTAGTTGTCTGGGTTTCGTTCTCAACGTTCTTTGTTTACGTGGGATGTTGAGTGTTCGTCTCTTATTGGTGTTCTATTTATCTGATGTTATTTAGTACAAGGTGTTGTCTGACTTCGTTATATAGGTGTGCATTTTACGATTCATGTTCCAAAATTGTTTTTTGTTTTTAATTCCTTCAAAAAGTCGTGTGGGTGAGAAGTAAAACAATTCTGTCTTAAAACGTTTCTGTCTTGACTTATTTACATGGGTTCTTATCTTATACCTCCTGAAGGGACCACGTCACCTATTTTTAGTCGGACGGTTACGTCCCCAAGTTAGGGACCAGCCCCTTCTATGGTATACGATTCCTCGTTGATTCAGGTTCATGGTGTTGATGACTTCGGGAACACGAGGTATCGTACTATTTGGACTCGTGGGGTTGATTTCTCGCCGGAGACGAGCTGCCCGGATTTTTTCGGGCACGCATGGTTACTTCTTGGTTAAGTTTGTTTTTATTAATTTTTTATTTTTGTTGTCGTATACCGGGAGTTGGACTCATTCATAAACTACAAACTAGTAAAGATTTGTATGTTCTACGGTCCCTCTCTTTCATAACACTTATTGTCGACATCAAAAACTTACCTGTAGTAGGTTACTACGATATTATATTTTAAAATACGAGATTTGTGGTGGTCCAAACTTTTTTTACCCCAGGAATAAAAAAAAGAAATCCAGAATTAATCGAAGAACAATTTGATATTTGTAATAGTGACCTCGTGTGTACGACCCTGTATGGTTTACGTTGTGAACCAACGGTCGGATTCTTCCAGGGGCGACTAATTGACAGTGGTCCGACTACGACTGCCACGACTAAAGATTCACACGATAATACGACCCTTTTTTGGGTTGGTAGAGTAGAAAGTAATTTTTCTTTCCATTTGTCTCGTATACTCACCCGAATACACTTCATTTAATGGAACTATAGTCTTTGGGTTCCCAGTTCACAAACATTTATAAAGGTCATTGGTTGTAGTAACTAAGAGGAAAGATAATTACTCCTTTGGGTGAATTTCAACCGTCATACGTATTTAGAGACCCTGATCGTAAAGGTCCCTTATAAGCTAGGGACGTTTAAGGATTGATTTTGTGAAAACAACTAAAATTTTCGCACTTTTACGACACTGAGTCAAGTTTACTTACTCAAATGAAAATTTCTCAGGCATTTTGTCTCTAGAAAGTTTGTCCCGTTCCGACGGATTGATTGCTAGAGAAAACAGGTTGACCCTAAACTCCCTCCCCAACCCCCTTCCCCAGTTGTGTGGTGTCTTTTCGAGTTTTACTGTTTCAGTAACAAGTCACTTTCCCCGACCTTACGAAAGATGTGTGAAAGGGACTGTAGAGATGTGTTACTTTACGTTCCCAGTCACCATGGTTCTGTTCATTTCCGTCAAGGTGAGAAACGAAAATATTTTCGTTCACTGGGTCGGATAATACGACTCAGAGTTCGAAACAAGAGTTATAGGTCTACGTCATCGGACAAGAAGACACGAGGGGAGAGACCTTTCGTTACTGTCTCCTGTGGAGGAAGTGAAAAAGAAAAAACCCCCGTAAAAGTGAAGTATTTTGACGTCAGTCACGCAACACACACACGACTCCTCCCTTACTGTTCCAGGGACCACCAGAGTGGTACCGGCCGTAACCACCAAGTTCTCCGGAGTCCTATTCGGGAAACACAGGTACTTTCCTGGACTTCTCAGTCAATAAACTCGGGTCGGCTCGACAACAACACCTCAAAAGAACCCCGCCCCCCGTCCCTCGCCGTCCCTCTCTTAGTCCTCACACTCCTCCTGTCCAAACCGTTAAGTCGAAAAGAGTTATTTAATGTCGTGAATCGACGTACGTTCAAACGTACGAGTCTCGTCAGAGGGTTAAAAAATCAGACGTATTTAAGTTCGAAATAATTATACGTATTTAAGAATGACCAGTAAAGGTGTATAAGACGATAACCTCCTGAAGAACTTTTACACAAACACAAAGTAGGAAAATTAGTTTCCCTCACACACATTTTCAGCGAGTCAGCACAGACTGAGAAACACTAGGGTATTTGATATGTCAGGTACCTTAAGAGGTCCGGTCTTATGACCTCATCGGAAAGGGAAGAGGTCCCCTAGAAGGGTTTGGTCCCTAGTTTGGGTCCAGAAATCACCTTTCTCAAATCCTTATTAACTCTAAGGAATGATGTACAATGGACTCTAGAACTTCGAAGTCTTTAAGATGTCTTTATAAAGCGAGATAAGGGGTGACCGGGGGTTGGGTCACTCGGATGTAATCCTTCACAGGTAATCCCTGAAAGGACCATCAGGTCACCCCAAAAGGATCACCGAGTCTCTGTTTTCGTAGACGGACGGTGCGTTCTCTGGACCCAAGTAAGGGACCCAGTCCTTCTCCTGGACGTGTTCCCTTACAGATAGGTGAGGACATAAGAACGGACCTCTTAAGGTACCTGTCTCCTTTGATTCTCCGCTATGTTAGATACCCTAGGCGTTTCTCAACCTGTGTTAACTCGTTAATTGTGATGGAAAATGAAGACACCAGATCACCAATTCTAAGGAGCTAAGGTTACGTCCCCCATACCCAAGTTAAGGACTAGTCCCGTAATCCTAGGGTGTCCGAAGTCTCACGTCGGTTTTGCAAATTTTTAGGTAATTTTAGAAGCCCTTAATGTTTGGATCTTTGTGACACACACTATGTGTACCCGGATCTTTAACACTGTTAATGAAATCACGTTGTATTACGTAATAACCTAATAAAAAGGAGTAATTTTTTATATATATTGGGACATACGGTCTGTCGTTTTCTCTGTGTCCACATATCTTGTCAGAAAACCTGAGACACCCTCTCCCTCTCCCACCCTACTAAACCCTCTTACCGTAACTTTTTACATATTATAGTATATTCATTTATTAGCGGGTAGATCCAAGTTACGTCCTATGTCCTACGAACCCCGACCACGTGACCCTCCTGGGTCTCCCTACCATGCCCCTCCCTCCACCCTCCCCCCAAGTCCTACCCCTTGTGTACATGTGGGCACCGTCTAAGTACAACTACATACCGTTTTGGTTATGATATAATATTTCATTAATCGGAGGTTAATTTTATTTATTTAAATTTAATTAAAATTTTTACACCGTAAATTTTTTTGATTGATCGGTAATAAATAGTAAATTGTACATCGATCTATAATGTGGTTCTTAAAATAACTGAGGTAATATAGATGGTTTGTTTAAAAGACTTTAACCAGTATAATAGAGATAAAATACCTCTTCCTTTCATGTCGAAAAACCCTTTTCCCTCTTTGGATCCTAAGTTCTGACCTTTCCGTCTGACACCCCAAGGGGTGAGGTCGTGAATTTCGAGAACCGTAGTACTTACTAATGGTCAATTGTGTTTTAGACATATACTAAATTATATGGGAGTCTGGTACTTTTGGTAGTTCTAAAAGGATCTCTAAATTCTTGAGATATTTTGTTTTGTAAAAGTTCTAAGAGTGTAGTAGTCTTAGTATGATTTATCTGAAGCCGTTGACCCAAAAAAAGTACGACTGAAGGAGAAGGAAACATTACTTGTCGACCATTGATATTAAAGTGACCTGTCCATTGACTTCTTAGTTTGATCGTCACATATTTGGACACTGACGGGGAGACAATCCTATACTCCTTTTGTAACGGTAGTGGACTCCCTTGTCTGACATGACGTCACATCTTAGAGTTAATTCTTGCCTCCCAAAAGTAGTCGGTGTGGACTGTAATACTAGACCGACAAGGTTTCCACTTGAACCTGTTTGGTCACGGAGAAGGACAGAAGGGATGGAACAGTTTTGGAGTTGTAAGATGGTTGTAAGGTTTGGTTTAAGGACACGACTACTGTGTTCAGTAGGATACAGGACTGGGGACGACCCGGAGAGGTAGAAATAGAGGAGGTTACTGACTAGAGGTTGAAGTGTTAGGTTGATAAATACGATACGGGCGCGGTGATTGTAGGGTCCTTAAGCCAAGGGACGGGAAACACGGAGGAGGTAGGGATTTATTCCAAGATCTTCGGTAGGGGTTGAGGGGTCCGTCCCAAAGTCTTCTACGAGGGAATTGACGACGTTAGATTTATCAACCGGTTGCGATCTCATTAAGTCTTAGAATGACAAAACCATATTAAATAGTTGTACGTATCCATAGTCCAGTCTCATAGAGACATATTTAGGGTAGACATGACACAGTAAGTAGCTCGTGCAGATGCTGTTGACACTTTGAGTCGTGTCTTAAGAGGAAATAAAGAGGTTAAGTAGGGAGTGAGGGTACGTAGACGACAGAGTAATTGTATAAACGATAAGTTCGTTTCGGAAATAATTCTGGTGGGTCTTATAGGTTGAACGGTCTGTTTGTTGAGTACGTGAACCTTAAGTGTTAAATTGTCAAATCTATTCATGACAGTAGATACTTCAAGATTATGGAAAGATACTATATAATCAGACATAAAGTAACTTCTTTCATGTGAACTAAGGATTTATTCGTTTGTAAGCCCCTAAACTTCCTTTTTTTTGTTCCACAGACGACCAGAATCTCTTAACACCCGTCCAATTAGATAAGTTGTCACAAGTTCTCCGTTTCTGTATTCTTTGTTTCTCTATTTTGTTTCGTCCAGAAAGTATATTAATGTTTTATCATTTATTTAAGAGAAATCCCTCACTCTTCCTTATTCTGTTCTTTTTCATATATCTTATTTATGAAATCTTCATTATTTTTACTTTTAATAGTTCATAGAAAGTTCCAAATGGTTTATATGGGTTCCTACTCGTCTTAGTAGTTTTTATTCGAACTTGTGTGAACCATGATGATTGAAGTAGGAAATTTTTCTTTTGACTTATTGGGCGAAGTGTGAAGAACAGTATGGATGAGAGTCGACCACTGACTTTCTTTTCTGACGAGGGTAACCCGTGAACCGAAGGTCGGTGTGGAGGTTGGGGTGGTAGGTGTCCCCAGAGTAGACCCTAAGTTTCCAGTGGAGGAACTTCGAGGTGGGTGGAGGACTGGGTCCTGTTCCTTGACGGAGGTCGGGGGTTGGGTAGATCAAACAGAAGGTCCTGAAGGAAGACGACCACTACTTAAGGACCTCCTGAGGGAGAGGAATCCCCCGATGTCTTCTGAGTACTCCCCTCCCGAAACATGGGATTCCGGAGTTGAGATTAGAAACAAACAACTTCCCTTTCTCCTTATATAGTGGCTCGTGTTGGGGTTAGGGGTGGGGTAGTTATGAAGGTATTCGAAGACTCCAAGTCGGGACTTTTAGTAGTGAGAGAGACCCTTTTGAACAGAAAGAAGTGTCTGAGTCGCCGATACGAGTCCACGGTATGAGTAAGGTCCAAAGAGACAATGAAGGTTAATTCGTGTCCTATGGAGGTTGAACTCCAGGTTTGTGTAGTTCCTTCTAGACTCACACCTTTAGTGTAAACGGAGTGTGCCTTTATTTCGGAATAGGTAAGAGGATTTATCATGTGAGAGTGTCATTACGTAGTTTGTCATGACATGAACTACTGACAGACAGAGTGGTACCTTCTGCCCTTAATCAAAGTAAATGGAGGTACCGAGTCGACCATTTCTTAGACGGACGTTACACCCTCCTGGACCCAAACTAGGGTTCCAACCCTTCTAGGGGACCTCTTCCCTTTCCGATAGGTAAGGTCGTAAGACCGGACCTCTTAAGGTATCTGACATATCAGGTACCCCAGTGTTTGTCAGTCTTTGTTGACTCGCTGAAAGTGAAGGGAAGCAGGTGTAAGGTTCGGGACGGACACGGATGGTGTACCTCGTGTGAGTCACTCACTTCTGTTTCCGAAATGCAAAAGGTAGGGTGTAGGGATCGTGTATCTTCAGGTTATTCTCTGACGACTTTTGCTTGGTTTTACCTTCTATACAACATCCTTTCTTTTTACAACTTTCTTGATGTTTAAAAGTGTAGTCTATACATTATCCTTCTTGAGTAATTACTTTTTTTGAAGTTACAAAAGGTAATAATATATAGAGTAACGTTTGTCTTGTTATGTTTATGACAAGTGACGTTTGACTTCTTATGTTGACGGGTAGTTTACAATATTTATATCACATAATAACCTTACTAATTGGTAATAACCTTACTAATTAGTGATTCTTAATAAATTAGGATTTATTTTAAATTTTAATTTTTGATATCTTTGTAACATTTATAATACATACATACATGGTAATTGATTTAATTAGTGACAATTCTTTTACTCACCGATATAAATACAACGAACATAAATGTAACACGATAATTTTTATAGTCAGTATGTGATTCTTACACTTAAAATTACCTGGTCATAAAACAAACATAAATAAGTTTAAGTCATATAAGACTTGCAGTTTGGGAAGAAGTTTCTTAAGGAAGGTACAACTTAAGAGAGTGTACACTCTATAAATCAAAATTACTCCCTTCTTGTGGTTCAAGACCGAACTATTTACTGAACCAAAAATTTTTATGACAATCATGAGTTTCGATAATACTAAAAACTTTTTTGTTTGTTTGTTTGCTCAAAGTTGTTGTGGAACTATTTGGTCTAAACGCGACGGTCGGTGACCGATTGAATAGACTATCCGGGTGCCGTTGGGACTCCATTGGATGTCTGACAACAGTAAAACGTATTTAATAAATAAAGGATACTATGTAGGTTTTTGAAGGGAGTGAAGACCGGAAGGGATGTCTTCCGGAACCGTCGGTTTTTAACCAAAGACAAGTAAGTGAGAACAAGGTATGGACACAGTTGAGTCCAAGGGTTTAGGGTGTGTAATGGGGTGCCGAGGAGACCTTAAGAGTACCCTTACGGTCTGTCAACACTTCTTGTGAGCAAAATTTTACTCGACACAGTGAGTAGTCGTACCTATACCTAGTGAGTGATTTTGATTTTTACTTTGTTTTTTATTTGGTTTTGGGTATTTACAAGTGTGTTTAAGTTTAACTTCAGGTTCCCTGTTTCAATTCCTTTATCAAAGATAGACGGGTCGTTTGACCAAGTATGAAATTTATCGTAAAAGTGTAGAATCAGTGAAACAATCACTTTACTTACTATTTTAGACTGAAGACTGAAGGAGTGACCTCTTAATGGAAAGGATTGGGAACTACTCCTAAGACCAGAGAATAAAAGAAAGGGGTTAAGTGGTCGTGGTCTGAGTTAATATGATGTTGGGTTACCAGATAAAAGACTTGAGAATGAAGGTTCTGGTTGTTTTGACAGTAACAGAATCTCTTCTTCACTACTTCGTATGTGCGAGACCTAATTTTTTAAGGGTACCTATTCACATTAATGTAATAAAGATATATATAAACTAAAATTAAGAGGACATTCCATAATAGTGTACGAATAGTCATTCTTTGTTTACAATTTGTACAGTCACAACCAGACTTATAAAGTTTTCACCTTTCTATAGAATCGAAACTTAAAACTAAACGTAAGATAAAGAACGATATGTAGGACGGTTCAAGAAAGACCGAGTTCGTAGTCTCTACTGTACATCTAGTCCTTCCTGGTGTTCTATTTTGGTTCCAATTGAAGAACTATACCTTTAAGGGTTGCAAAAGATTTGAGTCGACTACCCAAATTCTCCTGACCACAACACACTCGCAGGGACTCGTGTCCTCCTCGACGATCAGTGATTCTAGGAATGGGATTCTTAGGCTACTCTCCATAATTTTGGGTCGAAGAGGACTCCAGCCGTCGTCCAAAACGATTCCTGTAATTTTAGTTTCCGTCTGTCCTTTAAAAGTTAGAGTCAATTCTTCCCCCTACTGTTTTGAGAAATCTGTTCGACTACCCGGTCTGTTCTCTGGAAGGTAAAGTCTAAGGGTACGTGAAATCTCCTACAATGACCAGTGGCTCTATTATGACTCCTATTCAGTTTCACCTATTTTACAGGTAAGTTTTTTTAGTTTGTTAAGGAATTTTTTTTTTTCTTTCTTTTTGTTTGGATCTAGTTGAATTCTTTTCAGTATTCCACTCAGTTCGACTAACAGTAAAACTGGAAGAAAACGAAATTAAGTCCTCGGACAAATCTTTACATTACTCGTTGGGAGAAGTAAGCCGAGTCGATCGTCTCGATTATCCGAAGATTAATTAAAGGTCTTCTAACGACAATATTGATTGTCCAAAATTTGTAAACCAACTAACCCCTTTTACTTAACTTATATTACATAAACTAAACCTTTTAATCAAAAGTAAGATACACGAATGGTATTATCACAAATAAAATTCAAATGTACTAAGATAATTCTCAGGGTCTAGTGTGGTGCCTCAAGAAAAGTAGTAATGTCTCAGGATGGGTTGAATTTTTTTCTTTTTAGTTAAATGTAAAAATAAAAACAACCGGAAAGTAACTCCAGTCCAATTGAAGTAAAAAGACCGAAATTATTTTTAGAAGAGAGCGATTATGTCGTTGTCCGGGTTTATGAAGTTTTACTAGGGTCACTATGGAGTAGTTTTCGGGTGAGTAGCTTACGTTTAGGAAACCTCTTTCCGAAGCCGTGTGTTTCATGCTACTTGGTCAATGACGTAACAAATAATTCAAAGTGAACTAAGGAGGACTGTTGGTAAATTTGTTACTTACAACCCTTTACAGGGAGTTTCTTAGTTGTTGTTACCGTCCCTAGTCCCGAAAATATAAATCGATTATGATAAAAATTTTCCTCTTTTATAAAGAAGGACTTCCCTAATGCCGTCGGAATAATTTCTGTGGACGTTTGTTTTGTTCACTGTTGTCTAGAAATAGTATTAACTATTGACTCAGTAGAAAGTATGTTTTTTGAGGAAAGAACCTCTGTTATTATGTCTCTAAATGGTAACGACAATCTAAGTTCTTTAGTCGATTAACCCTGATGACCATAAATTGTTACCACACAAGGTAGTTCTAATTCACTCTGGGAACAGAGAGTCCAATTTTCCTTCTTGTCACTCTGATCTTAGAAGAGGAGTGTGATGACTCTTGCAACCTGCGTCTGTCGTCCACCGTAGGTAGGGACAAGGAGAGATTCAGTATGTTTATATGCAAACATATAGTAATACTCCCGATTAATTGGTGGACACTTCGTGTGCCACCCGGTAAGCCGAGACCTTTGGGTTGGAACCGGGCCGATCGTCATCTTTTTATGTCTTGGAAGGTGTTTTAGAAGAGTCTCATTAGTTGTTAGTGGGAGTGTTGTGCCCTAAGAAAACCATTTTTTGACGAAGACGCCTATTTAATATTTCGGGTCATCTTGAGTTTGTATATTCAAACGTTTTCGTCGCCCCACCTCCCAACCCCCACCCCACCCCCATCCCTCGTCTTAGTCTGTAGAAACGTCATTTTTTGATGAAACGGAGATTTAGTGTCGGATGATGTGTAACCAACTCTCACCTTCCAAAGAGGGTATCCGATGTGGAAATGTCGGTCTATAAGTGACTGTGTAACAAACACTGAATTGTCCTTACGGATGTTATTAAAGTCTGTTTCATGACTAAAAAGACTGTATCGATTGAAAGGTTTAATTCATGAAACCTGAGGAAAATATCGTTACCGAGGACTTCTCTCGGATGTAAAACTAAATCTCTCGTAAACTTGTGACTGTATTTTGACCCTTCAACCCTCGTAGTCGTGGTTCGGTATTATAGTGTAGGAGTAGTGTTGTAAAGAGAGGAAGGACCGGAATTTTACCCTAGTACAATCGACCGTTAATCTCTTTCACTTTTCCCAAATTTGGGTCCTTAACAATCGTCGTCGTCGACCCTAAAAACTTTTATATGTCGAAAACTATTTAAGGTATGTAAACTATTTAGGTTTTATTTGCGAACTGTTCCAGGGACATCGAACTTATTCACTTTTCGTCTCTCCCTTTTTTCTTGTCCCTTTTTTAGGGTTACTTGTTGACATGACTTATTCGTCTACTGTTGACTCTACTGGATTGTGGTAAGAAACCTTGGAGCTTCAACTGACCTCCGACCCCTCTTCCATAAAGACACCCTAATATCCTAAATTTTTTTTTTCTCTCTCTCTGTGGAATTCTATGTCGTTAGTTGTACATTTTCTTTTCGACTGATGTGTTTGTTTTTTTCTGTAAAAGACTCTACTGAAACTAGGGTATGAGTTTAATAACCGAATTTCCATGAACGAAAATTTCCGAAACATAGAAGGTATTGACGAGAGATAACAGGAACAATTTCATAATAAAAGTGGAATAATAATGATTAGAAAAGAAACATTCATTGGTGTGGACCGAAATAACTTTTTTCCACGTCATTTATAAACAGGAAACACCATTGTGTTACGTATTAAATCAATTAGCTCCGATAGAAAGGCTCTCTCCACTAATAAAGATATAATACTTTACGTGTGTATCATTTCCCTTAGGTCCGGTCTGTGGACCTTCCGTCTCCCTCTTGGTGAATGGGTCGTACGGCGTCGAAGTCTGGTCGGAACGGCACTGACACATCGGTGAGGACGGGGTCCACAATGAGTACAATTGAATGAATCAGAGGGTCAGTGTCGGTGTGGAAAGAGAGTGTTTGTACCGTAAATAAATTCTATTGTCCTGTGTAGTGGTCCGATTTTATGGGTGGGAGTCGGGGACTCTTTTACGGAACTCTTTTTCCATGAGACGAGAAGGGACCCTCTTGAGATTGTCCTGACAATTTGTAATGGACCTACTTTAGTTCTTTACAGTCGCCGTCGTTCAGTAGGTATACGGGTTACAGAAACCTTTTTGCTAAATTTTAGGAAGGACGTTCTTGTCCTGTGTTCTTTAATGAATAAAGGGGTCCGTTCGGGAAATTCTCTTTGTTAAGTACCTGTTTAGTATTATCGTAAAATTTTACGTATACATAAATTATCTAATCCCTAAGTGTACTTTATTCCATCACAATCACAACTTTTTTTTATACTATAATGGTTATGTCTTATAGTCATTCTCGACCTCCTAACGTCTTATAAGGGAGGAAAAGACAAGTATGATAAATTCCTAAGTTCACGATCGAACCATTTAATGTTTTATGTATTTTTGATTATTAGGATTAACAATGTAATACGATGGTCTTAATTAAAACGATTCACTATGACAAAAAAATTTTGTCATTAATGTTGGACAGGAGTTGAAAAATCGGAGGTCCTACCACGTTTTCGTGGAATGTAAAACCCTTTAAACCCCAAGAAAGTTAAAGTTCGACTCGTAAATGATATCCCCACTATTCGACAACGAAAGTCTCCACATGGTCTACACCGTTTGTGTGTCGAGTGCGAAGTCGTAGGTTCTTCTGGTCTCCCTACCTCCGTCTTTTGTCTTTATAATGAACCATTGATTACTAGTACAGAATAGTAACGAAGATAAAGGGGAGAGTTTTAGGTGGGTTTGTCCTATAGGATTTCCGACGTCCTAACCTTGTCCTCTTGATTAAAGACCAGAAAAATTGCTAATGTCAGTTTCTTTAACTTCATTATGTGTCTCCATACGTACATGTGTGTATGTAGGTGAACGTGTGAGTGTGTGCTGCATGTCTCTCTCCATAGGTACACGTGTGTGTGTGTGTGCGTCTCGGATAAGACTCTATCATCGAGCTCTCTTCACGCAAAGAAATACGGGGACTTAAAGGAAACATTATTTCTGAGGTTCTTCGGTCGGACATCCATTCTACTCCCTGGAGATGGATGTGAAGGACTGGAGTGAGTGTCCACTGAAAGAGGACTCCGGTAAGTGTGGTCGGTGTCGACCTGCCACTTACTCGACCCCGGCCGAAAAGTGACGACCCTACTCGGACGAGACGATAGGAGGAGTTCCTCGGACCGAGTGTCCTTCGTGTCCACACGGGTGTGGTCATCGACCTCCGACGACACGAACCGGTGCGGTCTGGATGTGTCCGATCCGGAGTTGAATGGATAGAGTGGGAATCCTTTATGTCTGGGTCTTTGACAAAAAAGTCCTATGGAAAGATACGAGGTCATTATTGAAGGGAAGAAATCTTTCGCTCAGAGTCCTAATTTACCCGAGCACGACCACTTTCTTAATTCAGTGTTACGGCCCACTCAATTGTCAACGGGTTGGTGGTTCCACTCTGTAGTACGGAGGACCGTTTCGGGTGGCCCACGACGTCCTCCCGGGCGAACCATTTTACGTCTGAGACTAAGTCCTCACGACCCCCTCGATCTCCCAGACATGAAGGAGGTTCGTCGGGAAGGACGAGAAAGGGTCCGGAGTGAAGTTACCCGAGAGGTAGTCAAGACGAAATCCTGATAATTGTAGTCTACCCGTTAAAAGGGTGTGTAAGAGTGGACAAAACACCGGATGGATCAGTAAAAATTTGAAGAGTTTCATCGTTGGGGTTGGAGTCCTTATATGTGTAATTTTTTTTTTTTTCAATTTCTATATCGAATTTAAAATAGTGAAGAAGTAGCCTTTTTGTGTTGAAAAATTACAACCGTCTTAGACCTTTGTTCTCTCAAACGATAAACCTAAATTTTTGTACTGGGTCGAAAAACAAACCACAGACACCCCCGTGAAACAGCAGATTACGACACGTCCGAGTACCCTATGTGTCCTCCCCTGTGTCGTCAATCTCCCTACGTCCTGTCGCCCTCGTTCGTCTCCTGTCCGTCGCTCCTACCTCAGTGTCGACGTCGACCACTGTGGTCTCGCCCACTGACGTCCCAATCCGATTGTTGAAAAGTACCTCCTTTGTGTCGGACTCGCGTACCCCCCTCCCGTCCGCGACCTAACTACCTCTCACCTCAAACAGGTCCACCCTCCTTACTGTACACACGCCTGACTCCCCACTCTTTCCCGTTTATAAACGGAGAAACTACCTTTCCCGTGCGGGAATCCTCACGATTCTATCCTCTCTCGACTCACACTTGTCCTCACCTCCTGCTCAGGTCACAATCCCCCGGAGGCGACTCTTTAAGGGAAATCAGTTTTTCTTCGGGTTGAAGAGAAAAGTTTCGGCACCAACACTCTTCCTGCAGGACTCCTCTTCCGACCCACGTCTCTCCTAGAATGAATGTGCTCGTTGAATGTGCTCACTGGGTCCGCTCACTCAGACTCGCGAGGGTCTTCCGCCGACTCCTGGTTAAGACAGAGCCGGTGACAAGAGTGTCTGCTTGGGACGTGTCTGAGTAGTCGTACGGACACCATGTGTGGTCTCGAACCCACCGTAAAAAGGGAACTCTAGCACGGACGACCAGTGGGAACGAACCAAAGATCTTATGGTGGTGGTGGTGGTCTACTCGTGGTTTTTCACGGTCTTTGGTACCTACTTAGTAGAGTAGTCTTGAGAACTCTCACTACAACAGGGGTAAAATGTCTTCTGCGTCGAATCCGAATCTGAGTCTTCCTTTAATTGAGTGACTGTAAGTCAATATTTTGTCCAGTTCTGAACGTAGGTCCCAACGTCTCTGACTCTTTTAAGTACAGTAGTGTAGATGCTGTATCTCGATAAAATCGTCTGTGTAGATTTTTGAGATAATTCATAGATGATTATTCTTACCGACTAAGTACAACTACATATTACCTTTCCTTGTGTTGTAACATTTCGTTAATAGGACGTCAATTTTTATTTATTTAACTTTTTTTTTTTTTTCTTACTCAGTTATTTTAATGTCCGTCCCGACCACAATTGGATCATACTTACCACTTTCGGTTTGACCGGAGACTGTCGGGCCGGGGAAGACTGACCGATTATGAACGAGGTGACCGACGACTTACGAAACTTGTAATTTTGTCTGCTCCAGGAACCTTAAGAGGACCGATTGGTATTAATTACCAATTATAGAGGTGGAGATTTTATTTGACGTGTCAATGACTTCTAAGTTACTTACGTAATTCTTCACTTATTTGCGTACTTTCTTACTTGCTTGGTCTGTCAGATTGTTTTCGTATTGACTAATGCTTTTAAGTCCCGAACTCTTGGGAGAGGTTCGGAGTACGATAGGACACTGTGTCCTGTTCAGGGTAGTGGATTACAATTGATACCGTCCCGTGACTGGAACTTCCTCACCTATGTGAAGTGTATAACGGGGTCCTTGGTGGACAACGTCAGCGGTACTTAGAAGAAGATGTCATTCATCTACATTTTACAAAAAATGTAACGGATTCGTTGGTGACGTCTACCACTGACGTCGGTACTTTAATTTTCTACGAATTAGGAACCTTCTTTTCAATACTGGTTGGATCTATCGTATAAGTTTTCGTCTCTGTTATGAAACGACTGATTCCAGACAGATCAGTTCCTATACCAAAAAGGAGACCAGTACATGCCTACACTCTGAATCTACACTTCTTCCGACTCACGGCTTCTTAACTACGAAAACTTGACACCACAACCTCTTCTGAGAACTCTCAGGGAACCTGACGTTCCTCTAGGTTGGTCAGGTAAAACTTCCTCTAGTTGGGACCCTAAAGAAACCTTCCTTGCTACGATTTCGACTTTGAGGTCATGAAACCGGTGGAGTACGCTTCTCAACTGAGTAATCTTTTCTGAGACTACGACCCTCCCTAACCCCCGTCCTCCTCTTCCCCTGCTGTCTCCTACTCTACCGACCTACCGTAGTGACTGAGCTACCTGCACTCAGCTTCACTTGGGGCCCTCAACCACTACCTATCCCGCCGGACCGCACGACGCTAAGTACCCCAGCGTCTCAGCCTGTGCTGACTCGTGGACTTGACTTGACTTCGTGCCACCCCTCTTTTCTCCAGTCCTTCGTTCTAGTCCGATCAAGGAAACGGGGACCTAAAACACGTGTACAGTCCACTCCTCAGACCGAGTGCCGAGTATCTTCCAGTCTTGACTGTCTGATCACGTGTCGTTATCTGTCGTTTTTCTACTACCGAGACTTTGTGACACTCGGACTATTTTTGTTACCTCGTATGGGTGACCTTTTACGGATGTCGAAAGTACTAAAGACCCCTAAGAATTTGGTAATTGACCCGAAGGGACCATCGAATCTATCATTTCTCAAACGGACGTTACATCCTCTGGGCCCAAACTAGGGACCCAGCCCTTCTAGGGGAACCCTCCTTTACTGTTACGTGAGATCATAAGAACGGACCTTTTTGCTTGTTTATCTCCTCGGACCGTCCGACATCAGGTACACGAACGGCTCAGCCTGTGCTAACTCGTTGAAAGTGTATGTATGTATGTATCTATGTATTTGGTACTTGGTGTCCTGCACCCCACCGGTTTCGCCCCACATCTGTTAAGTCTTTACAATTAAGACTCCCCTGTCCTGTCGTGCGTAGTGTCCTGAGGAGGTTAGTGTCTTTGTGTGGTGAAACGGAGATTCCAGAAAAAAGGACCGTGTGACGTGGAACTGATATAAAGTCCTCTTTTACGTGTCAAAACGAGAGTATGAAGGGCTTCTTACTCTTGACCCCTCAATTTTGTGTCTCGTCAGAGCGGATCCTTTGCACGTGGGTGTCTTTGTTTCCAGTTTTCTAGCCAATTATTTCAGTAGATTCGTCCCTGTAGGGTGAAGAAGTTTCGGTTCATAGTCCTTCAACGATAGGTCTTACGTTTTAGTTGGGAAGGGAGAGGTTATACGTATGTTCTTGAACATGACGAGTCTTTACCCAGTCGTTTTGTAAACCACACTCCTGCACTGATTTGAACTTCTGTTACCAAGGAGGGTGTTGGGTGGCGTACATTTCACTGACTTCCACTCGACCTCACCCTAGTTGGTTGTGGGTGGAGACTAGAATCAGATAGAGGTCACGTTGTAAAATTAAAGACCCTTGGGGGTTGTCAACAATGTGTTTACACCAACCCAAAATAATTCACACTCTCGTACCCGGAAACAACCCCTCCTTTTACTTTGTGTGTTTACTTCTTGTGACAATTTTTGTTCCCCTAATTTTTTAATATGTTTATTTGAATAAATATTTTTTCTTCATCTGGGTGTCTGGATATGTCTTCTACTGGAATACCAATGGTATCCCTTCCCCCTTTCCCTATCTGATCCTCAAACCCTAATTGTCTACGTATGATATATCTTTTATATGTTGTTTCTTGATGACATATCGTCTCCCTCGATGTAAACTATAGGACATTACCTTTTCTTAGACCTTTCGATGCCTATATGTATATATACTTATTGACTTAGCGCAACGATATGTAGATTTTGATTATGTTGTAACATGTAGTTGACGTGAAGTTAAAAGAAAAATTCTTTCTCCCCTTTCTCTTTTTAGTAAAAGCGATGACATAAGGAAGGAAATTTTTAATCTATCTTCGACATTCTTCACCTTTGTGACGAGTTTTTCAATATTAAGATGTAACACATGACACCTACCCTTAAGAGACCACCAGATGACCAATCTTGAGATCCGAAAGTGTCGGTTCCCGTGTCCAAGTTAGGAATGAGTCCCTTGATTCTAGGACAATCAGCACATCTCCGGTTTCTTCTTTTACCCCACCCTCCCTCGTATCCTCTGTGGAAGGGAGAACCAGTTTGTAAGGAGTGCAATTTAACACCCGATAAGTTTATAGGGCGTTTGGGAAGAAGGTCAGGTCGACGGTGGGAGAAATGTGTATAGTAGACCAAAGATTTTGGTCACAGAAAGGGAGGTAGCAGTAAGTAGAACTGAAGAAGACACCGTCGATTAGGGACATTACTGAAAAAAAAAAATTTCTTTTTAGTAGGATCCACGACCAAAGACCCTATATTGATAAAAAATTATGGAGTGAAGTAAGGACATCGAACGTGGACGGGGGGAATATAAACCTTGTGATAAGGGGTCTTGCCAGTGAAGGGTGACCAAGTCGATAGTAGATAAGAGATTCCTGTCACTGTGGACTTGGTCTTAACCCGGGATCACAGAGAAGTAGTCCGAAGGGACCTTCGAGTCCATCATTTCTTAGACGAACGTTGTTCCCTCTGGACCCAAGCTAGGGACCTGCTCTCGTACCGTAGGGTAATGTCATAAGATCGGACGTCTTAGGGGTACCTGTTTCCTCGGACCTTCCGACGTCAGGTACCCCATCGTTTCTCAGGAAAGTGAAAGCCACACGGTCATCCACCCTAGAGAGGGGAACCTGTAGAGTCCACGTACATGAGTCATTGTGTAATACGTCACTCCTTTGACTATATAAACGTATTTTATACGTTTACTAAAACTTATACCCCCAAGAATTTGGTACTTGAATTACTTATAGAATTTTTTCTTGAAGTTGTATTTTCTTTTGGAAATGTACGACATAAAACTAAGGATTTTGAAAACGTGTAACTTTCTCTTTGACTTTAAGGTTAAGTATAACCCAAAACTATGAAACTCTGTCAGGGAGCCGAAACTCGTTGGTCTCCAGCGGTCTGTCGTGACTTTGTCCATGTGTCGTTCCTGTCTCGGATGAAGGGTCGCGGTTCTTCCAAATATGTAGTTTATTGAATTAGTGTTGTGTTTGATAAGAATCTAAAGACCCCTCCATTAATTTATGGTTAAGTTACGGTTAATTAGTGTCAGTTTATTCTCAGACAGTCTCTTCTTGAGATATGTGTACGTCCGATAAATTACCAGTTTGTGAACCGTCCTAGAATCAATTTGTTACTAAGTAATTCGGAGGAGACGGTGTGTTACCGGTCCGACTTGAGGTTCACTTTCTTAGCTTTGAGAAAACAAGAGGGTATTTTTCTGTAGTTGACGGACACGTACTATAAGAAAGGAAGAGGTGAATCGTCCGTCGAGTTAAACGTACGAAGACCTACACGACCCGACGAGGACCCGTCGTCCCGTAGACACTCAGAAGGAAGCCAAGACACGAGTTATGGTTCCTCTCCGTTGAGGGAAGAAGGGTTACCTTTTGTCGACCTGTCGACTGGTTCAAGACTTCTACAGACAAGTGAGATTCGTTCCTTTCCTGATGCTCTGGGATGGAAGGTCATTCGTTTTCGTTCGGTGCTAGAAAAAGAGGAAACCGTAGTATGACGGTGGTTTTTTATAGTTTTTTGTTTGGAGACCTATGTATATTGATAGGTCCTTCTTATAAACACCAAAAGACGTGAATGGAATAGTTAAACGTAGGAAATTTAATGAACCGGGAAGTCGTGTGTTGGTGAGTAATTTGAGTCTCTCGGTAAAATTCAAACTGAAAAGGGACCCAAAGAATCCACCTGCGATAATGGAAAGACGTTCTAGGAAGGGTACCTCTTTGATAGTTTCTTTACCTGTAACGAGGTACAAACGACCCCCAAAACGGATGTGATCGTGATATTCGTAAATTCATTGCGACGATAAATAATTTACGTATTAAAAACGGGAAGTTTTAATTAACTTTCACCCAACTTTTCCCGAAAATATTACGACATTTAAGATGAACGGAGAAATCTCTTCCCAAGAATCCCGTCGAAATAATTTATAAAATAATACGAAATTTTTATTCACCCTGAAGGGACCACTAGGTCACCAATTCGTAGGCGGACAGTTACGTCCCCTGTACCTAAGTTAGGGTCCAGGTCCTTCTTGGGTGTACGATACGTTGTTGTTTCGGGTACGTGGTGTTAATGACTCCGGCACAGGGAGTCTAGTTCGAGGTGTTCTCTTCTATGGAGTCACTGTTCGGACGTATAGCGTTAATCTCTTTCGGGTACACATCGTTGTTTCTAGTCACGTTTGTTTTTATTTATTAATTTTTTTAAAAAACTTTGACTTACTTATTTTAATTAATATAAAAATAAATTATTGTTTTATACATGATCTATCATAAGAATCTTCCCCTTCATTTCAGAGTATTTTTGATAAAACTTTCTAAAATATATATGTATATCCCTAGTTCTACTAGGGGTACCTTTTCTTTACGTTTTTTCGTTTTACCGACAGACCCCTCCGGAATGTTTATCGACTCTTTTCTTCTCTCCGTTTTTTGTTTCCTCTTTTCATTTCTATATTCGTAGACTTACGTCTCAAGGTTTGTTATCGTTCTTCTCTATTCTTTCGAATTTCTTTATCTCCTTTTGTTATCTTACCCTTTCTGATCTCGAGAGAAGTTCTTTTAATCTCTGTGGTTCCCTTGTAAAGTACGTTTCTACCTGAGTTATTTCCTGTCTTTACCATACCTGGATTTTCTTCTTCTATAATTCTTTTCAACCGTTCTTATGTGTCTTCTTGACATGTCTTTTCTAGAAGTGCTGGGTCTATTAGTGTTACCACGCTAGTGAGTAGATCTCGGTCTGTAGGACCTTACACTTCAGTTCACCCGGAATCTTTCGTTGTGGTGCTTGTTTCGATCACCTCCACTACCTTAAGGTCAACTCGATAAAGTTTAGGACATTCTACTACGACACTTTCACGACGTGAGTTATACGGTCGTGTAAACCTTTTGAGTCGTCACCGGTGTCCTGACCTTTTCCAGTCAAAAGTAAGGGTAGGGTTTCTTTCCGTTATGGTTTATAACGAGTTTGATGGTGTGTTAACGTGAGTAGAGTGTACGATCATTTCATTACGAGTTTTAAGAGGTTCGGTCCGAAGTCGTCATGCACTTGGCACTTGAGGGACTACAAGTTCGACCAAAATCTTTTCCGTCTTCTTGGTCTCTAGTTTAACGGTTGTAGACGACCTAGTAGTTTTTTCGTTCTCTCAAGGTCTTTTTGTAGATAAAGACGAAATAACTGATACGGTTGTGGAAACTGACACACCTAGTGTTCTTTGACACCTTTTAAGACTTTCTCTACCCTTATGGTCTGGTGGATTGGACGGAGAACTCTAGAGAACTCTTTAGTTCTTCGTTGTCAATCTTGACCTGTACCTTGTTGTCTGACCAAGGTTATCCTTTTCCTCAGGTAGTCCTGACGTATAACAGTGGGTAAATTGAAGATACGTCTCATGTAGTACTTTTTGCGACCTGACCTTCTTTGTGTTCGATCTTAGTTCTAACGACCCTCTTTATAGTTATTAGAGTCTATACGTCTACTGTGGTGGGAATACCGTCTTTCACTTCTCCTTGAGTTTTCGGAGAACTACTGTCACTTTCTCTTACTTTTTCAACCGAATTTCGAGTTGTAAGTCTTTTGCTTCTAGTACCGTAGGCCAGGGTAGTGAAGTACCGTTTATTCTAAGCCTTTGACACCTTTGTCACAGTCTGAAATAAAACCCCCCGAGGTTTTAGTGACGTTTACCACTGACGTCGGTACTTTTATTTTCTGCGAATGAGGAACCTTCTTTTCAATACTGGTTGGATCTATCGTATATGTTTTCGTCTCTGTAATGAAACGACTGACTCCAGGTAGATCAGTTCCGATACCATAAAGGAGACCAGTCCATACCTACACTCTCAACCTGACACTTCTTCCGACTCGCGGCTCCTTAACTACGAAAACTTGACACCACAACCTCTTCTGAGAACTCTTAGGGAACCTGACGTTCCTCTAGGTTGGTCAGGTAAGACTTCCTCCACTCGGGACCCTAAAGAAACCTTCCTTACTGCGATTTCGACTTTGAGGTCATGAAACCGGTGGAATACGCTTCTCAACTGAGTAACCTTTTCTGAGACCACGACCCTCCCTAACCCCCGTCCTCCTCTTCCCCTGCTGTCTCCTACTCTACCGACCTACCGTAGTGACTGAGCTACCTGCTCTCAGACTCACTTGAGGTCCTCAACCACTACTTGTCCCTCCGGAGCGCACGACACTAAGTACCCCGACGTGTCTCAGCCTGTACTGACTCGCTGACTTGACTTGAATATATGTGTGTGTGTATACATATAATAGACTTGGAGGTCTGACTTAAATACTACTGACTGGTTTCTATTTATGTACACTGTAACAAAAAGTATTCTTAGAAATCTTTAAAGTACATTTTGAATAATCGTCTAATATAAGATTAAGACGAGTATTTAACTCACTATGTTTGTTTTATTTCTACGTGAAAATGACCCAGAGTGACGTTTATTTTATAGTTTAAGTGAAGCTGTGGTAATGTTACTTCCTTCCTATATGACGTACGAATGATAAAGTTTTTTATGTATTCACTCAGGTGTTAACGTTTCAACATTGTGTAATCATTTCGTATTCACTAATTTCGTAATTTTTAAACTGAATATTAATAATTTATATAAAAGTACTAGGGAGTCTGTATTTTGGGTGTAAAAATAAATACAACGAAATTACCCTGTGTCGTCATTGTCGGGAAGTACACAAATAAAGAGTGCATTTGATGTTGTCTACTACTAAAACATTGTCCCCACACTCCCCCCTTCCAGTGTGATGCAGACGTATATTTATATGGTATGGTGTCCTTTTGTTTAAAAGGACGTTTATATTCGTTAAAATGTCGGAAAGTTTCACCACGGGCTTTTTCATCTAGATAGGTATAATTTCACGACTGTCCTCTCTTTGCCAGGTCGTGATTTCTTTCATGTAACATTGGGTTAGTAGTTTAGTTATTTCAGTAATTTTTATACGATGTAAGGAGTTCCTTTACCACTCAACTTCCAATTTTTTATAAACCAGTGGCACCTCTTACAGGGAGGTTGTGTCGACTGTCAATGACCAGACCTGGGACAGAGGGGTGATGGGGCACGGCTCTTATTTTCAGACGTCCGAAGAATAGAAAGAAGCACACATAAATCGGTACATTGGAAGGTCCGTCGTAAAAGTCGAAGTATATCCGTAGGATATTTATGTTTATTCTTTGATACGGTAAAAAGAAGAAGAATAAGACACGGGGTTTGACTACTTTATAATGGTGCAAACATCTGAGAACGTTTGTCTGTGTAATAGTATCCCGTCTTTACACGACTCTAATATTATAGGTAAGTAGATTTGACAGTCGTATATTGTAAGTCCACCCCATGAACGGTGGATTTAATTACATGATGAATTTCTCTGAAGAATATGTTTCAGACAGTCCTCCCAAAATTGTTTTGACAATTTTCACTTTCAGAATCAACGAGTTAGTACAGACTGAGAAAACACTGGGACACCTGATATCGGGTGGTCCGAGAAGACAAGCTCCCTAACAGGTCTGTTCTTATGACCTCACGTGTCGGTAAGGGAAGAGGTCTCCTAGAAAGGTTGGATCCCTAACTTGGGACGTGTGACGTCATCCAAGAAATGGAAGACTCGGTGCTCCCTTCGGGGGTGTTTTGACACTTATTTAGATTTGTGAAAAACGTAAAATAGATTAAAAGTTCACAACCTAATTTTCCTCCTCTGATCGCTGTTCCTTTGGACGTGAACTGGGTGGTCCCGTGGGAGAAAGGTCCCTGGACAACAGGTCGACAAAACCCCCCACCCTGCGTCCGAACGACGGTGTCTCCTTACTATAGGGTTAGGTGGAGGATGCTAAATGAGTTCTTTCAGTCAGTCAAGTCAGCGAGTCAGTACAGGCTGAGAAACTTTGGGGTACCTGATGTCGTGCGGTCCGGAGGGACGAGTAGTGGCTGAGACTCAAATGAGTTTGAGTACAGGTAACTCAGTCACTACGGTAGGTCGGAAGAGTAGGACAGCAGGGGAAGAAGAGGACGGGGGTTAGGGAGTGTCGTAGTCTCAGAAAAGGTTACTCAGTTGAGAATCGTACTCAACCGGTTTCATAGCCTCAAAGTCGAAGTCGTAGTCAGGAAGGTTTCTTGTGGGTCCTGCCTAGAGGAAATCTTACCTGACCAACCTAGAGGAACGTCAGGTTCCCTGAGAGTTCTCAGAAGAGGTTGTGGTGTCAAGTTTTCGTAGTTAAGAAGCCGCGAGTCGAAAGAAATGTCAGGTCGAGAGTGGAGGTATGTACTGATGACCTTTTCGGTATCGGAACTGATCTACCTGGAAACAACTGTTTCATTCCAGAGACGAAAACCTTATACGATAGATCCAACCAGTATTGAAAGGAAGGTTCCTTATTTCGTAGAAAATTGAAGTATGGACGTTAGTGGTAGACGTCACTAAGACCTCGGGGGTTTTTATTTCAGACTGTGACAAAAGTGACAAAGGGGTCGATGTACGTCCAGTCCTTCGTTGTCAATCTTGACCTGTACCTTGTTGTCTGACCATGGTTTATCCTTTTCCTCATGCAGTTCCGACGTATAACAGTGGGACGAATAAATTGAAGATACGTCTCATGTAGTACTCTTTGCGACCCGACCTTCTTCGTGTTCGACCTTAGTTCTAACGGTCCTCTTTGTAGTTATTGGAGTCTATACGTCTACTATGGTGGGAATACCGTCTTGCACTTCCGCTTGAGTTTTCGGAGAACTACTTTCACTTTCTCCTCTCACTTTTCAACGAAATTTCGAGTTATAAGTCTTTCTTCCATTTCCTCCAATATTTTTCTTGTCTTCCGATTCCCCCGTTTGTGGTTTTATTTAGGTTTCACCTAGATTTACCTTCTACTGTCACTCACAAATGTAAGGGACAGGAAAGTCCCGTACAATGAGAACCTTAATTTTCGTTTCCATCTATATAGGACCCTTACATTCCTCTAGTTTGGTCGGTTAGGATTTCCTTTAGTTAGGACTTATAAGTGACCTTCCTGATAGTGACTTCGAGGTTATGAGACCGGTGGACTACACTTCTCTGTTGAGTGACCTTTTCTAAGACTACAACCCTTTCTGACTTCCGTTTTCCTCTTCCCCCGTCGTCTCCTACTCTGCCAATTATCGTAGTGACTGTCTTACTTGTACTTAAACTTGTTTGAGACCCTCTACTCCCCCTCTCCTGTCTCCTCGGACCGCACGATGTCAGGTGTCACATCGTCTCTCAGTCTCCGCTAAATATTTGACTTATTGTTGTTCTTATTGTTTTCTACATAGTAATCTAGTTCCCACCGTTCCTACCCTCTCGGACCTCAAATTTCTTCTTTTTTTTAGGGTGTCTTATACGATCTTCACTCGTAGATTCTTGAATATAATTTCCTTCCTATTGGCCTCTAGGTTAATTTACTACCTTTCCTCGGAACTTTGAACCACCCGTCCTTATTTCCTGGGAGCTTTTTTTTGCAAAGCCCCCTCAACTTCCTTCCCTGGTTTTTCCTTCGATGTTTTCGTCTTCTCTTACGGTACGTCCCTTCAGAGGACCTTACACCTCGGAGAGAAAGTCTTATGTCCAGACGAACAAAGATTTGAGACCTATGGTGTGTTTGTGTTGACAGTTATAGAAACGGGAATACGTTTTTGACTTTTTGAGACTCATTCGGAGTCCTCTTGAACCGTCTGTACTACTGAATCGCCTGTAGCAAGATTTGTAAAATTTTCCAAAGATAAAACGAGTGTACTGTAAATTATATCTGGGAATCTGTTTCATTTTCCCTTGTTACTACAGTTTTGGTTTCTTTTAATTTACTCCTCGTACCCTTATCTTAAGGTGTTTGAGTTGTGTTTTCAAAGAGGGGACTTGAGAATAGTAAGTCCTATTCTATTTCAAGATTATTATGAGTATTGAGAACAACCTTTTTAGTTCTACAACGGTCGTAAGTTAATCTTTCTCTTTTATAAAAGTGTCAATAAAAGCCAGTAATCCGTATTTTGATGGGTATGGATGTCGTACGTTAACACCTCTAGATTATCATTTGTCGTTAGACTTCGGTAATGTCCAGAGTGTATGTATTTTATACTTTTAAGACAACTTTTTGTTTTGGTGGTCAAGGGTACCCACTTTCTTGTGATTGATACTTTCGTAGACATCGATTTAAAGTAGGACCCGAAATTTTATGTAAAGCGTTTTGACTTTGTTTCCTAAAATATTTGACAACCATTTAACACTGAAAAGTCAGTTTTAAATTACACTTTGAGTAATTTATACTTTTCATTCGATTACTAAAATGTTTATAAATTCCCTGTCGTTCCGAAAATAATAACAATAATAATTCCGAAGAGACCACCACTTCTTAGGTGGACGGTTACATCCTCTACGTCCAAGTTAGGTACCCAGACCTTCTAAGGGACCTCTTCCTTTACCGTTGGGCTAGGTCATAAGAACGAACGTCTTGATATCCTCGGACGACCCGATCTCATGAACCCCCAGAGTTTCTCAACCTGTACTGACTTCACTGATTTGTTGTTCCGAAAATAATAGTCCTTTCCAGAGTTTAACTTTTGTCTGGTTTTCCCGACCCATTGACTTAACTCGTCGGTCGATCAATGACTCCCGTATGAGTCGTACTTGACCGTCACACCCTTTGGATTCGGTTCAATATAAGAACTTCAATGACAACTGTTCCGACCTAAAGATTCTCCTCTAGGTCGGGGATTCACTTTTTCAAGGGGAGGTTTGTCCGGTTGGACCTCTTCTACATCTAAAGGTGCGTTAAACACGATTCGCATGATGCGAACTTCCGTCAAGGAAAGTTGAGAGAGTGGATTCCCTCCACCTGTACGACGTCTCTTTTTCCTTCCCGTCTCAGTTTGTGGACTTTTCCATTCCTCCCTGTGGCTCGCGGGTTCTCGTTCTCCGCACTCCGGGTTGGACGGTCGTGGAATAGACGAACCGTTCGGCGTACGACGATAACCGTCTTCGAAGGGCCCGATCACTCCTTTCGTGGTGTCTAAAGGTCTGCCCATTTTGGGTCTCAAACTAAAATTCCAGTTCCAATATGGAACGGACCAAACGAGACATCGCTAACGACGTAGAAGTCTCGTCCATATTTCCATGCTCTCTAAAGAAAAGTTCCGACAGTGCAGTGTCCTGACGGACGGAGTAGGAGGGTGAAGAGAAAGGTGGAATTGATGGTGGGCCTTCTCTAGTGGCCGTTCCTCCGGATTCGTTCTTTTGTAGATAACTAGTTATTGGGGTATTCGATTTAGGTACTAGAAAATTTTGTAAGTCTTTTCTTGAAGTTTCTTCCGGAAGTCACAGACTCTGAGACAATGAGTCCTGTGTTCTTTCCAAGATGCTGAGGACGGAGACGTCAAAGGGACAGGACGCGAGTCAGTGAAGTCAGACACAGGCTGAGAAACGTTGGGGTACCTGACATCGGGTGGTCCGAGGAGACAGACACCCTAAAAGGTCCGTTCCTATGACCTCCCTCAACGGTATGGGAGGAGGTCCCCTAGAAGGGCGGGTCCCTAACTTAGGTATAGAGTGCAGAGGACGTGACCGTCCACCCAAGAAATGGTGATCGGGGCGGACCCTTCGAGCCGCCGAAGAGATAGGCCAGAGTTGAGGACTTCCGTGGGAGAGAGAGTCTCCATAATCAGTGCTTCCGTCATACCAATGATGTTTTAAGGACAACAAAGGGTGACTCTACCATCTATAATGCACAAAATTTTCATTATGTCTTTTACTTTGGGTATGAAAATATCCTCCACCTTTTTGTCAATAAGGGACAAAATTTCCTTCTTTAATGTCTTTCTGGTCACTATTTTACACTTTTATCTTCTCCGTCCTCCACAGGATTACTCGCTGCCTTCCGACACGCGACGTCCCTCCAAAGTTCGTTTCCAGGGAGTGACTCATCTCTCCTTCTTGGGATGAGACCTACCTAAGAAGTGGTCCACGAACCAGGGGTAGGTCTTGTAAGGAATTCTACACTGGACGTGTAATTCTCGAGAAGACACCGAGGAAAGTGTCTTTAGAAGAACCCCTGTCCGGATTTCACGATGTTTCTCAAGGATTCTGTGTCCAGAAACTAGAAACACCGAAACGGTACATACAAAAATTTTAAAGACCTTACGTGGGTCCCTCCGTTTACCGAACTGTCGTTTGTGATATTTATAGCTTTATTTATTTATGTATGTTTGTAGACCTTGGGACTAATTGGTGGTTTCAAAGCACACAAAAAAAAAAAAGTCCCTGCTCCCCACACCCATCGTCTCTTTTTTGGGGGTGACTTGTCACAAAAATAAAAATACCTTTTTACAGGATAAGAAAAGCATGCTAATTTGGGGGGAGACTGTACTGTTTTCAAAGTCTTTCGACTTCAGACAGACAGTACCCCTTTCCTCTCAAAGACTAGAAGATATCGATGTTTTCTTCCTTGAAGTGATGACCGGGTCTTTCTTCTACCCTGGTTTTAAATGAAAAATTATTGAGTAGTACCTTCCCATATTTTGTTGTCAGTAATGGATCTTGATGTTTTTATTTAGGTCCGTTATGTCATTAGAGTGAACTCAAACTTTGCTGCAAACGTGTCTAAAATGTTTAATGAGTAATATGTTATTAAAAGACACAATTTTCCTATGATTTTATTTAACCAAAAAAAGGAGAAATACTCCGTGCGTCTTGTTATTATTTGTCACTCTTATATCTTAAACGGTACCAACACGGACTATTTTAATTTAATTTTTGCTTCTTAGTTTACTGGTGTTTGGTGCACCAATTCACACTTTATCCTCATTCTCTCAACCCTTTCAAATTTTTTTTCTTGACACACACATGTTCGCACACACGACTCAGTACAAGCTGAGAAACACTGGGTACCTGACATCGGGCGGTCCGAGGAGACAGGTTACTTATAACTCCGTTCTTATGGTATCACCCAACGGTAAAGGAGGAGGTCTAGAAAAGTTGGATCCCTAGCTTGGGTCCAGAGGACGCGACCGTCCACCTAAGAAACGGTGACTTGGGCGTCCTTTCGTGGTAAATTCTTTACTCTTACGGGGGTTTAAGGGTTAGATGGGGTGATGCTCCAAGGTGTTACACTGTCTGGAAAGCTTTCGGTCTTTCCACATACTAGTCAGGAGAGTGGTTGGTCTGGGATGGTTAGAGTCCTGTCTCAACTTTCGGAAGGATCGGACCGGACCAAGACGAGGGAAGTAGGACGGGTGTCACTGTGGTGAGGTCTGTCCGTCGTAAGGGAGGGAACAAAGGTCCATGGTACAGGACCCATGGGGTTGAGTAAGAGACGTGGCAGGACAGTAGGTTGTCGTCGGAGAGGACTTTAGACGAGTCCAGAGGACCGTGTGCGACTCGTAGAAACCGGGATATGTCGGTTAGTGTCGAAGAAGGTGTTAATGATTACATAGGTCGTCTTTTGTGTGTTCATACCTACTGTGGTACGTACTAAACTCTTTATACATACCTCGGGAATAGTGTTGTCTACCTAATTTTTTTTTTTCTACGTATCACGAATATCTAACCGTGATTTCTTCTCTATCATACACTTAGAACAATACTCTTGACTCCCGTTACAACTCCGTCCAACTGTGACTGGTGGGTTTTCTGACTACTTTCTCCTACACTGTCCACCCAGACCCCTGTGTCCCTGTCAGTAGCCAGTTTAAGTCTTCTTCTCCTTACGATGTGGAAGAAATGTGACGTCGACGTTGTTACTGTCTTTGAACAGGGACACTGTTTTTGTACTACCGATCCGTCTCTCTATGGAGGTCGATGTCCTTAGGACGGGGGACGCAGGGATCGACGAGGGAGGGGGTTGTGACGGACTTGTTTCTTTGATCAGATTCCTGACGGACCGTGGAGTAAACGAGGGCGATGTACTCCAGTACACGAGGGTCTTTGTTGTCAGAGTACATATACCACGGACAGACGGAGGTAGAGTACCTCTCGTTCTAGATACCTTTAACAAATTTGAGTTGTTTCTTTTCTCCTGAAGTAGTACGGACAGTAAGATTCAAGGAACGATCGTCGAAGTTCTATAAATTTCAGGTTTCCAATGTAAGTTAACACTAAGGGGTGAATCCAACATCGGTTGAAGAGTTGAGCCATCGACAAGATTTTCCCTTTCTAAAACCAAGATTCGGAGACTCACCAATTAGTGTAGATATGTTTGTGCACGAAGGCGTTAACCGTGTCGTAGGGGACCGCACTTCGACCGTTGTTGGGTCTGCCTTTTGAGGTACGACTGTAGGAGCGGAGATCGCGAGTAAGACTAGACGAGATGTTAGGTGGTCGTTTCGACTTAAGAGACAACGGAGTTAATAGGGGCGAGGGGGAGAAAGGACTACGGTGAGGCTTACCAAGACGATGGAGTCAGACGTAGCCCGAGAGGAAAGTTTCACAGAGGAGAGCCACTTCAGTCGGTGATTTTTTGAATCTGCAGTTTTGGTCGGGTCACGGGAGAGTGGTCGAGTCGGGTCGGGAGTCCGAGACGGAAAGGAGGTAAGAGACTAGAGGAAGTCTTCTTTCCCGTCTGATGTCTAGAAGATGTCGGAGTTTCCTCTCCGTTGTTTCGATCAGATTCCTGTCCGATGTCTACCGGTTTCTTAAACGTCCACATCATTTTGGACTACTCTTTGACTTGGAAAGGAGCGACGTGTTCACTTGTTATACTTGTCGTTTGGGAGAGTCATTAGGCCCGATGGTTTCTGACGGTGTCTCATGACAGGTGATTTCAACCATATGTAAATAAGCACGGTCACAAGTCAGTGATTCACCACAGGCTAAGATACTGGGGTACCTGACGTCGGGCGATCCGAGGGGACGGGCATCCTAAAGGATCCGTTCTTATTACCATACCCAACGGTAAGGGAGAAGGGATCCCTAGAAGGGTTTGGTCCCTAGCTTTGGTGTAGAGAAGCCAGTTTATCTAGGAAAATAATGGTGACTCGGTGGACCCTTCTGGTATGTAAAGAACTCCCTGTCAGGTATCTTGTTTCCAGAGGGTACGTAAGAAAGTTGTCTTTTGAGATCTTTGATTCCTTTCCACTTTAAAGATACATTCCCCCTTTTCCAAATTTTAGATATTTCCGTAGTAAGACGACTTGAATTTTTTTTTTAAGAGATAATCCTTTTAGACGTTTTCATAGTCAGATAGTAAAGATCATTTTAGGTTGACTGTGTAGTCGACCTTGTAAGAACCGAACCATAAATACCTAAAGGTGCCGATTAAAAGGGTATGATCAGGAAGAAGAGGTAGTTTTATGTATAAGACGGACTGTAGGGGTATTGAGAGTCCCATACAGACGATAACATTGGATGTGCTTGTTTATAAGTAGAGGGTTCTCGATATGACGTGTTCGACAAGTACGTATAATCCCCTTTTAGTCCGAAGGTGTCCTGTAGTTTCAGGAAACTCTGGTTCTGGAATTGGCACAAGGAATTGGTCGTAAGTTTTGAACGGCCGTAATTTATTACGACCGCACACAAGTATTACTTCTCTTTAGTGACGCCCTGGGAGTAGAGAACCGCAGTGTCCGGAGTCTACTTTTCAGGGTAACGGGTGACGACTGTCCAGAGGAGTCTCGACTTATCTAGGTGATCAGAGTTAAGACTTTGACGATTATAAAAGTAGTCTTTCCTGGTTCTCTCGAAATTAAGTGGTGTTGTAATGTTGAACCTCCGACGGTCCTTCCTCCGGGTTCCGGCTTACCTAGAGCGGAAGTCTACGACACTTTATCAGTAGTCTTTGACACACCTCTTGTCTGGTTATCTTGCAAAGTGAAAAGAGTCTAGTTTTGTGTAGTAAGGAATACGAACCTAAAAGATCCTATTAAAAAAAAATTTGGAAGTGAAAAATGGGTCCAGAAAAAAGATCTTCGTCAGAAGTGGTCAGTTAACAAAAAGGGATTGAACAGACACGGGAGTCATTTCCTTTCCTTTTCAAAAATTTCACGTTCTGACGGGACTTCACGTTGTGCTTGTACACTTCTGTCTCTTGTGTCCAATAATGTTCTTGTCTTTCGGGGGCTGAGTCAGAAAGTGATTTGACGTATAATACCCTCTCTCCCCCGTCTTAATTACTGTAAAAACCTGACCCCCTTGGTTGCTGGTCCCTAACCCGGGTCCGGTGACTCAGAGAAATCTGGAAATTGTTTCTTCTATGACCAGGTTGATTATGGGTCCCTCGGACGGTTCGGGGGTTCTCAAGTTTTCAACATAAAGACATTTTGTGTTTACTATGATCTTTGTCCGAAGGATCCTTGTCTCCTTTGTCACTATGAATATCCAATATTTGGATTCGAATATCGTTTTTTGTTTTTCCACTGAAAATCCTAATCCAGGATATCAAAATGATGAACTCTATTCCTCTTATTCGTTCTCAACTTAAACGTCTTTATTTTGAGAGTGACATTTTATGAGTCGGAATATCTCTGTTTTTTTTCTTTAAAGATCTGTGATAAAAAGACTTTGAAAGTTGTGTAAAAAAGTGAAGACATAGTCCGTCATTTTGTTCATTCTTTCGTTTCATGATTGTAGTGACGTTTTGATACTACTGTGTTTGTCATTTTGTCTGTTACTTTCTTATAGACAGAAAGGTCAGTGGTATTTAAACCACCCATCCCCGTACTCCTACCCCGTATTTTAGCTTGGTCCACGGTTTCGGTCTTATGTTCTTTCTCTTTACCACCAAAATTCACCCTAAAGTATGTAGATACCCTAAACTATGTAGATACCGAGGGCCGACGAGAATAGTATTTGAGATTCGAGGACCATGACTCCGTACAATCATTGTCCCAAATGGATTTATTTGATTTGGTTACGCTCTTCAGTGGGTCGGTAGATATCGGGACTACAGAAATGTAGATGTCTTCTCGAAGACTTTGTATCCCTCAGTACAAGACACCGAGAGGGATATCTTTGGAAGAGTCTGGAGGTAAGAAAGATGAGGTGAATGATTCAGGAGACTGGCATAATAAGAGGGTAAATTTTAGTTGTACTCGGGTTAATTTTTATTATGATGTAAAGGTTTTATTGGACGAATTTCCCTCAAAATAGAAATACGTTTAATAATTTCTGTAGTACCCTACAAATTGTCGTAAAGATTATACTATCCTAATCTCTTGAGAAAATGAGGGATTCAATCCAATTTTTTTTTTTGTTTTTGGAGTGTATTTCGACAAAAATGAGGATCTTCCCCCAATTTACGGTTTCTTCTCGAATGATACTATGGTTCTAGGGTGTATAAGAGAATATTATCGTTTATTATACTTAACGTCTCGTCTGTAAAAGAACAATATTCGTCAATATTTTAGTGTTTTTGAAATCATTCTGTCATAACGTTGTCCTAGGTCTTCTCTATACACGTGAGGACAAAGATGACGTCGTAATAAGTGTCATTAATTCTATATCATTGTTGAGTTCTCAGATGGTTGTCTACTTACACACATATCTATTTATGTGTGTGTGTGTCACCTTATAGTAAGTCGGTACCCTTTTTTCTTTTAACACGGTAAACGGTTAACACGGTACCTATCTGAAACTCCTTTAATACGATCTCACTTCAGTCTGTACCTTTTTCTTTGTGACACACTTTCGAGAATATACACCTTAGATATTAAGAATTTTGGTCTGTTATTTTACTCTACAGAATTCCAGACATAAACGTCAACCAGTTATTTATTCGGGACCTCTGTATTGTAGGTCATGTCACTACTCTCTGATTTAGACGACTCTGATCTAGAATGAGTAAGGGTTATACTCTTATTAATACACTACGGTATCCACAATCAATGGATTATGTTAGTCTCGTTAGTATATCGTTATATTTACATATTTAGTTACGTAGTTAGTTTAGTTATGAAGTTTGAATATGGTATAACATGGTGTTTACATTGAAAAAGTCTTCAGTACTGTTCCGTGATCCTCTTCAGAATTTTTAATCCCGGTTCTCTTGTCCGTTTTTTTACTAGTAGATCAAAAGTCTTTATCACTAGAAGGAACTTCTACTTTATAGGTGGAGGGTAGGGGTACGTCCCAGATTAAGTAGAAGTTTACGATTTAAGAAAACTTTTAACTGGTTTCGTTCTTCGAGTACATTTTCGATCTATTTGTTTTACTCCTTCTACTTCCAGTTTCTTTATGTATGTGTGTCTGTGTAAGTCCGTGTATAGGTAAAAAGTATGTGTGTCTTTATGGACAAAGACACAGCTAACAGGTCTAGCACGTTTAAAAAATTTGTCAAAGACTATTGCAGGTATAAGTAAAGTACTCTTTATGACATGATTTGTATTAAAGTAGAGGTGGTCTCTCGACGGTAATAACCCATTATGTATTATACAACCATACCCACGACTTGGAAAACTTTTACGGGCACCTCTAAAGTCTTATGTAATAGACCAATGAAGTACACTTTAAAGGTCGTACGATCGTATATTTCTACGAAAATTTTACAACTCAATATATTGACATACTACTAATTACTAAACCCAGTTTGACCAAGAAGTAAAAGTTAACATCCGTGGTCTCGAGATACCAAAGGTGTATTTTTGGTTACCCTTGTCATTGATCTCCTAAGCCGTTCTTCCATTCTTTTTGCTACCGCCATCTTCGTTCTCTGACGTTTTCTAAAGAACACAAACCAACGATAATTTTTACTTTGTTACCTTCATGTCATAAAATTGTTCAAATTTGACAGTATATTTAAATGTTGTAACGGGACTTAACTGTTATGTTTCTCGTTACCAAGTTTAAATAGTATGAGGTCCGACTACAAGTTATACTATGCCTTGTTCTAATATGGACGGTTGTCTAGTTTTGAGACAGTACGTTGTCTAGAGACTTTGTAATCCGCCACATAGTGTTTCCGAGACTTGAAGAATGTTGAATGAAAACCAAAAGAAAAAGTAACTTAATAAAGAATCGTTTAAGACGTCCTACTTTCTTATCAACTTAAAGTCTCGACGTTTCGGAGAGTCTGCACTGACTCCGACTTACGGTTCTGAGTCCTTTCCATCCACGAATGTCGATGGACCGTAGGTCCACAATTAGTTCATTCATGTGACAGAAGTGATTCCAGAGAGGTGAGTTTTGATACGATAAAGAAATTGATGAAGTTACGGTGATATGGGTCGGTCATTCAACACCATAAATGTACCAATCAAAGAATTGTTATTGACCCTTTATAAATATTCTTGACTTTGACTTGCAGCGAGTCAACACAGGCTCAGAAACACTGTGGTACCTGATATGTCAGGTGCCTTATGAGGTCCGGTCTTATGACCTCACCCATCGGAAAAGGAAGCGGTCCCCTAGAAGGGTTGGGTCCCTAGCTTGGCGTAACGTCCGACTAAAAAAAATGGTCGACTCGGTGTTCCCTTCGGGTAAATATTCTTTCAACACGAACAAGATAACGTAAAAATATGGAAATAGACGTAATTTATATATTAGATGTAAAAATTGCTAGATTGTCCGCTGAGCGTAAACGTAGGGTACGATGAACGTCATAATAAAACACGTTCTTCTTCAACACTTCATAGTTTTACAGGTAGACTATCTTTACGTCCTTCTGACGGACCTTAATTGACCTCACTTGTTTGGTGCTTTACAAGGATTTTTGTAGGGTACTTATTTTAAACTTCCGGACTGTTAGATTTTGACGGAATCCAGTTGAAATTGAAAGTGTACACTTTAAACAGTAAAAAGTACGAAAAACTTTTTCCACTTATGTAAAACTGGTCAATGACGTAAAGAATTTTTTTATTTTTTATTCAAGAACGACGAGGATTCTTCATATCGATAAGGGACCTTCTTAATGTTACAAGGTAAATTTATCTTGAATAAAATATTTTGAAGTTTGACATAAAGATTAATATGTTATCTGAAGACATTATTTGAAGTCGGTATAGTAAAAGTTTGTTTGTGTTTTTAGGTCTACAAACCGTAAATATACATTTGAGTCGAGGGTGACACTTTGGTTTAATTTTACTTGAGTCTTTACTTTGAATCCGGGATACTTTTGTTTTTATTTTGTTCGATTGTTTGTTTGTTTTTTTTTTTGTCCGATAACTAAGATAAAACGTCCAACAATCAAACTAGTAAATATATAAAAAGGAACATAGACCCTTCTATGTGTGTAGGAAAGCGTGGTAAAATAGTGTTAATTTATATGAGGGAACCTAAAACATCCTCCTTCTTTTTCTGATTTTCTTTTTAGTCTTTGAACGTACTAAATCAGGATGCCAAGTAAGGATACTTTACTTACGAGATGTATATGATTCAGAGAATTGAGAGTGTGTATATTTTTTTGGAACACTGATAATATGTTAGTAGGGGTCGTACATTGTTTTTTCTGATTTAGTGGCCTGTTTCCAGACAGACACCAGTCCGACCTAAATGTAAGTAAGTCTAACCAACTAAGGTTTCAGACAAGAGAAATGGTGACTCGTGGAACCCAGGGTTTAATCACCAGTTTTGGTGATAACCTTTTATTTTCTTTTGTTGAGTCACACCACAACCATACAGGTTGTAGTGAAATAAGTGCCCTAATTAAAAGGTTAGAATTTAAAGTGTACAGAATGTGTGAGAGAGAGAGTGTGTGTGCACATGTGTGCGCGCGCACGCGCGCGCGTGTGTGTGTGTGTGTGTGTGTGTGTGTGTGCAGTTACGACGGATTCTGTTAATACCAGGTTAGGTTTCTTGAACTGACACGGTCGATTTACTGACCGTGTCGAGAGACTTTCGAGTCAAGATTGTAGAGGTGGATGTAGGGTTGAGGGACGGGTAATTCTCGAAATTTAAAAGATGACCACTGTGTCAAGAGAGTAGACTGTAGTTTACTTTTTGCCTGCATTCTTAATCGTCCCTCTCTTTTCTACTGGACGACGACGAGACGACCCCGACGATTCAGCGAAGTCAACACAGATTGAGACACACTGGGGTATCTATCGTCGGGTGGTCCGAGGCGGCAGGGACCCTAAGAGGTCCGTTCATGTGACCTCACCCAACGGTAAAGGAAGAGGTTACGTACTTTCACTTTTCACTTTCACTTTAATTCAACGAGTCAGCACACACTGAGAAATCGCTGGGATACCTGACGTCGGGTGGTCCGAGGAGGCAGGTACCCTAAAAGGTCCGTTATCATAACCTCACCCTATGGTGACGGAAGAGGTTTTCTACTGGATATATAAATTTTTTTTTCTTATGAGTCACAAATAGATTTCGGATATTCCATGAGTGACACAGTGGGTTTTAAAGTTTGGGATTGGAATCCAATCAATCACTGAACCAATATTGTTCTTCGTTTTCTATGTGGACTTCCGATCATATCCTCTAATTGATCATTTCCTCTACACTTACCCATCTTTTAATCTATAGTTCCCTATAATTTGGTGGTAGTGAGTTTAAAATCTTGAGGGATTACCACTGACGTCGGTACTTTAATTTTCTGTGAATGAGGAACCTTCTTTTCAATACTGGTGGGATCTATCGTATAAGTTTTCGTCTCTGTAAGGAAACGGTTGTTTCCAGGTAGATCAGTTCCAATACCAAAAAGGTCACCAGTACATACCTACGCTCTCAACCTGACACTTCTTTCGACTCCCAGTTTCTTAACTACGAAAGATTGACACCAAAACCTCTTCTGAGAAGTCTCAGGGAACCTGACGTTCCTCTAGGTTGGTCAGGTAGGATTTCCTCTAGGCGGGACCCACAAGAAACCTTCCTTACTACGATTTCAACTTTGAGGTCATGAAACCGGTGCAGGACGCTTCTCAACTGAGTAACCTTTTCCGAGACTACGACCCTCCCTAACCCCCACCCTCCCCTTCCCCTGCTGTCTCCTACTCTACCGACCTACCGTAGTGTCTCAGTTACCGGCAGCCAGACTCACTTGAGGCCCTTAACCACTATCTGTTCCTCCGGACCGCACGACGCTAAGTACCCCAGCGTTTCTCGGCCTGCGCTGACTTGACTTGACTTACATGCTCACTTTAGATGAATGGATTTTCCGAACTGTTAAATGAATTCCTTTTTTTGGGGTTTTGTCGTCGAAGAGACTATCTGGTGACGGACAGGTCTAATGTGTCCACGACGTGAGATAATGGTGTCGGTAAAGACAGTTGTTGACAAATAAATTAGAACTTCAGTTCCTTCTTGTTAAAAGATCGTTATGACTAATGAGTAGTAGAACTTAATACACAAACAAAGGGAAGATAAATGTCCTAATACAGTTCTGATTGTAAAGTTTCAACCGTGGTTATTCTTTATGCAGACAGATGTCCTGTTGGGTAACCACTTTGAGTAATTTGGTATAAACTGTTGAAAAAGTAAAAATACGATTCATTTTTCCTTTTCTCTCACTTCTAAATATAATCGTACTCTATATTAAAATTCTACAATAACGGTGAAATAAGAGGTTTTTCCTTCTTAATATCTAAATATCAAGATGGTGTCCTTTATTTAAAATACTCGGGTCTAGTCAGACTGTTTGATTTTTCACTTTTTTTAAGATTTTCATTACTGAGGTATCTCCCTTCGTTGATAAAGAAGAATAAGATAAAAATTTATAAACTTCGATTACTCTTTTTCTTTTAATAAGGTACTAGAACTGATATAAAGGTACGTCGTAACGACTGGATCTACCTATCTTAACAAGTATATGTTTTTGTATAAATTCCTGTTTAGGTGTGTGTGACAAGTTTATAGAAACGCATCTTGGTTTTCTGTACCTACGAGACAAAAAGAATGGTGTGGGAATTTTTAGAGATATGTAAAAGTAAAATACGGAGTGTGGCTCATTCCTTATTTTAGTCCCTGACTCAGGTTTCTTGTGAAGTGACTTTATAGGTGAACTTCAAGTCTCTCCTTAGGAAGTGATTAATAACTGAATTTGTAGGACGTTTGGTCCTTGACTCCGACTTTTAGTGGGTCCCGTCTGTGAGACCAAAAGTGACTACACAATAGTCGTGTGGTGAGACATCGGGACGAGAGAGGGTTGTCGTCTGGACCTCCGTCCTGAAAGGGTAGTCGTCTTCGTACTGACATAAACCTCATTGTAGTCCCTATTTCCGAGAATTTGTGTATTGTTCAGTCTTTATCTGAAAGGTCCACAAGTTCTCTAACTTTGTAAAGGGACACACTATGTTAGATAATTTTACGTGAACGTTTTACTTTCCTTTTATAAAGGTCTTGTCTCTTGAATTAAAATACTATCGAAAGGTAAATTGGTGTCATAAAATTATTTGAAGGTGAGTTACACATGAAACTTCGAACAGTCTCTGAAAGATAGATTTACTCCCCCTTTAAAAAATTTGTCTTAATAGGACAGATGGTTCTTCCTTTTCTTGTGAGTTGTCTAGTATCAACTAAAGTATTGTTGTAATGAATACCTCTTTTGTAGTAACGAATACAAGGCGGATGACAGTTTCGTAAACATTGTGTGAACATTTTTCGGGTTTCTCTCGACGCTCATGTATAAGCATTTCCCGTTGTGGCCGAAGGGAGAAAAAAGGGATTTTGTGAAATTCTCTACACGTATTGTGGGTTCGTCAGGGAAATCTTAGTAAAGGTTTAACAGTTTCTCAGAGGAATCTTCGGTCCTAGTCAGATGACACGCAATCATTCAATCAGTGGAATTTATTTCTTAGTGAATGAAAATAAAGGATTGCAGGAGTGTAATGGTTACCAAACTTTTGTTACGAACAAATTTCAAGGTCCTTTTGTCAAAAACCTTCAAAATACTTTAGTTCCCATTGGTCAATACACTAATGGTATAGTATATCTCGATACGTACCTTCGTAGTTACAAAACAAATATACACCTAACTCGAGGTTAGATGTCAACATAATTTAAGACTTAGACTTAGAAAAGAAATACCTTATTGTCTTATAACCATGATCTAGATTTTCTTTTTTGTTGTGAGGTGACAGTTGTTAATGAATGTAATCTTTTTCCGGATCTTCTATCATGAAAAAGAAGGTTACAAACACTGGTGTTGACTATTGGTCGTTTACTCGTTATTTACGAACTACTCACTTTTTCGGGGTCACTTTTCAATTCGCTGACCGTGTTGAGAACGTTTCGATACAAGGGTCGTCTTGACCCAGTAGAACTGTAGAGTCGAAGGATAGATCATTGTCAAATTATTAGGGATGACTAAAAAAAATATTACCTACTTAAGATGGAGAAATGAAGAATTCCGTGACATTAAATATTCCATTTTTGATGGTCCGTAGTTTATCAATTGGGTATATTCACGGTTCTAAGCAAAAATTTCGTGGTGGTTTGTATAATTCACAACCTGTCGAAGTCAAGGTACTGACTGACCGTAATCCCCTTGAACCTTTGAACGTATCAGACCAAAGTGCTTGACGTGAAAGGTTTAGTTGTTCCAAATAAGAAATACGGTGGTTTATTGTCTTTATTTCAGGTGGTATATTTTTATATAATGTTCGAGTTGGACACTTTTATTTGATATTTTTAATTTAAATTACATTTGTTGTTCATACTTCCTTTTTTGTCGAGATTTAGTGAACATGCAGACACTTCAAGGTGACAACAAACTCTAGTGTCGTACCTCTGTAAGTTTGTGTAAGGACTTGGGAGAAAGAAGATAGGTGAGTTGTTTAGGAATGATTCGTCCATTTCAACGGGTTAGGACCTTCACCTCCGAAAGGGTCTTTGTGGTATATGAGTCCTCCCGTGTCGCGTGTTCCGATTCTATTCTCTGTCAGTTATGTATCAGTGGATTTATTATGAAATGAACATTAACACTATTCGTAATATTTTGACTCTAACTTTTATGTCGACACTTTATTCGTAGTGACCGAGTTATAATAATTATAAACCTAAAAAAGGTAAAAGAACTACCGTTTATTATTATTACAAATTTTTGATTTCCGCTCTCCCCACCCCTCGTTCCTTCTTTACCATTGTCTTGTACTTCAGAAGTCAATCTTTTACTTTTAGTTCCCTAAGGGACCACCGACCTACCATTTCTTCCTTTGGACACAAAGGACGCCTTGTGTCCAAGCTAGAGACTAGACCCTTCTAGGGTGTACCGAGTCTCCTTGATTCAGTCTCGTTCGTTGGACTACCCACACCGGGTTGGTAACTCGAACCCGAGAGGTAGGGACCTCGGTGTTGAGAACTCAGGCCTGTTGGAATGAGGTTCGAGACGTTGTTCTCTTCGGTGGTGTTAGTCTTCGGGCACTTGGAGTTGATCTCTTCTCGGGCACGTCGTTCGTTACTTCTGGGTCGTACCAGTTTCTATTTGTCTATTCATTTTTGTAAAATTTTTTTTTGTCTTTTACTTTTAGTTTAAGACGGAATCCCACGGTGTATAGTTAGAATATAATTTAGAAACTCCCCTTCCTAAACCCAGTATTTCGTCTTGGTGAGTCTTAAAAGTTATGTTGTTTAACTATACGAAGAGTCACAAATAACTACCACTGAGACTGGAGTTTCTTAATACGGTTAAAAAGAACTTTACTACATGACTTTTCTACTTGATACAGTATTCCGATGAAACACCATAAAAGACAATGTTTGTCGATTTCCGACTTCATGAACACACACACACACACACACACACACACACACACACACACACACACACACACACACACACTCTAGACCTCCCACCGTTATCTATCGTGATAAACTTAATATGAAGGATGGGTATCCAAGAACTTAAGTTGGTTGGTAACCAGTTTTTATAAACCTTTTTTTTAAGGACTTTCCTTTTGAACTTAAACGAACATTCGTTAGACTTCATATACCCTCCTACATGTATCCAATATACACTGTGATCCGTAAAAGTCTGCAACCATAGGTGTCCCCAGCACCTTGGTTATTGGTTTATACAGTTCCCTATTCACATGATAATTAAGTGTGTAGGGTATTCCATTACCGTTGATTGACTCTTGTGAATACGGTCTTTGACCTTATATTTTGTCACTTCAGGACTCCGGTATGTAACGGACCGAGACTAAATCGACTTCCGACTCTGTTATGTATATAATTTTACTTCATAATACATATGTATGTTAGATACATATGATATTATAATCCTTCATAATCACGTTAGTTTATTTTACAGTAGGAATACTAGGCGACTCCACCACGCCACCAAATTTTTTGGCCGGACGTCACCTCCTCTACTCCCAAGTTAGGGATCCAGTCTTTCTAGGGTATCTCCTCGTTTACCGAGGTGTGAGGTCAGAAGAACGGATCTCTTAAGGTACCTGTCTCCCGATGTCAGGTACCCCAACGTTTGTCAGTCGGTCGTGAATCACTTATTTGTTGTTGTTATTCCCGATCGTGAGACTTGAGTCATTCTCGAAGAGTTTAGAATAAAAAAATTGTAAAATAATCTCTTCATGTCACGGAAGAGACAATGATTCAATAGTTATAAAGGTACATACTAATAATGTCTGTTTTTTTAGTTACTCATTGGTCTTGTGATTGTCTAATTTTTACATGTGGATTTACCACGTTATAAATGGTCCTCATCTGTTCGTGATATTGTTAATGGAAATATTTCTAATGACTGTTTTATTGTTATCGTTAGTTTATATACATTGATACATTGATAAATTTGAGGATTGTTTCCGAAAATACTATGATAATCGTCATTGTGTCGTTGAGGGTATTTTATACTGAATTATAGTGGTACTATTCTCAAATTCATGTATATCGTTAACAATACACTTTTTGTATAAAAGTTATACAGTGTTCGGTTGTCCTAAATTAATGGTGTGGATGAAGTCTGATAATCGATAAAGTAAGTTTGGACTTTTTTATTATAAATACACCAGTAACTCTAAGTGATACTAACTACACTAGAAAACACAATGAGGGGAATATCAGTGAGTGTAAACAATTTTTTATTGTTCCTTTTGACTTTCCCCTTTACACACAAAAACAAAACGTTGTTTCGAAAAGTCTACTACTGATTGGAGAAGGAAACTTCTGTTTTTCGGAGACATTGATTACATGTATCTTTATACAAGAAATGATACACGTAATTCGTTTCTTTCCTTTCTTTTTCTCCCCCTCTCCCCTTGACTTCCTGACTTCGGTCTTAAGTTTCGTTGGATCCGTTCTGACTCGGGTCCTTTCGACAGTCTTTCAATAATAAGAATAAGAGTTAAAGAATGTCGAGTAGACGAGAGTTCCTTCTTTTGAGCATCAAAGAAATTTGGTATAGGTGTTGTCTAGAGTGAACTTTCCTTTGTATCGCTCACTAAACCGTACTTACCCACATAATGGTTAAAAGGTCGTAGTGATGACTTATAAATACAGCACTGCTTACTACTGTGACCACTTTATAAAATTGTGCTTCGGAACGGAACATTTAGCAGACTTACTACAACACAGTTTTGTTGTGGATGGTATTTAGTCTCCAAAATCCTGGTCATAAAGAACAAGATTGTGCGATGGACGAGTCGTCTTAGTGAACACGCTTGTCCGTATCTAATTACACGCGATTCGTCTCGGTAGAATGGCGGATTGAATATCTCGATATTAAATTGTCCGGATAATAGCAGTTCCATTAAAACTGTCACGACTTTATAATAGGAACAATTCTTATACGTAAATCGTGTTTGGAGTCACCAGTAAACGTGACTTATTTGTCTGTACCTAGGGATGTTAATAAGAAGAAAAGATGGTTACCGAGAAAAAGGATCGTTCCGTTGTCAGGCAACTGTTCACTCAAATATTTATGATATCGTTCTACCAATAAGAGTTATCATGTTTTTTCGAGTCGTGCAGCGAAAGTTAAATGAAAGGTGATGAAGTACTCAAGTAGTCGTTGAACTTCACCTCCGATTACTCAGGGAAAGGTCTAAATTCTTTGTCGTTAGTAAATTTGGTGCTGGTGGGGAGGAGGAACGGGGTTTGAGTTAAGGATTAAGAGTCATAAAATGTACCCACTTTAAATGTCTCGGAGTAGAGGGTGCGTCAGTTCATCCTTTATAATTATGAATCCCGTTAAGGTCTAAAAAGTAATACCTTCTATTTTCTTATACAGAAGAGAATTTGGCATCATGATGACGACGACGACGACGAAGATTCAGTGAAGTCAGTACAGACTGAGACACGCTGAGGTATCTACCGTCGGGTGATCCGAGGAGACAGGGACCCTAAGAGGTCCGTTCTTATGACCTCACCCAACGGTAAAGGAAGAGGTTACGTACTTTCACTTTTCACTTTCACTTCAACGAGTCAGCACGGGACTGAGACTCGTTGGGGTACGTGACGACGGATGGTCCGAGGAGGTAGGTACCCTAAAAGGTCCGTTCTCATGACCTCACCCAACGGTAACGGAAGAGACAAGATTCAATGTTCAATGAGGCTTTGACATCATGATGGTCTTCTTATTTTTATTGTTTTCTTTAATCACTTAAAAAAAAATGTCACGTAATCGAGATTGATTTGAACTAGATGATTTTTTATATATATATATTTAAACATGAAAAATTTGTGACTTATTGATTGTGTGTGTGTGTCTCTCGTGTTTTCAGTCAGCACACTTTGTTTGTATGATCAGTGTTGGGTTGACTGACGTAAAAGGAGTCTCTTCTATGTGTCGTAGATGGCTGTGGCACCGAGTCACAGAATTTCGGTTTAATCGGTTATCTTTCCTTTAGTTGTTTCTAGATAGACCTTAGGTAATGTGCGTTTCGAGATTCGGTTCACAAAACGGTATTATTAATCCGTCCTTGTTTGTCCTGTTGATAGAAGAGTAGAACAGAGGTTTAGTTTCCCACTTTGAAATCTGTGAACTATTTCTATTTTATAAAGACGATTGAGACTGACGCACCTACTTTTCACGAACTAGTATTATAGAAGGTGTGTTGACTAGTATAAGATGAGAAATCCTTACTTTTATTTTAGGTCATTTGTACAGTCGTCACCGGATAAAGTCAATGATCCCATTTGGTATATTTAATTCTTTAGGTTTATGGTAGAAACTTAGCGATCAATAAAGTCCTGTCGTTTTCTCAAATTACAAAGTCTGAATTACTTGGAGTTGTTACGAAAATTTTTGACATTGTGATGTCTTATGTCTCGGAGTCCGGTATTTTTATCTTAAAGGTTCTTTCGAAATCATATTTTTGTTGGTCTAAAACGTCCTTCCATGGGAAATATCATATAGGGACTTTATTGCATCTAGTACGACGGGAGAACACGGTCTACATCTTTTATTTTGTTTAAAACAGGAGTACTCCCTTTGTTTTAGACCCAAAAATTGTCTTTAGTAGAGACTTAAAGATTTACTGAATGACAACTGAACGCTAAACACAATGGGCTCATACTTCTAGACTACGTTCACTTGCAGCTGAAGTCTCTGTCTTTTGTTTCCAACCGATCCTTCTACACCTGTACTGTTTATCGCGTCCTTGCGCCGGGTGTACGGGTATTCCATGATAAGTTTGGGTCGACGTTAGTTTTGTACGTTCTTTACAGACGAGACCGAGGACTTGTGAACATCGAGAAATTATTTGTGTGTGTCCTTCACCCTGAAGGGACCACCAGTTCACCAATTCTTAGGTGGAAGGTTACGTCCCCCCGCACCGAAGCTACGGACTAGTCCCTTGATTCTAGGGTGTACGGTGCACCACGTCGTTTTTTTATAAGTATTTATTCATGTGTAATTTTTATATATTTACATCAGGTAAGTAATATTTATGCTGGAGTTTTTTTTGAATTACTCCGAAGGAACCACCAGGTCTCCAATTCTCAGGTGGAACGTTAAGTCCTCTGTGACGAAACTAGGGACCAGGTCCTTCTAGGGTGTACGGAGCCTCGTTGGTTCGGCACCCGACGCTGAGGACTCGGGTCCGAATTATCAGACACGAGGTGTTGTTGTCTTCGGTGACGTTTTTCTTCGGACACGTTGTGTTCCTTCTCCTCGGGGGTGTTCGACATTGATCTCTTTCGGGTGTTCGTAATTGTTTCTGAGTCGTGTCGGTTTTTATTGATTTATTTGTTTTAATCAAAAAAATTTTTAAATTCTTGATTTATTCAGTTGTATATTATGGTAATGGCTCCCCACAGGGTCCACCATGGTCTTCTGAATCTTCTTCATCCAAGCTAGGGACCCAGTCCCCTTAGGGGACCTCTTCTCATACTGTTGGTTGACGTCATAAGGACGGACCTCTTAGGGTACCTGTACCCTTGGACCGCCCAATGTTAAGTATCCCAACGTTTCTCAGCCTGTCCTGACTTCGCTGAATCGTGAGTGTGTGGTAATGGTTTTATGCAGTTTCCTTCTTTCACTTTGTCTCTACCCACTCTATTGCCCTCCCTTATCCTTCTCTTTTCCTTTTTTACTTTGGACCAAGCCGGTAAGATTCCGGTGTGTGATTATTTTGAGGTCATCCGTTACTTCGTAGTGTAATATACTTGTTTCATTTCGAGCACGTAGTTTTGTATACAAGTTTTATCTTTCATCGGTGTCCTCGTGACGACCTTACAATGTGACATCCGTCTCTTTGGTGGGTGAAAGATCCGACTGCGAAGGAAGGAAGTATCTTATGCTATTTGTGTTACTTGCATTTCCTTGGACGCTTAAACCAACTCGTTGACCACAAAAGTCGTTGAAGGGTACCTCGGGACCAAGAATCGTGTGGGTCACGTCAATGTTGGTCAATGAGGGGATCACAGATCGTTTTGAGTACTTCTAGACCCTACTTCGTAGTCTTATCTTTGTCTTGTAAATCTCACCCGGGTGGTTACTTACTTACATGTTCCGGAACACTGGTAGGTCAAGTCCCAGTAACTCTTGGGTGACCGTGTTCGCCCGAACCTCTGTTCATCTTTGTTCCCTTGAGACCACACCACTCATGTTTAGGTCCGTCTGACCCCTTCCGTGTCTGGGCTACCCGGAGAGAGAACTCAAAGGTTGACGTGGTAGGGTTCGGGTTTCGGGAAGGAAAGTAGTGAAAAGATTGAGACCCACCGACAGTCCTAGGACTTTAGTATTCTTTACATGACTGGGTGATCCTATAGGACCTCTCTATGTGTGAAGCACTAGTGGTGTACGATGTCCCCTTTGTCTGATCTTTAGTTTAGTGGGTGTTAAAATACGACCCTTGAAACAACTTAATTTGGGTCTATAACTTCCATTGAATCTTCAACTCCCTGAAGGACCGTCAGGTCCCCAACTTTGAAGTAGAAGGTTGTGTACCCAACACCCAAACTAGGGACTAGTCCCTCGGTTCGTTCTAGGGTGTACGGTTCTTTATTTTTTAGTTTTGTCTTCGTTTTTCAACTCGTTCAGTCAGAGAGACGACATCTTCCCCTAATTCTTTATATATATAATATTGATAATCCCACGTGTATTATTAGAGTTGATACTCCGTATTAAGAATGTGTAATGAACAAAAAGGTTTCTTCTCGTTCTATTTTGTTCATATTTTACATATTTTTTAAAAATAAGTTTGTTATTAAATTTTAAGTAGTGAATTTTAAAAAGTAATTTTTTTTCAAAATGAGATGATTGTCTCATTTATTTATTTAGCACCGAGGATTTGGAAACCCCGTTCCGTCCGGACAGAAACCTCATGATAAACCCGAAGATAAAAGAACTTCCTTAGTCCAGGACAATTATCAATGTCCTGTCCCTCTGTTCTATGTGGGATCGCACGGTCGACGTCGTTCTACTCACTAAACTTCTAAATGCGAACCCGGGTTTAGGGATTTATTAATTAATTGGTCGTAGACCTCTTCGGATGTCCCCAACAAGTACGAAGGTTGCAATACTGACATTAAAAGTGTAATTGACTTTTCACCTCGTTGTGGTGTTGGTATTGTCGTGCCTGAGGAGGTTAATGAAACAGAGGTGTCGAAATATCATTCTGTTCTAGACATGCCCGGAGACGTCGAATGGTAGGACACGAGGTGGGTCACGAACCTACTTTGTACACGACCCATTTAGATGTGTTCTGCGACGTGGTTGTCGGAGTAAATTAGGAGTGTGTCACTATGTCCTTCCCGTCGTCAATAAGGGTAAAGTGTCCTCTGCTTCACGGGTGTATCGTACACTAGTAACTGAGCTTCTTAGTATTCCGGGACTGAAGCTAGATTTACGACACTTACATGAGTGGACGTATTAAGATTGTTATAGCTGTAAGGCCGTTGACACCCTTATCGTAGGGTAAAAGGTCTATTTTGACTCTGTGTCTCATTGGTTGTGTATTCATAATTAATTTTAAACTGGTAATCATTGATCGTGGTCCTAACTTGGGTCCGTCAACCGAGGTGTCTGGTGTGAAGTTTTGGTTCTGTCTGTTGTAGGAGGGAACTCTAGACGGACGGGTTATCTAGATGGAAGGAAACCGGAACCAGTGTACCGATCGACTACCGGTCCGGTTCCGATGAAGACAGGAAAGACATCGGGTGGAGGGACGGAGTTGTTCAGGACAGTTAGTAGTGGACGTTTTTGTTTCAGTGGGACCCGGAATCGTGTTCAGATCAGTTGATCTGTCTCACCTGGGTAGGTGACTACTTGGTGGAGAAGTACCTTTGTATCGAGTCCTCCGATGTAAGACTTTATTCTGTCCAACTTCCGGAGTTCCACCTCATTGGTTTGTGACCCTTTGGAGGGTCCTGTGCGTATGACTCTTTGACTGATGACTCGTAGATGGATGATGCATACATGGTGTTTCGGAGAATGTACAATGGTTTTGAGGTGATATTCGATATGTCAATAAAATTAACTTCTCCTATATATGTAATTTAATTAGAACCTACAAGTAATTAATAAGTAATGGTAAAATCCATTTAGAGTATGAGGCCCGTGTTCGGTTTCGCGATACTAGGATCTATACGTACCCGTTACTTTCTTTTTCGGGGTGTCGAACAGAACTCATCTCTAAGTCACATTGTTCCAAACTCATCTCTGGTTCGATTTTATACATTGTGGTGAACACAAAATCGTTGTTCGTGTTTGATACATTTATACAAACGTAACTTACATCTTTCCAAGTAAACGGTGTGCTTAGTCGAGAATTTCGTAAGACGTTTCACTCGTATGTAGATATAAAAGTGAGAGTGTGTTTTCACCTTATTTTCAAATATACGGGAATATAAGTCTATATGGTACCACCTTGTTTTATAGTCGTTTCAAAAAACATGTTTTACCTTACTATACGTGTCTCTAAAAGAAGGTTCGTTAAGTTTACAGTTTTCATTAGTCCGTAACCGTCCCTTACCTATGTACATATACACCCCGACTTAAGGAAGTGACAAGTGGACTTTAATAGTGTTGTGACAATTAACCGATAACGGTTCAGTGAAGTCAGCACAGGCTGAGACACGTTGGGGTATCTACCGTCGGGTGGTTCGAGGGGGCGGGGACCGTAAGAGGTCCGTTCTTGTGACCTCACCCAACGTTAAAGGAAGAGGTTACGTACTTTCGCTTTCCACTTTCACTTCGACGAGTCAGTACAGGCTGAATCGCTGGGGTACCTGACGTCGGATGGTCCGAGGAGGTAGGTACTCTAAAACGTCCGTTCTCATGACCTCACCCCACGGTAACGGAAGAGGCAATTAACCTATATGGGGTTATGTTTTACAAAAACTACAATTTTTTTTATTTTAATTTTTTTCATTAGTCCGTAATTCATACTATTCTTCTGTATAAATGTTCAAGGAAGTGATAAGTGGACTTTAGTAGTGTTGCAACAATTAACCGATATAGGGTTATGTTTTACATAAACCACGTTTTTTCTTAATATAAAATTTTTTTCCTTAGTCCACAATTAATTCATACTATTGTTCTGTGTGAATGACAATTTTAGACCACAGACTGGATGGATAACCTAAAGATAGCTTCTTGTCATGACCTCGAGAGTTTTACCTGAGCTTGTAAACCAACACGTTTCAAACACTTCTTGATTGTTCCTGTTTCTTATGGTTGTCTCTAGATCGCTACGGTTTGTCCTGTCACCTACGTCAATTGGGACTTTATTTCTTTGTAGTAATTCGGGTTCTAGAGACGGAAACTTAGTTCTTCCGATTCGGTACGGTTTGTCGAATATTTCTATAATATAGGAATGGGGTAGTTCATAGACCTAAGATCTTCTCAAATTGAGTAAGTACTGTATGTAAAATTTTTCTTCTTTTGTTTTTTGTGATAAAAGGAGAGTAATTTATATTTGAAGTACTCCCCCTTTCTTTACTTCACATTTTATTTTAAAGTAAGGTCATAAAGGATTAGGTTAATATTCAAAGTTATTTTGAGTCTTCTTAAAAATTTTCAACAATCAGAAGAGAAGAAGTGTAAAGTTAAGAATTATTAATGTTGCAGAGTATTAGATTTTACCACTTTTCGAAACCATAGCCGTACAATTACTTATCCTTTGTCTTCTTTATGATAGTACAGGAATATCTGTTTGGGTTCATCGAAATTTCTCATATTTTTATGGTGTATTTGAACGTTCGTTTTTTAGATTGACTTGACATCCTTTTATGTTTAATATTTATATTTACTTGTAGTCGTAAATTTAATGTAAAACAATTACTATCTTTACTCATAGTGATACGTATATTTTTAATCTTATGGGAGGGTTGTAGAAAACTTGATTTGTCTCCCCCCTATTGAAGACATTATTTATAAGGTAATTCTTGAAATAAGGGAAGACTACTCTGTGAATTTAAGACTTTAAATTTAAAGTCATAAATTTAAGACTGTCAATGAGTTTAAAGAGCCGAGGTAGTTGTCCGTAAACGGAATCGGGTGGTAGGATATCCTCATATATTGTATTTGGGGGGTGGAAGGAGGAAGTTCGGGGGTATCCGGTGGTTAAGTCTTCCATTTATCGATTACCTAAATCTCAAGAATCGTTCTCTATTGTTTTATGTATTTTTTAAAGTTACGCACCCAAGAATGTTTCTATTGAGTGAGATAGAAACGTCTTTCGGACATATAAAGGACACACTTATAAATTTTAAAATCTACTCCTTAAGGTAAATTTTCATACGTTACAGTGTATATAAGATCCGTGACCACAGTTTTGTTTCTCGACACAACTATAATCATCCGTTCTGTCTACAATTTAATTAGTGTGTCAATACCTGTATTATTGTGACACTAGAGTCCTTTCTTCTTCCTTGGGATTACGGGTCTGTGACCTAAAGAGGGACAAATCGAAGACGGAATTCATTAATCATTTTGGGTTCTCTACTCGTCACACCGTTTCCTCTCAAACGTGTGGACGCTCCGTCATTACGAAAATACACCCTGGGACCGACGGACTCCTAAAGTTGGTTCCAGTTATTTTCGGTTCAAAGTAAGTCTTTCTTAACGTTGTTAGACTTGGTATTCCACCCCTAGACAAAGATTAGGGGAGTGTGTAGGTATTTTACTATATTCTAAATCGATTTCGTTGGATAATCTTATCTGTTATCAGTGTATAAAGGTCACCGACTAAAAGAGTTATACGTTACGACCAAATTGAAGGTTTTAGGTCATGTCTCGTTTAATTTTCAGAAGTAAGTTGGAGAAAAGAAGATCGTCTAAAAATTTTATTAATAAGATTAATTAAGTGTCTTATTTACGCCGACCGAGTCTTTGAATTAGACAATTCTGTAATGACTTAATGAGGACCTTCGAGATCAACGAGTGTACCCGAGTAACATTCGCTGAGTCTGAGAGCCTATTATCTGGTCTACTGAGTTGAAATGGACTCATTTAAGGATTCATGGTCAAGTCTGACTCGAAGAGTCAATGTAAAGGAACAGGTAATTGTCACTGTAAGTCCCGTGAGACAACTAACCGGGATCCCTTGTCCCTTCTTTTTTCTAATGTGTACCTATGTTAATCCATTTATGTTTTTTTTTTTTTAATAGGAACTACATCCTCTGTCCTAAATACGACGTTTCACAAATCGTCGAGTGTCCCGGGACACAAAGAGATGGCATTTTTTTAAAGTTAAACTTAGTACTGAAAGTCGAGAGACTTGACAGACACTCCTTCGACGATTCCTAGTGCCCTCCCAGTGTGCGGTGGTCGTCCTAGAAATGAAAAAGAAGTCCCTTTGATGCACTCTCAGTCTTCTCCTCCGACATGTTCGGGGGAGGAAGGGGTGGCTGAGACACCTTTTCGCACCAAGCACATCTAAAGTGTTGTGAAACCCAGTGTGGTCCTTAGTGAGTGGTCATACTTTCGGTGGTTAGGACGTCCTGCATCCGTTGGACCTCGTCCTTTATTGTCAGTAAGTGTGTGACTGTAGTGACTCGGAGTGTGGAGCGAGTGTTCCTTGGAAACCCAAGTCCAGACACGGTTCGGGATGTGGGGTCTACTGGTGTCCAGTCCCCTGCCGTACGATGTAGAATTATAGAGATTTTCTGTAACAAATAAAGATCGTGGACAGTACATGTGTGTGGTGGTGGTTCGAAGTGAATGAAACGTAACGTGTATATTGTGAAAAGTTACGTTTAGGGTCACCTAACGTTTGTGTCATAAATATATGTATAGTCCTAAAAAGTTTCCTATTTTCGAATTATCCATGACACCACCGGTCAAAAGCGACAGTCAAACCGGTATGGTCAGAGGTCACTAAGTTGTTTTGTGATCAAGTCTACAAGGACACTTCCATAAAACACCCACTCCCAGTGTAGGTAGTAGTCTTGAATGTCCTCCAGTGGGAGTTGTGACGCCACCGGAGCCGGTGAGTCAGCTTCTAGAATTCTCGTTTTGGACTCCTCCTTCTTTAAGACGGAGTTCTGTCGTCCATCGAGGACGGAACTCCAAGGTCGGACGTCCGGACGGAAAGACTAAAGTCTAAGTGAGTCTGTCTAGGGTATTAGAGTACTCGGTCAATAAAGTTTATTTATAGAATTAAAGGTATAATTTTTTATTATTATAATGTCATTCCATTTGTGTCATATTTATCATAATTTTTATAGTCGGAATCCCGTGTTTAGTTTTATTTTTAATAAGGAAACGAGGAATAAAATAAAAACAAATTAGTTTATTTGTTCTCCCACAAAAAGGTACCTTTTTTTATTTTTATTTTTAGGAAGGAATGGACTCGACGTTCCAAATGATCTTACTCCTTTTACTACTATTTGGTCACTCGTGGTCGACACTTCATTAAGAATATTCGGAATTTTGGTTGAAAAGGAAGACTTGCCCAGAGGAGTCAATCCCACTGGACATATAAGAGCCAGAACCTTCCATTCCGTCTCTCTCTGTTTTTAAATTTATTACTTGGGATTTAGTTGTTATTGGAGGTGACGTTTCGACGCCACTTTGTCTGTGTTGAGTATACGACCATCCTCCCGTTCTAAGATGTCTCTCTCTTCTCACACCTTTGTGACTCGGTTTGGTACGCACGTAAATGGGTCGGTACGGTTGAGATCTTTAGATAGTCTTTTTTCCTTTACAGTAGACGTTTTACGATGAGTAAAAGTCCACCGAAACGAATTTATTTGTCGTACTAATTGGCGTGTACATGTTTTATGGACTAATTTCGTATTTACGGTTACAAAAGAGGTTTTATTATGTACTTTACTATATATTCATAGGTACATTAAATACACACGGAGAGTTACTGTTTTCTCACCAAGGACTCACACCTTGAACTACCTGAGAACACTTATGAGTAGTCTTAGTCGGTCTTAGGGCCCATACCTGTTACTCTCAGACCTATGACTCTTTTGACGATCCACTAAAATTTCCTCTGGATCACGTCAACAGACAAAGACAGACATCCTAAATCTTATATAATGTGTCAGTGTACCCGGTTTCCTAACGACGGATGACATATACGCTCTATTGTTGTATTTCCCCCATGGAATTGGGATGGGGGCGGGGGACTTGGGGTGGGTGATTAAACAAGATGTAGAACTTTTTATTCTTTCCTTTTACCCTTGTTTAAGGTTTCACAGACGACACACAGCCCACGAAACGGGGAAACACTGTCTCCACAGGACAGTGTCTGGTAGACTACTACTTCGTTTTGTTACGGTCTTATAAGGTTGGATTTCGTTTTCGTCGACTAAATTACTTCAGTATCGTCCGATCCTTACTCCCTAAGACCTTTAATTGGTAGACCTACTTATTCCCTACGGCCCCAGGTGGTCTCGTGTATGTTAATTGATACCATTGTAGTTCTCACGGGGACAGTTATGGTGTATGTAGTACGTTCAGTATCGTCACGTGTGTCCTGAACAGAGGTAGGATGTGGTTTTTCCTCTTCGGCTTAGTCCGACCGAGGGACGTACGACAAAATTAAGATGGTTAAAGTACCTTGTTCCGGCACCTTTAAACCACAGAAGAAACCTTGTTTCTCTACAGTAATTGTATCGTCTGACTTCCAGGTACTCCGGTGGTTCTCGCTGTCTGGGCCCGCACGACGTCCTTCTCTTTGAGTGTAGACCCGGGAGACCTCACCGGAGAAAGTTCCTCCCAGACCTTCTGACAACTCTGGTTTGGCTTCTGAGCCTTTTCCACGCTAAGGAGTCCCACCCTCAAGGACCTTGGCCTCTACCAAGTCGGAGGAGTAAGAGGAAGAAATTTTCCCTTGGTTTTAGATAGGGCCTAAAGTCCTTGAGTCACATTCAGGGGAAAACGTGGTAAAACGGGATTTTGTCGTTATTTCTTAAACTCTCGAACACCAATTCCACAGATTAGTAAATACTATAGATAGAAGAAACACTTAACATGGAAGATAATAATTTTTATAAGTAGAAACAAAATAAAGTTTGTTTATTAAAAATTTTTTAAACTCTCCTTACCTAAAAGTAAACTGTTAGGATTGGATAGTACGTATGTACACACAATACGTACGATTTCATGAAATTAGCACAGGTCGAGAAACGATGGGACACTTGACATATCGGGTGGTCCGAGGAGACAGGTACCCTAAGAGGTCCGTTCTTATGACCTCACCCAACGAAAAAGGAGGAGGTCCCCTAGAAAGGGTGGGTCCTTAGTTTGGACACAGAGAATACAGAGGACGTAACCGTCCGTCCAAGAAATACTGATCACGGTGGATCCTTCGATTACCATTCGTGATTAGTTCTCTTCATTTGGCTATAATTTAATACGACAAAGATTCTTTTACTAGGACTCCAGACTTAAAGACCACCTGTTTAGTTCAAGTCAAGTTGATCTTGTCTTCACTCGTGACACGAGAGACGGTTTGGGACACATTCCAAACCCCTGTACTTTCTTTACACACGAGTACACAATTTCTACCCTCAGGCGACCCGTGAATCCTTTCGTTCTTTATGTCTTAAACCACCCTCCTAGTCGTGTTAGAGAATTCTGTTGTACCTTTCAATCTCTTCGGAGTACTCTGTTTTTCTTTAAAAAAATTTCAGGTACCCCTCCTATAGGGCCCTTTCTTTAAACAACCGTGTCTCCACGCGACCGTGCGGACAGAGACGACGGGTGACGGTGTCATGGTGCACAGACTGATCCTGTCTCGGACTTCTTTTACTAGGACGTGTTCTTAGGTTCTCAATACAGAAGTATCAGAAATTGTGGAGGGGTGTTTGAGTCCTTCAAGAGCTGACTTTTAAGTCATAAGGGGGTCTTTTAGATGGATTTGTTCCTCCAGTATTCTGACCCTACGAGATTACGGAACCATACGGTGTTAGTTTTTGGATTCGGTCTTCGTTTCGTGAATTTGGGCTCCTATTGTATCCGTGTTGGGTAGTGTTCGCCGGGTAGAAAGGGTTTAGTCCGTTGACGAATTCGATGTCGGTCAGATGAGTAGAAGAACCTTGTGACATACTGTGTGGTAACGTCACAGGGAGTAAATGTTTCAATGTATTTTATTCGACGTCTCCTAAAGAAGAAAAAGTGGTATACTTTGTTTTGAGTCGACTAAGTGAGTCGCCACTTGTTTTATACTCCTTGTTGGGGTCCTACGTTTTGTTTGGTTTCCTCTCGTCGAGACCAATTCCGTTCAGTCCACCGGGTCGTAGGACCGATCCTGGGGGGAGAGACCCTGTTTGGGTCACTTCGGAAACCCCTGGTAAACTATGGCGTCTTGTTCCTTTGCTAAGCCCTATATGACATATAGAACAGGAGTGGACCCTCTGTTTCACGTAGATGGAATAAATCCCTTTCGACGAATGTTGAAAGATGAATCATTCTACGTAAGTCTTTGTGATCACCGTGTTTCTGTCGTTAAAATGAGTTGTTGGTTCATAATTGTTAAGGCCCCCCGTCGGTAGGGGAGAGACGACACTCCCTCCATAGTCTAGTTAACATTCCTACCAGGGGTTGAGTAGGTCCACGCAAGTGGTCATCTGTTGACCAGAAGACTGTCATAACTCAACCGGTTTTTCAAGTTTTTCACTTATATAAGAAGTTGTTTCAAGAGTCACTGTTACTATTTATTCAGAAAATGACAACGAATTTTAACTAGTTTGAGAAACCGGTTGAGTTATGATTTGGACTCCAACAGAAGAGTTTTATTCGGGGTGCATCCGTCCCGGAATAAGAGGAAGACGTGTCCAAGGGCGTACATAGTCTGTGTCTTTCTCTAGGCCCATCATTCTTCTTCCGTCGTTTTTTGACTTTCGATTCTCCCGAAACGGTGTTTAGGTTCGTCTTACTGGACGTCTTGTCGGACCGGAAGTTGTGTGGTGTCACGATCGTTAAGGTCTCTGAAGATCTTTAATGAATGTAGAAAATTATAGTCTTAGACTGAACGTCGAAAATCCATGACGTTGACTACTCAGTGATTCTAAGACTAGAAGAGTACGTTCCGAACTGTTTATGTGGATGTTTACCTTTTCCCTGTCTTACGTTTTTGCATAATCACCTTCAGTCTGTTTGACATTCGTATGTAAAACTTTTGTATTACTCTGTTTCTGTTCTGTCGTTTCTAGACATCAAGTTTATGAGTATACTTATTTTTATGTTTAATTCATGTTTCACTACTTAAGTTGATCCTGGAGTTTAATAAGTCGTTGTTCAGATTTAGTTCGAGGTGACCCCCCCTTTTTTTTTAAGATTTTAGGTCAGATCACTTTGTACGTTGTCGACGATTCAACAAAAAGGAGTTTGACTAGAATTGTTCATAAATGTATAAAGTACTACTTTTTGTCACCTCGTTATGACTGTAAAGTTTTCAACTCTCTTCACTGACTACAGTGTCTTTATATGTATGTATAAGGAATCAAAGAATCTACAACGAAATACTTCATGTATAATTGGTGGGATTCTCAGTATAGAAGAGTTATTGGAATCGGTATAAGGGAAGGTGTCTGCAAAGAAGGATTTATTGTAATCTACCTTTTACTTACGTTGACACCGGAAATAATCAGAGATGTTGTAAGGGTCAGGACAGGTCCTTCATTTAGAATGAAGTAAACGTGACTTTTGAGGGAGTTACACTTTTGCTTTCCCGGGGCCACTGGTATCCGTCCCGAGGTCCGTCCAAGAGACCCTCGGGCTCCGGGAACGTCTCGTGTAGAGTCCTTGGACCCGGTCTCGAGTTGGACACTCACTCGGTCTACCTCTCAGACCTCCGTCGTCCGACGTCGAGTCAGGGAGAGTACTCGGACTACAGTCTACTCACTGAGTTGGAGTGCAAGAAGTAGAGTTTTGTTGCGGTTACTGTTGGGTGGGTGTACAAGATTTTTTAGTTTGGTGGTTAGGCGAGTGATTTACAGTCGGGGGAAGGGATGAGGAGCGATTGGTGCTCGACAGTACACGAAACCTGTGTCCTGTCTTTTCAGGATTCCCCTGTGACCTGGACACTAGTCTTCTGGCCCCTATATCTGTGTATACGGTAGTGAAGTAATTCAATTTCTTCTAAGTAAAAATGGAAGACTGTTCAGAATCAAGTCGAAAGCACGAGTTAAAGAACTGGTTCGTATGGAAAAGTCCAAAGTTACCTTAAAAAACGATGTAAGTCTTCCGTCTACCCGACCATCCAGGTTCTACCGCGATTGGTGTTCAAAATTTTCCAAAGGAAGGACTGTAAGATAGTGTCTACTCCATTATATTTATTCGTGTTATTTCACTAGTCAAAACTACCGATCCTTACATAAGGATTTATTCTGAAAATAAGACTTAGAGATCTTTTTATTAGAAGGTTCAAAAATTCTCGTTTCTAAAGATTCTGTATAGTATTTTTAACTGAGTCGCTACTTAAGAAATTTTAATAAGGATATGTTCTCGACACAATTCTTCCCTGTTTAGGGTATCGTGTCATCTAGTTTATACTTGTTTTTCTCTCAGGGATAGAAGTAAGTAAGTTAATTGTTTGAAACCACTCCATGGTCCGTGACAGGGTTTACGGTACCTATGTGGGAGTCCAGTTCTGTCTTTTCTTAAGAGTCGTAACGCATGTCCCCATGCGACTTACTCATATCCTTTACGAGATGCCCCGACACTACACACGAGACGCCCTTTAGTTCTCCCCGACGACAGAATCTGTCCCTTTGTTCCCTCGGGACTCTGAGAGACCCCTTTGTAGGACCTTCTTCTGTGTCGTCAACGTCCCCAGGACCTTGACTTGTGCGTCCCGACTCCGCGGAAGGACGTAAGTGTCGCGTACCTCCAACTCCCCTGAGTATTTGCCAGTTCACGTGGGTGACTCCCGACACCCTTCTGTTTCCCGTGCCCGCGGGGGACCTCCTCGTCCTCCCTCACCGTCCCGGCGGCGGAAGACGGAAGGAAGACCTAGGATCGTGTGACGAGGGACCGAGACCCTGTCTCCCTGGTCACACTTGTCTGTCTGTCCCCACTCTTTCCTGGGGGTCTCTCGGTCGTGTCGACCTGGGGCTCACCCACACCCCTGCTCGACCTTTCCGACTCCGCCCGTCTGTCGTTTCTTCGGACAAGAGACAAACTCCTGGACCTCGACGAAGGACTTGTCCATCCCCACCCCCACCCCAACAGACACTTCCCGATCTCGCCCTCCCACTCGACACATCTAGTCTTGTCTGTACTTCTGGACCAATCCCAATGTGTCCTCCGTCCCCAGACCGTTACACCCCAACTTTGTGTAGTCCTAGGTGTCGTCTTGTGTCCATCCTGTGTCGTAGTCAAGTAGATTCCCCGGAGTGGAATCGACTATCTTGGGTGATACGAGTCTCGTATTTCAACATTTTGAGTACTTGGACTTAGTGGAACCTATATCTAAGTTCTGATCTCCTTTGACAATTACCGTTCTTCACACTCAGTGAGTGAAAATTATCTTTTGTGAGGGGTAATGATTCGAGACTGTGCTGGTGGTAGAGAGTATCGTACAACAAGGTAGGTTAAAAGATTGAGCAACTCTTGTAGGAGTCAACGACGACTCACTAAAGGATTTAACGTAAGCACGAGGGACGGGATTCAAAGGGGTCTCTTACACCAAGACTAACCGTTTGTTGTTAGGTTTGTTCGAACGAAGATAGTTCACATGTAGGTTCCAGTAATTTGGGTTCTCGATAATTTTTTTTTTTGACGAGACAAACTTCCTCTTGAAAACTCTTGAAGACACTATTCATGTTCTCCTTACCTGTCCGACTTGACGGTTACTAAGGTCCTCACTCCTTGCCGTTTACTTCGAATGTCGTGAACGTGGGACAATGGTTTGGGTACTGTTCCGTGAAGAGATACCCTTTTAGGTAGTCCAGTGTTAGTCCTTTCCCACCCTTTCGGCCTACTCTGGTGTGTCGACCCTCGTTACGGTGTCCGGGACGAGAGGACAAGACTTGTTAAATTACGAAGAAACGTGAAAAATAGCACCACCACCACCACCACCAAATCAGTGATTCAGTACAGACTGAGAACGCTGGGGTGTCTGACATCGGACGGTCCGAGGAGACAGGTGCCCTAAGAGGTCCGTTCTTAAGAGCTCACGCCACGGCAAAGGAAGAGGTTCCCTAGAAGGGTTCGGTCCCTAGCTTGGGCCCGGAGGACGTAACGTCCACCTAAGAGATGACTGGTGCTCGCTTCAGGGAAAAATAACACCATTTACTTTGTATAGTCATGTATTGTACTTTAAATGGTGAAACGGATAGAAATTCGTATGTCGAGTCACCATAATTCGGGTAAGTGTGACGACACATTGGTAGTGGTGGTAGACAGAGGTCTCACAAAAGTAGTGGGGTTTGATTCGTGATCAATGTGTGTCTGAAACCATCTTGGACGGGGTACTAGGACGAATCGCCTACACCTTAGGGTCCAGGAGCATAGGTCTCGAGTCGCGAGGAGTGTACAGAGAGAGAGAGTGTAGACGTCTGAGACGACTTCGGAGAGATGAAACGTCAACACCCAGACGACATTTAGTTATTAAAGGGGCGGTCAAGTTTACGTCCGTGGACTCTTAAGCCACTATTCCGGAGATTTCTGTATTAACAATGGGGATTGCTGTGATCCAGATTAGGTTAGACTGAACATAGAGGTCTTCTTTTCCTCGGATTGTGTCTTCCCGTCCCGTGCACTTGTCTCCTTTCAGGTGCACTCCTGTGTCCTTCCACTTACGATAGTCTCCGGTTCTTCTGTCCAAGGAGTCTCCGTCCTTACTCTCGACTCGTAGGTCCAGAGGAAAAAGACGGGTCACGCCCAGGAAAGGGAGAGGACCGTGTGACAGGAGGAACATTTGATTCTCCAAAACACGTCATTGTAGACATTCCCGTAAATTGAGTCACGTATGTCGTCCCGTAATTATTCACGTCGACCTTTCGAGTAACCGAAATTGTTCCACTTGTCGTCGTTCCCTTGATTGATTGGTACCCCCTCTACGTCTATGACAAAGTCTTTTTCACTCAAGTACTTCGAAAGTTTCTCCAGTCAGATTCGAGGTGGTCTCTGGAGCCAATCGCACTGAACCTGTGTAATATGTGTCTTTTGGTAGTCTCAACAAGATGAAGTCTCCAAGTCACCGGTTTGTTCTCGTTGTTTAAGTTGTTGTCTGTTCTTGTTGTTTAAGGTCTTTGTGTTGTACTCTCAGTCCTCAAGTCGGTCTAAGATTTATGGACGACGACGATTCGGCGAAGTCAGTACAGACTGAGACACGCTGGGGTATCTGTCGTCGGGTGGTCTGAGGGGGCAGGGACCCTAAGAGGTCCGTTCTTGTGACCTCACCCAACGGTAAAGGAAGAGGTTACGTACTTTCACTTTTGACTTTCCCTTCAGCGAGTCAGTACAGACTGAGAATCGCTGGGGTACCTGACGTCGGGTGGTCCGTGGAGGCAGGCATCCTAAAAGATCCGTTCTCATGGCCTCTCCCCACGGTAACGGAAGAGGAAGATCTATGGATCAAAGTGTTACTTCAATGGGTATGTAACACCCAAAATTCATAGGTACTTCGTTACACGTTACTGACTTCTGTAAGACTCCACGTTGTTTAGTAAGAGTCTAAGATATGGAATAAGTCTTAAAGACTTAGATGTCTTATTATTCGTAGTTGTACCAGAAAGGTGTCTTCGGGATACAGTCATGACTTTTGTAGTGAAGATTGCACAGAATCTTTTTTTCTACTGCTTTTTCTAACCGTCGGTTCATGGTCTAATGACTCAGGGTGAGACTAAATTTTTGACATTTAAAAGGAGGATTAAAGACCCCAGACTTAGGTAGATGTCACAGGCCAAAAGATGACGTTCATCGTCCCCCTTTAAACGGTAGATAAAGAGTGAGGGATTCCTGTCTGAGGTGACAGGAGGTGTGGGACCTTCGTGGAAGACATAAAAGGATAGAACTGGAGTAGTACTAGTTTTAAAGAGATGCTACCTAGAAGACGTCTTACTTCCCCTCTCCCTGTGGTCCCGTCTCGGTCGACTCAGAGAACTTCGTGTTTCGGAAAGGACTCGAGAAAAGGGACTAGCCAAGAATCTTTCGTCTTCATTATCCTTTGTCCTCGTTTGAGTGTCAAGTTTGTTCACGGACGACTGAAGACGTAGGTGACACGACTCACCTAGCAGATCCTCCATCTACAGCCGTAGGACTATGTGCCGAGATCTTTGTATCTCTCTGTAGTCCTATTTTGTGAAGTGTGAGGGACCCAGAACAGAGACTTAGTGTCACCACAGGTTGTTGAGGTACAAGTAAGGTCCTCGGGTCCCTTCCCTGGTCCTGGGACGAAGTGTGTCCGGGTGGGTCCCTTGCCCCAGACGTACGAGTGCAGGTGGTCCTCGGCGTCTCCTCCTCCCCGTCCTACCGTTGACTTTGGGGTAAATGGAACGTTCCAACTGGGCCCGAAAGACGGGAGGTGAGTCCCACCAAGGGGCCAGAGGATAGTATCAATCTAGAGGTAGGAGGTCTTCGACATTTAGGATGTACCTCTGTCTTTTCCCTTTTTTCTTTTTCTAAATTTTACACAAGAGGAGGACGGTAGGATTGGGAAATCGGAATCAAGATGTATATTTATAACATACTTGTCGTTACTCATATAAAGTATTACTGACATAATATTAGAACTTATAATTTTTTTGGAGTAAACAAGACTAAGGTATCCAAAAGTGACGTAAATACTTGAACTGGCACTATTGTTCCTTCATAAATAACTCCTAGCTAATATAAGGTCCGTAACAAGAGACGTGTCACTTAAGTCCCTACTCCTTTGTTTCAGGGATCTCAAAGAAAGGTACCACACTCTGTTTGCTATACCTTTTAATTGGAAGTACATTCATGACTCCTACTCTTCCTTTTCCTTCGGTCGAGTCCCGTTGTCTCTCATTTCCTCCCTTCGCTCAGGTGTGACCCCAGTCCTCCCGTACCGAGTGTTTCACCCACCCTCGTCTAGTCACCCTCCACCCCTCCCCCCGAATGCATCTGACGGATATTGAGTTCACTACGACGGTATCGTTCGTCTCAAGTATCTCAAACAATAGGTGATTTTGGGAGTCCGTAGTAGGATCCTACGTGTCGCCATGAGAAGACGTTTACTTCGGTCTCGCAGAGACATGAAATCGTTTAAACCCTTCTTGTCTTTACCGTATCACTTCGGGAGTCCTATTCGTCGAAAGACTGGAACATTCAGAGTTGAAGCAGATGTTTTACACGACGTCTTTGTTGTCAGTGATTTGAGTTCCTACGACACTCTTGGACTTCACATACTTGTGGAAGGTATATACCTTTTTTCTGTACCTGACTAATATTGAACGATGACCACTTACTCCGAATGAAAGAGAAGTTTGGTTGTGACTCTGGGGTAAGTGGCACACCTAGTGTCGTACATTCCGTGGTACTGGTGTTCCTCTTCTCTCTCTGACAGAGGTAGTAGTGGGAGGGACTTTCGGTGTCCGCGTACGTGTGTGTGTGTGTGCGTGTGCGCGCGCGTGTGTGTGTGTGCAAGGGACGAGTGACCTTCGAATTGTCCCCACGTAGGTCACTTTCCGTCGTTAACGAGACAACACTTTTAAGTAGTGACAAAATGAAATTCAGAACGAAAGCTAAAAGACCTCTATGTTATTCGGTCAAATTCTATGTAAGGGTCGAGATTTGTGTGTGTGTGTGTGTGTGTGTGTGTGTGTGTGTGTGTGTGTGTGTCAAATGTACCAGACAAAATGACCACTGTCGGGGACGTTTGGCAAGGTCAAAAATTACGGATCTAAAATACAACGAAACCAAAGGAAGTGTTTTGTCGTGGTGCGACATCGTGTCGTTAGAGTTGGTACGAGACCTTTTCCGTGAATTTAGGTGAGAAGGTAAATCGTGTCTACCCGGGGTTCTTTCCGAGAGAGACTCAGACCATCGTCCTGAGACTCATACGACAACTGAGACGTTTGATAAATACCCGGTCGGTGTTTACCCTTTTCGTAAAGTGTGCTAAACTTCATTTTTAGGTTCAGTCGGATTAAAGGGTCGGTGGTAAAAGACTAATCCATTTTCCCCCTTTTCAGACTCAAGTCGTATATTATGTTACGGAGGGTGTCTGTTCTTCAAAAATAAATAAATAAAGAATTTTGGTTAAAGGGTACTTCTTGTCTGTGTGGTTGATGTCCCTTTGATCCTTTACCGAGCAACCAAACTACGGTAGTCGGTCCTCGTATACCTCCCGGGAAGTCCCTACGACCGAAGAACCACATCTTTGACGTACCTCGTCTGACGACTCAAAGGTAGTCTCCTTCCGACCTAAGGACTCAGTTTCGTCCTCCTGGGACTGAAAGTAGTGTGGACATTGAGGTAAAGCGACTACCGTCTCGTGATGCTAAAGGTAAAATTCCTGCTGCTTTAACTCTGGAACACTCCAAGTCTTTTCTTCGGTTTTTAGTGTACTAAAAAAGGGAGGACTTGTCTCTTTGTTTGAGTCAGGGACTCGGAATACTGAGGATTCGGAACAGCAAATTCGAGCTGGGGAGGTCAACTGGTTTGTAATAACCGAACAAGGGACTTAATACACCACATTGAGTAATATTACAGTGAAACTTATGACGTAGTCGAATTAAGGTACAACGGTTTACACTAATGAAGTACAAAATAATGTCTTTACAAACGTCGAGTTACTTGAATTTTTCGAACGAAGTTAATCTAGATCAATAGTACACAGATCAACAATAATTACGTACACTATGTGCTTTACGAGGAAAAAGGACAAAATAGAAGGTCCACCCCCCCTCCCCACCCCTAGTGGACAATCTTTATAAAAACAAACATATATACATAAATCAAACATACGTAAATAAATGACTTTTGGACCATCCAAAGGTAAAATGTTTTCAACGGTAACGAATGACGTTATTTGGACATGGAGGGAGTAAAATGTTTCTTTGTCTGTGGAGTTTAATGTTAGGTTCTACTGCGAGAGGTCTCCTGTGTGAAAAAAAAAAGGGGATGATGTGTACGTCATAGAGAGATGTTCATTTTTGTGCGGGTCCCGTGGAGATAACAGATAACTGATACAATACAGGTAGGTGACTTTGTGCGTAAGGTTTTCCTCTATTCGTCTCCGACGTTTTTACGTAATTCACCGAGGGTCCACAACACGTCTGGACCAACTGGGGAACCATTAGTCTCAGTATCGACTGTAAAGTCTCGTCGCCGTTTTGGAGAACCTTTGTGAGACTGGGTTACATGGGCAAAACGACGTCTTTACACTCTACGGGTCTGTTGATTGTTCTGTAAAGGTATCACTGTCGTCGGCTCACTGGTTTAGCCCCTTCCCTGAGCCGAGGGAAGGACGGTTCCTCCCTTACCCGTACTCCCCGGGACGGAGATACGAGACTGGTGCGTTTCTTATCCTCCCGTCAACTACAAATATTTGCAGTGTAGTGTATGCAGTGACCCGTCGGGTCAAGACGTCCCGAGGAAGGATGGTCTCAGACAATGTGTACGTCGGGGTTTCCACACACTTCGGGGTCCTGTGAGGGAGTGTAATGACCAGGTTAGTGGGGTTCTCCGACGTCGTTTCGTAACTGGTAGCACCTAGACTTGGACTTGACGTTTGCATCTCTACCCCACAAAATGGAGAGGTTCGAAGTCAAAATAGTTGTTGTACCTAATTATTGAGTATGCGGAAAAATACATACGAACGTACCCTTACTGTCTCTACTAGACCTGTAGTTGAGACTTATTTACCTTCGATAACAAGAATGACTCTGAAAGGTCCATAGAGTCACCATTTCTTAGGCGCACGGTTACGTCCTCTGAGTTCTATACGTCCAAACTGGGGATCCAACCCTTCTAGAGGACCTTCTCCTTTACCTTTGGACGATGTCATAAGAACGGATCTCCTGGGGTACCTGTCTCCTCGGACCGCCCAGGTCAAGTGGCCCAGTGCCGGTCCGTACTGACTCCTCCGGATCGTACGGGTCTCCGCAAGAATGATGAAATGTACACGTAAAGGGGAAAGGAATATTATAAAAAAATTTTTCGATGGAGTTAGGACGGTTGGGATGTAGTAAAGACGTTTACTTTTTAGATAAATTTTGTTGAGTCCTCTTTCTTCATCTTTTTATTTTCGTTTGTTAAAGAATGCAGGTGTTTTAGTAGTTTATGATGAGATACTACAAGTTCGGTGACAAGTTGGTGTTAATGATAAAGGAGTGTCCAGAAGTGAGGGTGTGGAAACTTTCCGTCAGGTCGGAAAAAGGAGTGTCATATTTTCTTGTCAGCCTACAGGTCTGACGTGACTTGACTGGGTGCCCCTCGGGAAACTACGATAATAAGGGACTAAAAATATTGGCTTCTTTTATTGTATCGTGGATCAGTCATAAATGAAAAAAGGGAAAGGAAGGTAATTTAATAGTTATATGAGAGGATGATCCATTCGGGTCAGACGTATTGACTAAGGGATTAAAATAAATGATTTAGAGGTACATGTCATTTACAAAGTTAAAGGTAAAAGACACTTTGTTTTATGGCAAAGACTTTTGTTAGAGAGGAGGACACTTTTATCCGACATAATTCTTCTTTACCATTTCCTCAGGAAAAAGAAATTAATGATTCCTTTTCGCTTCACCTCTCCTTTTGGATCTCTGTCTTTCCCTGGTTCCGCCGTAGTTGGTTCACGTCCTCTGTCTAGAGTACACCTAAGGTTGTTGCCACTTCTTCCAAAGGTCACTGGACTAGTTATTGTGTATTCGTGACTACTCTTTCGACTACTGTCAGTCCTTAAACTCAACAAAAAGTCCATTTTATTACACCAGAGAAAAGTCAGAGTCTCTCTTTTTGATTACTTTATAAATGACTGCTTGATTAGACTCCAGATCTTAGACGAGGTCTTATCAGACCCCACCCCCACCCCGTTCGTCTCCCGTCCTCACCTCTACGTCGTTCCGACCGGTGGTAGACTAGGCCCCGCTTGAACCCCCACCCGTGCACTCGCAAGTAATGTGTCGCGATAAAAATGTTTCAAAACATTAACACGTGATTTTCTCTTCATTTTCACTTATTTTGACGTTTTCTGCTTTGTTAGGGGTGGGGTTTTGTCCGTAAGATACAACAATGCTGTAGTCTTAAGTTTGTCATCGTATACACACACTTACAAGCACTCTTTTGGTCGAAGTTCATAATTCGTTGTGTTTTTCTAGAAGATTGTCTGGAACATCCAATTTGGTTGTACTAGCAGTAAACTTTAGACCCGTATACGTTGAGTTTTCAGTAATGAGTGGAAAAAGTTTCGTGTTCGGAAATAATGAAAAAGTATAGCAAGGAAAAGTATAAAGAAGGGTTTATTTTACAATGAGGAGTGTCAAGGACTCTTGTGGGTCCCGACGACTCTTTGTATGCGCTAGGAGGGCACGTGCGACTGGACGGGGACCGAGCCCCCGTCGAGGGGGTCGTGTCGCGAATTGTCACTGCTGACTTTGTCTACCGTTGTGTGTGAGCACTTGTCCCACGTGAGTCCTGCCTTGTGCGGGGCGTCGTGTCGGCTGGGGTGGGCCCACGAACTATTTACTATCTTGGGAAAGTAAATCTTGTCCTATTTTATGTCAAGACCGTCAACATCCCTTTTTTTTATCTTTATTGTGATAACCAGTTATATTTGATTACTTACTTATATAAGTCAACTATTCATTGTGTTAATAATTATATTATGATTTTGTTGGATTTGTCCGAAGGGACCACTGAGTCCGTCATTTCTTAGGTGGACGTTACGTCCTCTGGACCCAAGGTACGGACCCACCCCTTCTAGGGGGCCTCCTCCCGTACCGTTGGGTGAGGTCATAAGAACGGACCTCTTAGGGGTACCTGTCTCCTCGGACCGCCCGATGGTAGGTACCCCATCGTTTCTCAACCTGTGCTGACTCGCTGATTCGTGTCGTATTGTTGGATTTGACGGGTCATCAAAGAGGGTTTACTTTGTGATTTGAGTCGTTTCTGATTAATTCTTACAAATTGTAGGAATTGGTTGTTTTGTCGGGTCGTCCTACGTACCAAGTACATAGACTACAAATTAAGTCGACAGGGACGTAGGGTCCGTAGGAAATGAATAGTTTATAAACAAGAATTGTTCGAAAGACACTGATTGTATAGGTTTCTACTAAGAAATTTTTTTTTTTTTTGGTGGAGACCTCAGTGCAAAGTTTTTTCAGGTAGCATATCCTTGAGTAGTGGGAGAGTACATGTATAGGGAGTAAATCTTGAGACACAAAACAAGAAAGTCTACTCCAAGTACACGTGTACAGCAAGTTTAGAACAGATGGTGTGTCTTCCCCACACAGGCACACAGAGTCGGTGTGACCCGACTTTATTAGACAGACGGGGCCTTGGACCAACGGAGATCTCCCGTCTCTACGACCTCAGAACGAGAGTAGACATGGAAATCGAGGTCGTGTAAGTGATGGGACCCGTGCCTGCCCTGGTTCAGTGTAGTACACTCCTTTACGAGTTTAAAGGGTCTTCTCGGAAAGATTGTAGGTCTGAGGGACCTCCCTGTTGGCAGTGTTTTTCTTCTGGGGAGATAGAGTAAGACAGGACTTGTCGCCTGTCTTGTTATTAAAGGAAGTGATTGTTCAGTTTTCGGACTGTTCGTCAAAGGTTTACACGTTGTACTTCGTGGTTCTTCCTTTCGTCACACATAAATAGGTCTAAGTAGGTCGGTCCTTTGGAAGAACTTTTTGATTACAAGGTACCTTGTGTGGATCTCTTTTGTGACAAGATCTGTGGGAGTTAAGTTTCACGTAATATGTGTCGAGACCCGAGATGAGATAATCTTAAATTGTCCCCGACACCATAATGTAGTCCGACTGTTTTCCGCAGTGTTGAATGGAAAGGACGAGGGTGTCCAGGTTGGTGTCGATTGTCAAGTGGTCCAGACTGTCATTTCCTTTCCAGAACATCCCAACGCCACAGACTACGGACGTTTATATTCAAATCTTTTGAAACAAGTAGAGTAATTTTATTGTGTTCCTTGAAACTTTTCACCTCTTTTATTATATAGTAACTGTACGATTATATTGGGTATAAAAGGAGGAAGGACAAAATTCTATGATTCGGGACGCCCGGAAAATAGGGGTTTATAGAAACTTTGTCGAAATCAAACGGAAATACTTCCGAGGGAGAAAAATGGTCTAAAGGTATGCTGTGACAAGGGTTGTGAGTGTCCTAAATGCCTGAGTTTACTGTGCAGTGCACAAGTTATACATGGACGTGCAACGTGTGATTGAATGATGTTATTATATGAATTAACTTATAGGTCATACCCTCCAAAAAGTTAGTTAACACTTAAAAGTAATATCGGGAACCAATACAGTTGAAGTCATAACAGGTGTTCCACCGTCTTATGCATGCATAGTACGGACGAGGAGATGATTATTAAACTATAGAGGAGAGTGGAGACATAAAAGTGAACAATTTCTTATTCAGAATGATTACGAGTCGTTCGTCGTCTCGTAAAATATACTATATCAACGAGAACCATTTATTTCAGTGTATTTACCGTCAGTTCCGAGGTTAAATTGGTCTCGACATCAAAAGTGTGGTTTTTTGTTTTGTTTTGGTTCGTTTCCCCTAATTCATGTTATAGCACCCAGTCACTGTTACGGAGTTAACATATGGAGAATGTACGATTTGTCTCTCTTACTTCATGAAGATGACATTTTCATGTTTGTTTGGTCCCTCAATGGACACTACCAGTTGTTAGGTTGTGTTTCCTCTTTTTGTTTCATAAGTAGTACGGTTAGTGTCCAGTACAAGTACTTGTTTGAATTCCCACATATACACATAGTAATGTATATGATATAAGAATTGACGATTAAAAAAACTTTCATCAATTTACAGTAATGTATTTTATGGGTTTTCTGATTATTTTCTATTACAAGATTTGCTGTTTGCAGAGACCTTTTTTGACTTGGTTGATATCTATATCAGTGAATGATTTTTTTTTTTTTTAATAATAAATATTAGTTTCATTGATCGGGATCTAAAATTTTCTCTATACAAAAGTGAGGAAAGAAAAATTAACCTAAGGCATTAAAAGGGAGTCTTTATGAAGTGATTGTGTCGTAACATTCTGTTGATATAAGTTTATTTTAATTAAATTTTTTTTTTTTTCTTTACGAAGTAATAAAAGGAGAGTGTTGCCAAGTACTAAGACACCCGTTTTATGTGTTCGTATCGGAGGACAACGTCGGGAAGTCAACCAGTCCCGTTTTTAGTACCTGAAGGGAAGGACAAACCCGAACTCCGAAAAGTAATGATTTTATGATCGGGGTCCAAAGTGTCCTTAATGTTTCGATAGTTATTCTCCGATCTAAAATTATGTATTCTTTGTAAAAATTTCGTTGGAGGTTAAGAAATAAGAAGAGATTGTAAATCCCGAAGATAAAATGATGAAAAGTGAGTCGATTCTGATTTTTATCACTTGGTGAATTTGGTAGTCGAGGGACAGTGGTTGGGAGATCCAGACAGTCCCGGTCTGTGACTTAAGGGAAGGACAAGTCCGAAGTCCTAACCCGTGACGAGACAACACGGGTCTTCCCCCGTCGTGACCTGAGAACCAATAGGTCCGAGTCCTCTACGACCGAGTTATTCGTAGTAGTCGACTCGGGATGAACCCAAAGTACTTACTCTGGGTCTAAGACTCTATAAGGGGGTGGACGGGTCGACCAATACCTCCCCTCGTCCAATGTTTCGAGTTCAGAAGGAGGTCGGAGGGTCGGATCGTCTTCAAAGTCAGTCTGAGTCGAAGAGAGATTTAGAGGTTACAGACACAGGGAGGGGTGAGGGTTCCCGAGAGAGTGGATACTGGATTGGACTGTCGGGGATTAATGATTACTGGGGTCGTTCCCTGTGCAAGGAAGGGATCCGTTCCGGTCTTCCGACACTTCATGACATTAAGTTTAACGTGTCTTCATAGTCTTGTACGATAATTGAAGAAACCTGATTCTCGTTTTCTCAAGTGAAATTTTACGACGTATCAAACCTTGTTCTATTTAAACCATTACAATCGTAAATGTATCATTTGGAATATTACCTTAAAATTACGACGAAAGGTATTTACGAAATTGACATAATACTACTCTTTATGTTTTTATTCTCCCTTTTATCCTCGTTGATAGTCCAACCTTTTCAGTGGAACAAACTTAAAGGTACACGTTTTCGACATCCCCATATAATAATAAATAAACCTTTATATGATGACAAAACATCCACGTCTCCGTCGATGACTTAGACTTCATCACCATGTTATGCATCACAGTGTGTGAGTTCACCGTGCTATACATCACAGTGTCCGTCCTTTTGGGTGCTCAGATGTCCCAGATCTGTGAACGTGAGACCAGGGGTTACGGTAGTCGTCTCTCCGAGGAGGTGACAGACGTATTCATTAAGGGACGTACCTTGAGGAAGAGGACCTGGTACCCAAGATAAATAGGATGATAAGATGTGAGACTAATTAAGGGACTATCGAGTCAACCATTTCTTAGACGGTTTGGTCACGTCCTCCTACACGTGTCTCTTGGTACCTTGGTACCTCCACCCTGTGAGAGAAAGTCAGGGACCATTTGCCCCTCTGTGACGTACATGTTCAAACTCTCCCCAGGGATAACAAAAAGACAACAACAAAAAAAAAGAAATTTCAATTTCACTTTCAGCGAGTCAGCACAGGTTGAGAACGCTGGGGTACCTAATATGTCAGGTACCTTAAGAGGTCCGGTCTTATGTCCTCACTCATCTGCAAGGGAAGGGGTCCCGTAGAAGGGTTGGGTTCCTTGACTTGGGTCCAGAGAGAGTGACGTCCGCCTGAGAGATGGTCGACTCGGTGTTCCCTTCGGGAAATAAAGTATTTATTTGGTTCACGACCTTTTAGAGGTCAAGAGGGACAGTCGAAGGTGTGTGACGTTGGGAAGTTGACCGTTAGTGACCACGAGTGGTACGGGTGGACGACAGAGGAGGGCCGGGGACCGACGGTTGTTTCATCGGTCTTGGTGTGTCTTCGAATCCTACCCCCTCGGGGGTGGGATTGAGTGTCGTTTTTTGGATTGAGTCGTCATTTCTTAGACGGACGTTACGTCCTCTGTTCCCAAGTTTGGGACTCAGTCCTTCTAGAGGCCCTCATCCTTTACCGTTGGGTGAGGTCATAAGAACAGATCCTTTAGGGTACCTGTTTTCTCGGATCTCCCGATGTCAGGTACACCAACGTTTCTCAGTCTGTCCCGTCTCGTACGTTCGCACCAGAATGATCCGACGTCACTACCAGACTGCTGTAGTTCCGTTATTTACATGTAACTAAGGGTTTTTGGACGACAGAAATTACTGACCAACATATAAACGAGCAATTGGGTATAGTGTGACTCCGTAAAAGAAAGGTTACGACGTTTAAGATGGTAATGTTTGTATACATGAAATTTAAGGTTTACCCAATTATCAAGAGAACTCTCGTTGTACAGGTTACAGAATCCGACTGAAATTTGACTTAGAGGTAGTGTACGTTTGGAATAAGGAGTAACTCTTAAAAATATTGTATGAAAGTCATTTACTTATTTAGTGTAAATACGGTATATGTTTTGGAGTTGTAAGAGGTTATTTGGAAAGTCGTCAGTTCTAGAATATTATCTTCCAAACGATGGAATAGGGTTTTTCGTCACTTTAGAAGTTGTAAGTGCTAGTAAAATGGTAGACTACCGTCAACTCTCACCTCGACACAATAGAGTAGTTCATTGTCCTTCAAGATGTCTTCTTCCTTTGTGTGTCTAGTCTAATAAATTTGACATCCTTGTTTATTTGTTCTTCTTAACGAAGGAACCTTAGACGTTAATTTTTTTAAATACGTCGGATGTATGACGATACGGTTGACATGCATTACACATCAAATGGGATCTTGTTTGATCTATTATATATGTTATAATATATGATAATATTATTGTATGTTACTTCATATACATATATATATGTGTGTATATATGTGTAATAATATTATTATATATTATTTGATATAATATATATGTGTGTGTGTATAATAATATTATTGTATGTTATTTCATATAATGTAACAGTCCTTCGTAAATTGTCCTCCGAAGGACACACGACAAAACCTAGACAGTCCCTAAGAGACGAGGAATGATTAAGGAATTATAAGTCCTAAATTCTCCTCTCCGTTCGGAGAGGTCCCCCGACTTCTTAGGTCCGTAAAGGAAGTAATCAAAAAGATATGTCATTATTTATGGGAGAAGGAAGAACACTTGGTACACCATTTTTACTAACAAATGTTGAGAGAGAGATTATACCTAGCGGATATAAAACATTCAGACCTTAAAATTAGAAATAGAAACGACTCTTATTGATGGAACATTCTGTCATATATACGGGTGTGGTACAACTAATTTTGTGGAAACAAGGTAGTCTCGAGACCAGGGACACAGACAGAAAGAGAGGGAGAGAAAAAGTTCGACTAGGGAACCTCGTGTCTCCGGGAGACTCAAGTGAAAGGACGGGACCGAAGATTCTGGCAGAGCTCTTCCATGAGACGTAGAAGTGAGGTAGCTCTCCCGCGCACTCTCGTTCAGGGTACAGTCCCCGAAATAACCGAAAGACACATTTGGTTCCTTACAGTCGGAGAAAGAGAGGGGAAATGAAAGTATAGCCAGCTGAGGTCTGGTGGTCCAAGACCAGGTAATTTCCTGGCGTTGTAATATATATGGATACCTTGAACAAGTCCCCTCCTAACATTGGGGGGTGAGTTTATTATAGTTTTCCAGAATTTGGGGTTTATGAAGTTTTGTGCTGAAATAAACCTTTATCTCAACAACGTCTACATTAGTTAATTCCACTCGAGTGTCACCTATCCCACGCATGATCTGGGTCATTCTAACCACAGGAATATTCTTCTCTCTGTACCTCTGTCTTTTATTGGTACACCAATACCTCTGTCTCCGACCTCACTACCGCCAGTGTTCAGTTCCTCGAGGTTCCAAACGGACGTTTGAGGTTTCGGTTGTCTCCTCTCCTTTACTCAATGGGAACATCCTAAGGCCCCCTAGGACTGAGACGACTGTGGAACTAAAGTCTGAAAATCCAAGGTTCCGACACTTTGTTGTATTAAGACACCGAAATTTGGTGGTTCAAACCCCATGAAAAATACCGCCGGGTTCCTTTAGGTATGTCTCTGAATTTTCCTGAGAACGTACTCTCTTTTTGTTCGTTGAAGCCATTAACATTCGTTTAAAATTCGTCTTACCTACCCATTAAGATTCTGATTCTCCGTTTGGCTTAGGTGTGGTTGTGTCTACCGTTGACTGTTGTGCACTCCTGCAAACTCTTTGTCTGGTGGTGTACTCGTCCCTGGAAGAGACGATTTGTAGTGTTTGTCGGAAGTTCAGGAACTGTAGGAGTAGATAGTACGGTGCTTCGATGTTTACACAAACGTGGAAGTTGAAGTTTTCTTCTTGACCCTTTTTGTTGTATTTTTGGACAAAGACACGTCCTTTTCCTTCTTCTCTAGGGACGTAGAGAGGTCTCTGGTCGACCACCCTCAGTGTTAGGTGAACAAGGGAGGAGGAGGGTAGGTCCGAGTGCCTCTTGGACCTGTGTCCCGTGCCTATGAGGAGGGGCGGTACTCGGGTACAGGTCGTCCTCCTTCCTACCTGCCTGCCACCCGACTCGTCCGGAGACATCTGAGAGTTGGTGGTGTCCGACTCAAGAGAGAGGTGTGGTGGAGAGGGTAGCAGTCGGTACATGGTCGAGAACGGACAAGACTGTGTCGAAGAGAGAGACGGTTAAGAGGTAAGGAGAACTTTGTTGTATTACATTCGTAGAGTGAGTGATAAGTAATTAAAGTTTATGACTATATATAAAAAGGAAAACGAAGAAAGGGGTCGGGAGGGGTGGTGGTGACTGGGATGGAGTTGTGTTGAGGGAGAACTAGAGAAATGTCGTGCTGACTTGCACAGGTGGTGTGAATTTATGGGTGTTACAGGGTGGTCGTGGATGCAGGTGTCAGGGGTTCACCAGAGACGGATCTGCGGGACTCATGATTAGAGTAGGTAGGAAGGTCGGGTAGAGTTTACGATTAGGAGGACCCTTGGTCGAGTCTTGGGAACTCCGACGGTGGTAGGAGGGGTGGAAATTAGAGGTTTCCCTATCATTTAGTATATCTCTCCTCTATGATACGGAAGTACGTGAATGTTACAGGTGGAAGTTGATTCTGACTCGGGACGTGTTTCAGTCGGGTAGTACCCGTAATCGATTTCCTTCTCCGACATGGTACATCACCGACGTGCCTAAACTGACAAGTGACTGACGTCCCGATGTCGGAATGTGTCAAACTCAAGTGTGTCGTTGTTCGTTTTCCAACATGTACATATAATAGGTTGAACAGATCTGTCTTTAACTTTAAAATCGAATTCGCACAATGGTTTTTTGAGTTATAAGTCACACACATGACAGTTGATCTTTAAGGAGTGAAAGTTTTTTTGACTGAATTTTTTCCTTTTTAATACGGAGTTAACTTCTTAATTTAAATAACTCGTAAACGGGTGTTTATTATCCAGACTCACCCTTTCTGTCATATTAGAAGGTCTCCAATTTACTCTAAGGTTGTGTACTGGTCGAACTTTTCCTCGGTTTTCACGACCGACGTAAAAAAAAAGGGTCCCGAGTCCAACTACTTTTTCGACCTTAATCTACGGGTAATCTCGGTACTTCACGTCTGGGTCTTGTCCAGTACGTCCTTTCATAGCAGTCTTGACGTCGGTTTTTCTGACTGAAGGGTCACCGATGTTTCCCTTTTAGATGTGTCGAAAGACTTTTTATAATTGGAGACTCTGTGTAAAGTAACCTACATTTTCTGTGACTTCTGAAAACCATGAAAATTCAATTCTGTTCTATAAATATTAGGATAACGTCATCGTGTTACGGTTCCGGAAGTCAGGGGAAAATAATGATTCTCTTTTTATTTCCCTGGTGACGTGGACGAGGTTCCAGTCGTCCCAACCACCCAAAGGAGGGATGCCGAGGGTCTGTACTGGACTCACCTTTAGGACCCTCTACTGGAGGGTCCGATGTCTCATGGTCGGACGTCCTCCGTGACCCCGTCGTCCTGAGTTATGGTGTGGAACAAGATTTGAGATGTACCGGTGGTACGGAGGTCGGGTAGACACCAGTTTGGGATGACCCAGACTGGTGAACCCAGTCATTTGAGTCGACTGGAAAAGAAGGTGAGGACAACGGGAGAACTAGAAGATTAACCCGTACTTGTATAGGTTCACTCTCTGTTCCTTCTCTTCCTTGGTTCAAGAACAAGAAGAGGAAGGTCCACTGAACGGTCGGGATTTTGAAACTTGTGAGGGTCCCTCAGTCGTAGTGAGATGGACTGTACTACGACCCGTCACGCCCCGACCCGTCATACCCCGACCCGTCACGCCTCGACCGGTACGTATATCTACCTTCGGGATCTAGTCCCACTTGCCTCCACGACCCTCTCACAGTGTCCCGACGACCTCCAAATCGTCGTAAATGAATTTAGTTCCTGTCTCTTCTTCCACTGGGTCCCCCGAGTTGTCTCACTCGGTTCTCTAAGGTGGTAAGGTGTACGGTCTTCCATACTTGTTCCATGACAATTGTCACCAAATTTTTTTTTTCTTTAGTCCGAAACCCGTCTTAGGATCAAGACAGTAAACTTTCGACGCACTCCTACCCACTCGATAAAATAGACAATGTGTCCTTGAAACAAAGGAATAGACATTTCATCCCTATGATTACAAATAGAGTAAGTTAACGGCAGTTCTATTTTAGTCTACTACACATGTCCCAAATTCTCTAGGACCTGGTGTGTCCCTCGGGACCGCCGTTGCTATTGTTTTGGTGTCGTTGTGTTGTGTGTACACTTCGAAGATAGACCTGTCCAGTGGCACAGTGACTCTTGTAATGATACCAGGTTTAGGTAAAGATTTACAAGACGAAGTTCTACACTTTCGTCTTCCTTTAAACTAACTTGACGTACCTGGTAAGGAATTGTCACAACGATCTTTGGGGTAGTCTTTCTTTCTATTTGAGTCTCCTGGTCTTGACTGGAGTATACCGACTAAACAAATCCACGTTACCAAAAAATATGATGTCTTTGAAGTATTTCATAGAGTCGAAAATACCGTTCTGGTTTTGTATTTTAGTTTTGGTGTCGGTTTGGATTAAAGTGATCTCTAGATAATAACCGGTTGGCAGTGACACCTTTGTACCCTTGTTTTGTTTAATTTAGAAAATATTTCGGGTTTGTGAATTCAAGTACGGGTCCGACGGAGTGTCTCGGTTAAGTAGAAGTAAAAACTGACTAAGTATTTTTGTGTTTAGGAATTTATAGATGTCCCAGAATAGAACCACTACCTTTAATAAGTAGAGACCGTTAAACTTCTGTGAAAAATTTTTCTCTTGTCCTGTCTAACACCCATACAACCTTAGTGTTCAAACTTTCCTTCTCCCGTTGATCTCTCCTAATTCGTCGTTGTCTTTTTCCCGTCTCTGTTTCTCCGTTTAGTTTTCCCCTTCGAGTCTTTAGTTCACTTTGTAGATACCTCCTTTCTTAGACAAAAACTATGTTTCTTGATTTACTTAGACTCCGGTGAGAAAGACGGGTTCTTTGTCCCTGGAGAGTCGTTCAAGGAGGAGAGGGCCTGGTCTCTCCTTAGGTTAAGTACGGTCCTGACTCGTGTCAGTGATGGATCAGTAAGTTCCGTCGTGTTCTCTACGTTAGACAAACGAGGAGATGAAAGTTTGTTGAATTAGTAGGACGCAGTAGTTCTCGGACATGGGGACGCTGAGTATGATGGTGGATATTCACTCGTCCTTAGTATACTATAAATGTTACGTGAGATTTACCGTTGGGTGAGGTCATGAGAACGGACCTCTTAAGGTACCTGTCTCCTCTGACCTCCCGACGACAGGTACCCCAGCGTCTCAGCCTGTGTTGACTTCGCTGAATAGTACGTACGTACGCGACCTTTTCCTTTACCGTTGGGTGAGGTCATGAGAACGGACCTCTTAGGGTCCCTGTCTCCTCAGAGCACCCGACGACAGGTACCCCAGCGTGTCTCAACCTGTACTGACTTCGTTGAATCGCCGTCGTCGTCGACATAGTCTTCCGTCCCCTCATGACTCTGTAAAACCTTACTGACGGTCGGAACCGTGATTTGGAGTCGATTGACCTTGTGTAAATGTGGTTTGTTTTTCTCCGTTTTTTTTTTTTTTTTTTTTTTGTGNTTTTTTTTTTTTTTTTTTTTCTGTGTTTTAGGTGGATGTTGTATTATTTCAATACACAGTCGTTTGGAACTAAGAAGCCTACGACTGCTTACGGAGACTGTGGAAGAGCTGTCGGCTTCCCTTCTTCTCCCACTGACAGTTAGCGTGTCGGGGCATGTCGCTGTGGCGGTGTTTGTGGGCCGACCGACACTAGTGCAACGGTTCCTCCTGCATCCACCACTTCCACTGCTTTTGCTACTAAAACGAGCGTTGTTTTTTACTACGGTTTAAGTAAGGAGATTCCATCCTTGAAGAGTCTTAGAACCTTTAAAGGAAGGACCTTTTTTTTCACATCCTTTATCCAAAATTTTCTTCGTAGGTGTAGGTTCTGTACTTAAGTCACGGGACACACTCACCAGGGAAAGATCCCTCACCTGTGTCTAATTCTATTAGGTAGAGAGTGTAGGACCTCTGTGACGTATGGGTCCCCGAGACGGACTCTGTTCCTGGTGTACGAAGTAGTGATGAAGTGAGAAGGTTGATTTACCTCAGTGAAAATTTGTCAAACCCAGTCAATCTGTTCCAAACTTGAAGGTAAGTTGGTCGTAAACATTGTTTAGGACCCGACTCAAGAAGTGACTTCTGTTTTTCTGTCTCGGGCAGGGGTGGTCCTCGAGTACTTTAGTCTCCTTTCTCTTATTCGTTGGGGTTTTGACTCTCTGTGGTTCCGTTGTCTATCTCCGTCCCTCGTCTCTTTGTTTCTCGTTTCCGCACAATTGAGTCTCGTCACCGTAGTCCCGTCCAGTGTCCCTGCTCCTTGAACTCTTGTACTCGACCTCAGTCAGCCCCGACCGTCTCCGGTCTCTTCTTCCTTCTACTCTCACATAGGGGTCGTCTCCCTCCCCGCGCGTGTTTCCACGTTTACATCTCCACTGCCCTCGTCGGTCTCTTAAGATTCGTGGGACACGACCTCATGTTTGTGAGTAGTGTACAAATTTCCTTTCTGTCTTTTTTTTTAAGATATTTGTTTCGTTTCGTCTTTTTTTATAAAAATACCGAGACAAACCTTATTATGACTAAGTAACCTCTTCCTTTACCGTTAGGTGAGTCAACGGACCTTTTAGGGTACCTGTCTCCTCGAACCATTCGATATCAAGTACCCCAGCGTTTCTCAGTCTGTGCTGACTCGCTGAAGTTAAAAGTACCGATTAAGTACAACTCCGAATTGTCTTTTGTCGTTTTAAGACATTTCGTTAATAGGAAGTTATTTTTTAATTTCTTTTTTTTATGACTAAGTATTTTAGACCGGACTATGTACATGTGAGTTGGAGATATTAGAGGGGTAAACACGACATATTCAATATCAAAGTCAAATTTATAGTAAAATTTACGATTGTAGAATTTAGTAACGAGTAAACCCTATATGTCATAATTCTTTATAATAAATTAAAGATATTCTTCGTATATATGGATAAGGAAATGAGTTTACTGTGGAGAGGATACGCTGACGGTGTACATTATTTCCACTTGATTTCTCATAAATTCGAGTGGAATTAGACTTTTACGATTGTAGAATTTAGTAACGAGTAAACCCTATATGTCATAATTCTTTATAATAAATTAAAGATATTCTTCGTATATATGGATAAGGAAATGAGTTTACTGTGGAGAGGATAAGCTGACGGTGTACATTATTTCCACTTGATTTCTCATAAATTCGAGTGGAATTAGACTTTTGAACCATTCTGAAGATTTGGTGAGTCATTTATACTTTATTTGGTCTTTTATGTACATACATGTTTTTGAATGGAAGAGTTTAACCACTATTCCAGACGTTTTCTGAAAAGGGTTCGTATGTAAAAATAATAAGACTACGGTCAATACTGAAGTAAGTACCAGGACTAGGACCACAGACACTTCCGACGCCAGAATGAGGATTCTCCTGTCTGTACTCTCTGCTCGGAATCACTGGTGTCGTTCTTAAAGGAATGGCTGTCGTCGTTCCCGTGTCGGTTCGTGGTCCCTAGTTTACTAAGGGATGTCGAGAGGATTCGACTGTTGTGTCCGTCCAGGATGAGTTTCATGTCTGCCTCCTTCTGAAGTTAATCCCTCAGTTGGTAAGTCGGGTGAAGTTCTTCATTGGACCTCTTGAAGTGTCATAACCGATTCCTTCTGGACTTTACTCAGTCTATGTTTGGTGGACGGGTTCCTCCAGCACCAACCCGTCTCTTCAGTCTTTCTGTGGGTTTAGATTGTCCTTCTGTCACAGCCACTACATTATTTTATCCTCATTTCACGACCCCTCGTCTTTTCTACCCCAACAATTTTACCGTGACCCTTTCCTGTTGTTCTTTTCGAAGTCCCTGGACCATCGTAATCTTCCCGGAACTTCCTACTCCTTGTCGAAAGGTGTCGTTTTCATCCTTTACTTTAAGGTTCCTCTCTTTTTGTGGTGCACTTTTACATATGTGTGTTTTTTTGAATTTGACCGAAGTTTATCGTGTTCTAGAGGTAGTGGACTGATGCACCTGTTACTGGGTGGAGTTTCGAGATTAAATAGTGGTAATCCGGGAAATAGTGGTCAGAGAAAAGATAGTGTTTGCGACGACCCTGACACCATGAAATGTTTCAGTATAAATTCTAACTAGAGCGAGAAACCCACGAATATCGTAACATAATTTTTGTTCTATGTATGTTGCAGATGTGTGGACTTTTACCGAGATTGTGTTCGTATTGTTTTTATATACGTAGACCTTGACCCGGAGATTCCAATAATGATAAATTATTTCAAATTTATTGTAGTAAATTCCATGTAAGACGACTTCCTGTGAGGTGAATAAGTCCAAACCACGGACCTCCTCGGTCGTTTGCTGAGGTTCGTCTACCAGCTACAATTAGTTAATGTGTAATCGTTAAAAAATTTGGTCACAGACAGAATGGCCTCACTTCTTTTGTTGAAGGGCTACGTCGAAACGTTTCCGTCTTCTTATTACTCTTGGCGGTAGGGTCGTTCTGTACTATAAGGATAAAGGTAGGTCTCGTCCCGCCAGTGATGCTATCGGACGTCACCGGGACGGGTGTCTTTCACGTTCTTATAGCAATGGAATTTTCTTTTTCTGTTTCGGAAGAATCCTGATATGTTTTTGTTTTGGATATTCCTATGTTAAATTTTGTTAGAGGACAGTTTCTTGTCTACCCCTGACTTTGTCTTTACTAGCGTCACCCAAAATTCGGACGATTTCGTCTTTAGATTCGTAGACGGGCTCTACGACGACAAGGTCCCGTCGTGTTCCAATCGACGTCCTTACAGGACCTTCTTCGACTGACCGTCGGGGACCTTCTAAAATTAAAACAGATGGGGTCTCCACTGGAGCTCCAAAGGGGTTTGGGACAGGTGAAGTCTTAAGTCAGGAACACAGGGGAGGTCGACGGACCGTGGGGTCCTTTCAGATAAAGGGGGTGTGAGAGGTCATTAGTAAACACATACAAGGAGGGATTGTCCGACACCGAAGAGGTCCCGTTTTTGATTTAGAATACGTGGGGACTTTGACTCATCCCCGGAGACAAGTACAAACTACTTACTTATTGACTTTCTCTTCACAGATTACGTTATATCTAAACTGATCTTCGATGTTACGGGACCCATTACACTAGATAAGTATTTCGCATTTTTTTCTAACGTTACCCTGTCACCTCTCATCCAACGGAGACCGATCCCTGGTGGGTCAACCGTAATGAGGAGTGTCCGAGGGATACGTCGTCCGTGACTTGTCCCGTGTCCCCTTTCTTGTTGGGGACGGGTGGTCCGGAAGTAGTGGAACTTTCCTCCTTGTGTCAAGTCCGTCGTTTGACTGTAGTACACGGTTCTTCCCGGTACCGTCTTCCTGGGGATTGGTTCCCCCTGTGATTTGTTCGACCCGTTCTTGAGACGACGGTCAGATAATGACTTCGTACAACATGTGTTACAGTCTTTTTGTTTGAAGAGTAGATGTCTCGTTATGTGTACTGATGTAGATTCAACGTGTGTCTCCTTTACTCGATCTATTTCTCTTGTGAACAGAATGCAGGAGTTGTCTTGGGACCCGGATCTTGGGCCGTAGGGTTATTCGACTTGCGTCACTCTTCCTACCTTTTACCTTCTCCTAGGGAACGCGTCGAATGGACTAGTTTGAACAAGTGCAGTAACCTGTCGTCCAACTGATAGACCGGACACCACCAGAAGGGGTACCGGCTCAATGAGTTCGCTTCCCGGACTTTACTTTCTCTATGTCTTAACCTAAAGACACCACTATGGTTCAGTGAGGACCTTGTATTGTGTTGTCTCGTGCAAAACTACCCCAGAACTCGATACAGTCCAACTCCTCACACTGGGGACTGTCGCCCCAAGATCCCTGGGTGCAAACAGGAAGTTGGGGAGTTACACCGCTGGCGGTACAGGTGTTCCTGTCGTTTGTCTGTCTTTGTTTCGGGGGTTGGGACAGAACAAAAACAAGAACAAACCTACTTAAACCTGTACCCGTTATAGATTTGTCTATATAATTTTCCAAGGATAAATGAAAAATTTCCGTTAAAATGTATGTTTATTTACTATTAAAAAGTACGTCTTTTGTGTATAAAACTTCTTCATCTATAAACTACGGATTTGATTTTCTTCCGTCTTGACGTGTGGTTAAGACTGAAATTTGACTAGTAGTTTCCCTTTTTGTTTTTTTAGGTGGATTACCCTTAGTTACCTGGTTTCCCGATCAAAACCTTGTTTTCAATTGTACTTCGTTAATATTGTGACGTCGGTTGTGTCTTTAGTTCTTAGCCAGTGTTCTCTTAGTGACTCTACGATGTGTCCTATCTTTTTTTGTCTTGTACTACGCTGTCATCATAATAATTGTTGCTTCTGTACTGAATGTTCGTTTAGACGGGTCTAAATACGAAGGTTGGTACTTGCTTATTACCCATAACCTGAACGGGCGGTAACGTTTTGATACTTCGACCTGTTTTATATGCTTCGTGGACAAAAGTCCGTCACTTTCTGGTCGTCACGTCCTGACACTGGGGGCCCTTCTTCACACGGGACACTAACCGAACAAAAGAGGGACCCCCATATAACACGGGTTCGTCTCAAGTTCACAGTGACTTGACTTCACCTTCTTTACCTACAACATTCAACGTCTTTGTCGACATTAAACCCATCCTTCTCGTCTCCAATTTAGGTCTTGTAGAACACCCCTAAGGGGTTCCCCGAAACTGGCTTGAAGTGACATACACTTGTCTCCGTCTGAGGTGCCCCGGAGCTACTCCAGTGAGTCACGGTCCTCTGCCGTCTAAGATGGGTTGCTGTTCTTTCTCTAGAAGGATTATTTGTCGAGTCTGTAGGTGTAGTCGACAGTCCTTGTTGTACTGAATGTTTTTTATTGACGGGGTCTGTCTGATTGTCTTGGCTAGATTGTCCTTAAGGTATAGTCTTGTTTTGAGTTATAGTAGATTAGGTTCCGAACAACAAAAAATCAGTGAGGCGGCACGGGCTGAGAAACGCTGGGACACCTGATATCAGGTGGTCCGAGGAGACAGGTACCCTAAAAGGTCCGGGTGGTTTATTTTGAATTAAGAGTTGAGGATCCATGGCAAAAAAGAAGTCAGGTGTGTGACGACGGGTAATTAATATCTTTTAATTAGAAGTCAAGATTTTTTCACACACGTACGCACGAGTCAACGTAGTCAGCACAGACTGAGAAACGTTGGGATACCTGACATCGGACAGTCCGAGGAGAAAGGTTCCTTAAGAGGTCCGTTCTTATGACTACACACAACGGTAAGGGAGGAGGTCCCCAGAAAGGTTGGGTCCCTAGCTTGGGCGCAGATATCCAATATCATTTTTGTCAAGTGTAGGTCAAATCTCTTTTGTTGTATGTTTGATTACGATAATAAAATCGAGATATAAATGAATTGTACAATGTTCCCCGATAATAGCTATAAACCAATTTAAACAAAAGGAACACCTTCGTTTTATCAAGATGGTACTCTTGTTATTTTCCGTTTGGTTGACCTTGTTTAGACGAGATATTCAGTCTGGGATTTAATCAATTCAATTAATTATTCAATAATTGAAAATTATTTAGTTCTTGAAGATTTATAACTAATTGTTAATATTTTCGGATGGTTAAAAAAATTCTCTGTTTCCTATACATATCCTTTTCTTTGTATCTTACAATTACTTTTAGACGATTATTAGTTTATATGAGTTTTATACTGTAGGTTCAAACCGTCGCCACATCCTTGTAAAGTAAAGTGGTTTCTCTTATATACGTCAATTGAGAGCTTCCTTTGGACCGTATAGTTTTCAAGACGTTACGTGTGTGGGACTCTTTAATTCCTACAGAACTTTCCAAACCGAAATTAGTCCAAGTACACGTGACGATAAACAATTATATATTTAGACCTTTGCTAGATTTACAGTTTAATGATTTTTAATCTTTTGTTAGATTTATAGATTAATGACTAATAAGATCTTAGGTGTACCGGTAATTCTTGTTATGATACTTAACACCTCATAAGTAAGGTAGCTTCGTCCCTAGATAAATACCCCTCCACCTCCTATCCCTCATCTCTTTAATGTATACCCTGTTAATTCTCTTGAGATACTACTTTCCCTGTTAATTCTCTTGAGACACTACTTTCACTTTCTCCTCTCACTTTGCCAACCAAAAGACTTTTGTAAGTCTTTTGATTTTAGTACCGTAGGCCAGGGTAGTGAAGTACCGTTTATGTACCCCTTTGTCACCTTTGTCACCGACGGAAATAAAAAGACCCGAGGTTTTAGTGACGTCTACCACTGACGTCGGCACTTTAATTTTCTACGAATGAAGAACCTTCCTTTCAATACTGGTCGGATCTGTCGTACTTTTCGTCTCTGTAATGAAACAGTTGTTTCCAGGCAGATCAGTTCCGATACCAAAAAGGTCACCAGTACATACCTACACTCTGAACCTGACACTTCTTTAGACTCGCGGATTCTTAACTACGAAAACTTGACACCACAACCTCTTCTGAGAACTCAGGGAACCTGACGTTCCTCTAGGTTGGTTAGGTAGGATTTCCTCTAGTCAGGACCCACAAGCTAACCATCCTGACTACAACTTTGACTTTGAGATTATAAAACCGGTGGACTACCCTTCTCGACTGAGTAAACTTTTCTGGGACTACGACCCTTTCTAACTTCCACCCTCTTCCCCTGCTGTCTCCTACTCAACCAACCTACCGTAGTGGCTGAGTTATCTGTACCCAAACCCCCCTGAGGCTGTCAACCACTACCTGTCCCTCCGGACCACACGACTGCAAGTACCTCAGTGTTTCTCAGCCTGTGGTGACTCACTGACTTGACTTGACTATTAGGTCCGGTTTTGTATTTAAAACAAGTTGAAAATTTTTTTTATCAAATTCTTGATAATCAGTAAGGTAAACTTTTTATTTGCAGAGGAAAGAGTTGATAAAACTTAGTCTACACTTTGAGGTATTGGGTATATACCTGTGTGTTTATAGTGGTAGTTTCTCGTCTCCTCTTTTCTTACAAGAAACGTGTACTTAACTCAAAAGGTCTGATCACTTTTGATGATTGGGAAATTCTTAGGTTACAAGTAAACTTGTCGTAGAAGGGGGTTTGAGACGACGTCAACCGGAAATTTTGGTTTCTGCTCTTGAGTCAAGTGGTAAAATTACGACGTGAGAGGAGTAGTGGTCGTTCTGAAAAAAGGTCACGGTTACTGGGAGTCACGTATCTTCGCGAAGACAGGGTGCCTTACGAGGTTTACCGGTCCGAAAAACCCAAAAAGAATGTAATATAGAAAAGGGGACGGTAGTCCAATAGGGAAGTTGACTGATCGAGTGGTAATGGATGACGATAAAGATTTGATCCAAGACCGTAGTATTATAGTATTCACTTAGTCTCATCGTCTGGGGTTCGTTCTTGGATTTCCTGAGTCTTATCTTTCGTCTGAGTCTGAGACCAGTGAATAAAACGTAAACCGAATAAAGGACCAAGTACCGGGACGGGGGATCTTAACTCGTACAGTCTATTACACTTAATAAGGTTGTCCATTGATCCCACTCACACATAAATCGAGTGGACTTTGTCTTATGACGACATAAAAAGGGTCTCACAACGGATCGCAACGACAGTATGGACGAAAGTACTGACGTATTAGATTTCGGTAAGTAGAGACGAACTCCCCTCCTGCGTCTTTGACGGATTATAGAAGGTGGTCGTACTGGTATTACCCACTGATAATTTGATTACTCTGACGGTATTTTGATTAGTGTAACGGAGATACCAACACATCTATTTCTTTTTTTGAGTGACGTCCTGTATTTGTTGTTTCAGTTATGTTCTAGTTGGTGGACGACAAGAGACTAGACTGTTGAGGTGACGGAAAAAGAACAATGACCGGACTAAAAGGTACCGACCGTACGTTTGGTCGTGTTGGATGAGTCGAGAGATGTTCGAAACTTCCTACACCGTTAATCGAGGACGTTCATGGAAATCGAAAGCAGCTTTAGGTGTCGTGGAGGACCTCCGTGGTCTTGCGGTACATATGTCTCGACTGTTCACTCGGAGACTCGTACTCTTGGTTTTACACCTGAGGTTCGTTGGGTCCGAGAGGGCCACCGAGTTTTTCATTAGGACGTTAAGGTAGGGTCTCGACCCTTCTAGGGGACCATCTTCCCTTACCGTTGAGTGAGGTCATAAGGACGGACCTTTTAGGGTCCCTGTCTCCTCGGACCTCCCGATGTCAGGTACCCCAACGTTTCTCAGTCTGTGTTGACCCGTTGATTGTGAATTTCACGGTGACCACCCACCTTCGGTGACTATGGTGGGACTCCAGTCCGATTCCTAGACTTGGGGAGTCCTCCTCAAAGACGTATAAGAGTCTGGAGTAGGAGAGTTTCCCGAAACTCAGTGACTCTACTATGGGACCCTTGAGGGGACGGGGGACGGACCCTAGTCCCTTGAAAATACCGTTAGCCCGTTTCGAGTGTGGACCTGTGTGGGGAGGATCTCGATGTTTTATGTTTCTTTGATATACCCTGATTTTTGTTGACACGAGTATACGTCAACCCCGTTTAAGACCTGGTTTTCTATGTTTTTTCTGTTTTTCTTGGTTGACGGTAAAGATTTCTCGACCCTGGATTTGGTTTCCACACCATTTTTGTTACGCGGGGAGGGGGCGTGAGTTATGGTGTTTCCCTAAACGTTTGGTGGATTCCGATTCCAAAAAGGTCACCAGGACATACCTACGATCTGACATACCTACGAACCTGACACTTCTTTCGACTCACGGCTTCTTAACTACGAAAACTTGACACCACAACCTTTTCTGAGAACTCTCAGGGAACCTGACGTTCTTCTAGGTTGGTCAGGTAAGACTTCCTCTAGTCGGGACCCTAAAGAAACCTTCCTGACTACGATTACGACTTTGAGGTCCTGAGACCGATGGAGTACGTTACTCAACTGAGTAACCTCTTCTGACTACGACCCTCCATAACCCCCGTCCTCCTCTTCCCCTGCTGTCTCCTATTCTACCGACCTACCGTAGTGCCTGAGCTACCTGAACTCAGACTCACTTGAGACCCTCAACCACTACCTGTCCCTCCGGACCGCACGACGCTAAGTACCCCAGCGTTTTTCAGTCTGTGCTGACTCGCTGACTTGACTTGACTGACTTTGATGGGGAGGTCGGACTAGGGACTGGGTGGTGTTGGGAGTAGGGTATATTCCTTACTTGAACGGGAGGAGTGAACCCCTCCCTTGTTCTCTTGGACAAAATGGAGGATGTTGGTCACGTCCTCGGGGTCATGTTGGAAAGGACTTAAAGAAAACCCCGGAGATCCGTTAAAGAGAAAGGAACCCCTTCTGGTTCTTGGGACCAGCCCTAGTTCCACTCGATCCCGTTGTCTTTTCTCCTTTTGGTGTCTTTCCCACCTTTTGAGGTGTTACTTCTCTCTCCTCTAGGTTCTTGTACGTATTTATATGTAAATCCCGAGTCGTTCGCTTCTGTCAGAATTACTCTTATGTTTAGTTGGTACTGGGGTTTCCCTCCTTCCCCTCTGCAGATAGTTGTAAAAGGAAATTACTTAGTACAAAGGGATGTGGATTTTTAATTATTAGATAGAAGAGTTTACCTTACAAGTCATCATTCTTAAATATGCACCCCGGTATATGACAGAAAATGTCGTTGATTTGACTCTTGGTAAAAAGGCTAATAAAACAACAATCATACACAGGAAGGTCTAGTTTTCTTATCTTCCCCTTTTGTTGTATGGGTGAGATTCGAGTGACTCTCATTTAGTAAAGTGACTCTTAAACAGTTTTAGCATCATAAAATATTCCCAAAAAGGAAAAAGGATTACAAAAGATGCATCGTTTCACAACTTAAACTAACTCCTTTTCGTTATTTGGAGTTCATTAGTTACCACGAGTGAAAATATTACAGTGTCTTGATCAACGTAATGGGAAGGGAACCTTCGACAGTCTTCTACTTTAGACACGTCGTCTTTTCTTTTTGTTTTACTGTTTTCATCCTCTACGAGGGATGTATTACAAAAGTTATATGTCAAAATGTTGGTTTGTATGACTCTCGTCGCTACGGAGTTGAAGAGAATGGCTACGTCAACTTTCTTAATCCTATTTTTACGTGTCTCGGTTCTCGTGTTCCACGAGGGTCTTTCGGTAGAAATGTGTGAGAAATGGGTCAAGGTACAGGGATTTTGAGTGGAAGAGGGTGAGTGACCTCACCTCGTATATTTTATGGTCTACCATAGGTCTCGACATTTAAGGGTCTCCAGTGTTCGTTTCTTTTGCCGGACCAATCAAGTCGATTACTCAGGGTCTCCCTCCTCATTCGTCCCCTAGTTCCGAAGTTTTGTCTTGGTTCCGTCTCGACTAACGAGGCTTTCCGTGGGTCTCTCCTACGGTCAGAGAGACTTTACGGAAGGAAAAGGAGGTATTGATTGAGTTTCAGTAGTGGTGTCGACTCCCGACCCTAGTTGTCATTTAACAAAGGTTACTTATGACTCATGTACATACAGGAGATGGGAAAGTTTTTTTCGATTAGATCGAAACTCCTGTTTCACTATTCGGTGGGTAGGTTCCTGCTAAGATGTATACACTCCAAGGAGCTTGTCTGCATATGTGAGTCTATCTTTCATTTTACCTTTCGACGGTGAGTGCTCCGTTTCTGGACTACTACGAACCACCACTACGGACGTGTTGTCGTACTTACCTGAATTGTGGTGACTGAGTTAACATCTGAACTTTTGCCGTTTGGATCAGTTAAAATACAAAACTGACAAACTTTGTTAAATTTCTAGTTACTGGAAACTTCTGGTTTTACTTTTATTGGTGGTTAGTTTTTGACGTTTGCGTCACTTTATAAAACTTCTTACTTCCTCTGTACTTTGTGTCCATCTGTTTTTCTAATCTTACAAATTTTTGTCCATACTCAGTACTAACGTCGTGTTTGGGCTCCCTTTCCTCTTTCTTATATGTACGACAAACAAGGGAAAGGTCCCTCTGTGGTGTAGAGGCTGGACCAGACGACCAGGGAAGTGGTAAGAGGTCATGTCAAAGGATTTGAAAGAGGTACTAATTCTTAGGGACCCCGTGTCTAATTTGTTTATGTCTAAAGGTCCGGGGAAGAAATTTTTTTACGATTCCCTCCCTGAAGGGACCAGGTCGCCGATTCTGAGGTACGAGGGTTACGTCCCCCGGACCCAAGTTAGGGACCAGTCCTTTGATTCTCGGGTATGTGGTATTCTACGTCCGACGTCCCTCTTCCTCATCCGCCCGATATACCTTCACATCGTCCCTTTGAATGTAATGGCATACATTTCCATTGTTTACCCTTAAACGAAACACTGAACCCCCTTGAGTTTCTATTTCCCTACCCTATCCCTCCCTCCACCCTCCCTACAGGTTCACCCTCCACGTAACGATTCAGAGAAGTCAACACAGACTGACATCTGACGGTCCGAGGAAGAAGGTACCTTAAAAGGTCCGTTCCTATGACCTCACCCAACGGTAAAGGAAGAGGTCCCCTTAGAAGGGTAGGTTCCCTAGTTTGAACCCAGAGGGTGTGACGTCCGTTTGAGAAATGGCAGACTCGGTGGTCCCTTCGGACTCTAAATCTTTGGGTGGAGAATTTTGTCTCTATGAGATCAGAGTAGAACCCTTTCTGTTATCGAGTCAACCATTTCTTAGATGGACGTTACGTCTTCTGGGGTCAAGTTAAGGACCCAGCCCTTCTAGACGACCTCTTCCCTATCCGATCGGTGAGGTCATAAGGACCCGAAGGGATCACCGAGTCCACCATTTCTTAGACGCCTTCTGGACTCAAGGGACCCAACCCTTCTAGGGGACCTCTTTCCTTTCTGATGGGTAGATCATAAGATCGGACCTCTTAAGGTACCTGACATGTACTGACTCGTTGAAACTGAAACTGAAAGTTTCGGATTCTCCCGAAGGGACTACCAAGTCTATCACTTCTTAGACGGATGTTACTCCCTCTACGTCCTCCGGACCCAAACTAGGGACACATCTCTTCGAGGGGTGGATCTTATCCTTTACCGTGGGTGAGGTCATAAGAACAGACCTCTTAGAGTACCTGTCTCCTCGGCCCGGTCGATGTCGGGTGTCCCAACGGTTGGCAGTCTGTGTCGACTCATGTGCGTCGTGTCGTGTATGGGGTTTGAATCCGCAAATCAATGTAATTGAAAACTACCTTCCCATATCCTTAAAACAACAACGACTCCTTAAAAACTTTCTTTCGTCCCTTATCGTTAATCGAAAGGTCTGACCCATGGATCATTTTTGGATAATGTGTGTCGGGTGGAGTCCCCATGTGTATAACGGTGATACCCTGTCCGTGTCGAGTTCACCTTGTCACGCGATGGTTTGAGCCAGAGGGTTTTTTGACGTTGTTTTATTTACGGCAGACTTCCATGGACACCGTATACGTCGGTTCTTTTTGTGTACCTAGTTTTTCTGTAAGGTACATTCCGGTAATTGTGTTTGTAGAAAGTGGGATCCTGATTGTTTGTGTCACTCAGGTAATGATGCACAGCGACCTATTTCTGACCTTTTCTTAGATGTTTTTACTACGGACGGTAATGTCCTACCACCACAAACCCCATAAAGGAGGGTTTAAAACCTTATTACCACTCGTTTGGTCGTTACGAATGCTTTGTCGGCTTCAAAGTCCCGTCTGACGGAAACACCTAAGGATAGTCTTGATCCTAAAGGATTGGTTGTGAAAAGAGGGGAAGATATTATTTGGGGACGCTCGACTTAGGAAGGAAAAGAGGTAGAGACTACTTATGATATTACGTAATTTTCCAGGTGTTGATTAAGTACAACGATAAAACAGATTGTACATGACATGATGTAGTTAAGTGTACTCTACTTTATTCTGTAATAAGAAAAGAAAGTTACTGGGTGGTGAGAGTGATTTGAGAAGTGAGGTACCCGTTTTATCATTCTTACTTTACTTCCTTACTTATCGGTCTACACTACAGGAAAGGTTAGTAAAAAAGTCGACTGAGTGTTGAAGTGTACATGGGTGTGTGTTGTCGGAAGGTAACATAAAAGGATTTAGTGATGAGACTAGTAAATGATGGAATTAGTTTTAAAGGTTCCCAAGGGGAAATGGTCGAGTCATTGAGGTTGTCGGAAGTCGAGTACTAGTTCTGAGACCAGGGTTACAAGGAAAGATCTACATACAACCTCGGAGGACGATACGGTTGACACGAAGATGTTAAGGGACTTACTTAGTAAAACCGAAAGATGACTTTATGACGAGGTACGTACCTGACCGGGGGACGTCCGTATGTGTGACTGTGTCTTATTGTCTGTACGCGTGTAGCGAGGTGGGTAACTTCCCCAGGAGAGGATTTAGTAATTCAGACATGTGAACAGATGGTGAATTGTGGGTATAAAGATAAAGTAGATTAACATCCATATGATCGGAAGACCCTGACTGACGGTCATTAGTTCTACTGTCCTTACACACTTGTGATCGATTTACGGTTCGTGATGTAATTTACGAAATGTTTCTGACCGAGTAAAATAGGAGAGATGTTGGTATTCTCAACCCATGATAATGTTTACTCTTTTACATCCGAGTCTCGTCAATCGGAGTCCGATTACAGATGTTTCTCCTTTTGACACCAAGTTTCTTTTCGTGAGTTTGAACACCACACATACTGGGAGGTGGGAGGATATGACTTATGTACTGAGACAATTGTCCAGGAGACGTTTTAGTCACGAGTGTTTTTGGAGTACTTCGTATACAAGAGAGGAAGTCACAAATTTGAGTCCTGTGACTCCGAGACTCTTCACCTAAGGTGCGTGAGTGTCAAGTCGTCTGTCACTTTAGTTCTGACCTAGAGCCCAGACTGACGTGAGTCTCAGATGCGAGGGTCAGAGAGAGGATAGACTGGACGGTGTGACAGCAGATCGTTCATGAACACGTGGACTAAGTTCTTGGAGTAGTGAGTCACGTGTCCTCTAAGGGTCGAATCTTAGACTCGGTACTCTATTGATGTTTTACCGGTGGTAGGAGGTCCAAATATCGACGTTAAAGTTTTCCCGTAGACGTGGCTCTTTACAATTTGTAGATTACGTGTACGATGACGTTACATAATCTTCTAGAACCAATATTCTATGTTCTTTCTTTGATTCGATTTTTACGTAAACTCCGGATAGTGATAGTGGACCATGGAAAATTTTGAGGGGGTACGGTTTTTGTTTTGTTTTGTGGCGATAGGGTCACCAATTCTGAGGTACTAATTGATTCTAGGGTGTCAAGTACACCGGTCTTTATTTATTTTAGGTGGGTGGAGGGGTTCGGTAATTTTACCTAAAGACGTCTCTCCCGAGCCCATAGTCACAAAAATTTAATAGTACTTAGAATCACGTCGTCAAACCGTTGGCACCTCGATTCAGAAGGGAAGGCCAAACGTGACGTGGGGTGTATCGTCCATCAATGGTCTACCATCCGTCATATGTTAACTGTGGGAAATAAGAGTTCGTTGTCTTTGTATAGGAAACTTGTTTCGCCAAATTTGGTTTGTCGGAGAGGAAGCAATTGGACGAAACGAGTTAGAGGACGGTGGTCTTTTCATTTAGAAATGGGTTTCCGAGGAACTACTCTAATTGAGAAGTGTTTTACGCTAAAATATAGTCTGTATTTCCCCCTTTTATAAAAATTTTTGACGATTTGTCACGTTCTTTGTAATGATCGTATAAGATTAAAACAGACCTTCAATCTTTTATGGTAATCTTCTATTTTAGGTTTGTTCCATACTCTACGATATTCTCTCAGTAACATAAAAGTATTTATGGTGTGACAGAGTGAACTTGTTATGAGTTGTAGGACCAGAGAATCTTTATATTGACGTTTGAGCATTTTTTCTATAATCTAACTGGTATTCTTTAGCGACAAAGTATTGGGTTTAGTCAACTTATAGACAGTAAGGTGTACATTTTATTTGTAATCAGTAAGTCACCTCATGTTGAGAACCACTGGGGTACCTGACATCCGACGGTTCGAGGTGACAGGTACCTTAAGAGGTTCGTTCTTATGACCTCAGTCAAGGGTATGGAAAGAGGTCCCCTAAAAGGGTTGGGTCCCTAGTTTGGGTCCAGAGGGCGTAATGTCCGTTTAAGAAATGACAGACTCGGTGGTCCCTTCGGGGGTTCAGGTCCGGTTTAAATTTCGTTATATCACAGATATAACTTTGTCTTAACAAACTTTATTTTCTGTTTTTCAAGACCTTGATACTTGTGCTATAGTGCACCGACTAAGTCGTTGTTTTGAAAGATAATACAAGAAAGGTGTTAGGTTCCTCGTTTGAGTCTCTCTCCTTTTGTCCTTCCCACCTACTTCTCCCTCCACGACGTCCCCCACTTGGAAGGGAAGAGTATGAATCGTGTGAGCCATGTGTCTAACAAAAATTTCAGTCCGAAGTAAATAGGTCTCCTCAAACGTTCAAACTGGTGAGGGTCGTGGGACTTTCTCGTGGATGAAGGAAGGTCAAGTCCGAGGTCCTCTTTCCTACGGACGACAGGACTAGTGACTAGAATTTTGTATTGACTTGACTTCTTCACAGACGTTTTCTCTACCCTTTACTAGGCCTCTTCCTTTCCCAGAATTCTCTGTCCTAATTTCCTTTCTCTTTCTCAGGAAGTGACTCTGTCTACTACCAATGGACTTTGGTACTTTATCTTTACCACACCTATGTTCCTCGTACATTCAGGGGGGTTTAATATTTGAAGACTTTGATCTTGATGTGACGAATCTACTGTTGACTTTTACCTACATTCCATTCATGCTTATAAAGAAATTCGTCCTACGAGTACATATCTTTGTTGGAGGGACTCAACATGGCATACTTATAGTCGTCAGTACGAGATACCAGTGATGTTTCCACTTAATCCCGAAACAACCACCTAGTCGCCAGTTCTTAGGTGGACAGTTACGTCTTCTAAAGCTAGGCACCCAGTCCTTCTAGGGGACCTCTTTCTTTACTGTTGGGTGACGTCATAAGAACGGACCCTTTAGTGTGTCTGTCTCCTCGGACCACCCGATGTCAGGTGTCCCAGTGTTTCTCAACCTGTCCTGAATCTCTCATTTGTTGTTATTCTTGGATTCACTTATGATTAACAAGGATTCCCTTGATGTCCCGATCCCAAGACGGTCGGAAACCATTTTTGTAGAAGTAGTTGACGAGGTGTGAATCTACTGGAAGAAAACACAATAGAAAGATAAATTGGAATAAATTAACGGTAACCATTAAGTGTTTGTGACCGGAGTGTGTTTGTGTCGGTCGTCGTGGTCTTGTGATGGACTTGGTTCGAGTGGTTGTGTGTATAAAGGGGCACCCTGTGTAGTGTCAGGAGACGAATCCTTGTGGTCTGTTGTGAAGTCGTGAGAATGCGACGTTTGAGGGGCTTTTCTTGTTTTTATACTCTTCGTTTCGTGGTTCGTCTGGTGTTTCTGCGGTAGACAAGGTGTCATACTTTCGTCTTTATGTAAGGTGGGGTGACCCTTATACGTGCAGTCTACTGTTCTTTAAATTCCCTGACATAGTTGTACCCGTCTTCTGGTCGTTTCATAGGGTTAAAAATTTTACTAAAAATCTTAATATTCATTTAAAATCTTACTAAAAATCTTATTGTATATTTACTATCCCTCATCCGTTTAAAGGTTTATGTCTTATATACTTATAAGTTCTTATGAAAACAAAAAGTTTACGATACAGTTCATGGGGGTGCCTGACATGGGGATCCTGATGTCGGACGGTCCGAAGAGACAGGTACCCTAAAGGGTCCGTTCTTATGACCTCACCCAACAGTAAAGAAGAAGTCCCTTAGAAGGGATGGGTCCTTGACTTGGGCAGGACGTGACCGTCCACCCAAGAAATGTTACCTCGGTCGTCCTTTCGGGAGGTCTAGATGTTGGTTGCTATTTCCCTTTAACCCTGCAAACGTCCCTTAGTTCAGTAGAATCTTCGACTTTGTTGCTTACTGCTTAGAGAGGACGTTTGGTGGGAAACCCATTGTTTGTGATTTCTCTTAATCCTACTCTATAGTCAGTGTAATTCTTAAGACCGTTTGACTAGTCTAAGACGTCCATTTAGACGGGACCCATTGTCCGTCGTCTCTTGTGAGTCACTGGAGGGACTGATAGACGAGACCGAAATGGACCGTGACCTTCGTTTGGTAGGGTAATAGTCCTGAGTAACACCCTTTCGTACGAAGAATTTTAGAGACACGGTATCCTATTCTGGTAGGACTAATCACTGTGACAGTACGACGGACAGGGTCCAGACCTGTAGGTATCGTAACTCCGTTCTTCTGTTCCTGTCCTGACCGTTTGCCTTCTGTGTAACAGTGATGACTGAACCCGACCTGTTGATAGAAGTTACGTCCGAGTCGAACGAAATTCAAAAGTAGAACGGGGTAAGGTCTAGGTAGAGGGTGCGAGATTCGAACCCCTCAATAATGGGAAACTCTAAACTTCGACCCCCTCATGAGGAAGAAGACACAAGGTTGGTATTTGCCTGTCCTTAATTCTGTGACCAGAGTGACATTTCCACTAGTCACTGAGTACGACCCTTACAGTGGTCCCTGAGGACCGCTAAAAGATTTTACTCTGTCATATTCCAAATTTGGGACAAGTAAATTAGATATACGACTCGTGTAGTACTCTTTGTGAACCGACCTACTCAATGTTCGACCTTAGTTCTATCCTCCATCTTTGTAGTTGTTGGAATCTGTACGTCTACTATGGTGACATTACCGTATTTCACTTCTCCTTCATTTCTTGGAGAAGTACTTCCACTTCCTCCTCTCCCTTTCTCGGTCAAATTCTGATTTGTGATTCTTTTGATTCTAGTACAGTAGGCCGGGGTAAGTTAAGTCAACGAGTCAGCACAGGCTGAGAAACACTGGGGTACTTAGCGTCGTGCGGTCCGGAGGGACAGGTAGTGGTTGAGGGCCTCAAGTGAGTCTGAGTGTAGGTAGTTCAGTCACTACGGTAGGTCGGTAGAGTAGGAGACAGTAGGGGAAGAGGAGGACGGGGGTTAGGGAGGGTCGTAGTCAGCTAAAGTTACTCAGTCGAGAAGCGTACTCCACCGGTTTTATGACCTCAAAGTCGAAATTGTAGTAAGGAAGGTTTCTTTAGGGTCCCAGCTAGAGGAAGTCTTACCTGACCAACCTAGAGAAACGTCAGGTTCCCTGAGAGTTCTCAGAAGAGGTTGTGGTATCAAGTTTTCGTAGTTAAGAAGCCAAGAGTCGGAAGAAGTGTCAGGTTGAGAGTGTAGGTATGTACTGGTTGAAATTCCATGATGGAAAGTTACATGATGTAGAAAGAGAAAAACGATGTTAGTAAGGAAATTTCCATGTCATGATCATCAAAGTCACTTACCTATCTACGTTGTTCCAAATTTTGTGATAAGGAAACTGTCTAGACACAAGAATTACGGTCAATCGACCGAAGTGTTTTTTTGTGTTGGGTACAACGTATTAGGGTCATAAACCATTCTTGAAGCCTTTTTTTACGGGATCTCTAGACTCCTTAGACTTATCTGTGGTACTCGACGAAGTTGTCTGGTGGTTGACCTCAGTGATTAGGTTTACTTTACAGTACAAGTATTTTTGAAAAGTAAATCAGGAGTTCAGTTTGTCTTTCTAGTTACTAGTTCACGCTTACATTTTATTACAGTAGTGTTACCTTATCTCAGACCTTCAAGGAATTTTATGATTTCTATTTTAATCGTATATCATATATATCGTTAAGTTGAAAGACCCCTACGTGAGTCTTCTTGACTTTCGTGTCTGAACTTGTTTATGACCATGTGGGTGCAAGTGTCGTCGTAATAAGTGTTGTCGGTTTTACATCCTTGTCGGTTTTACAGGTTATTTTACAGGTTATTGTCTACTTTCCTACGTATCTTACAACATATCTAGACATTACCTTACAATAAGTCGGAAATTTTCCTTAACTTAAGACTGTGGACTCAGTAGATCAGTAATTTAAGTCTCGTCATCTTACCACCACTCCCCGACCCCTCAGTCACAAAATTACCCATGTCTCAAAGTCAGACCCTACGACTTCTTCAAGACTTCTACTTATCGTAACTACCGACGTTGTTTTTGCACTTACTTGGATTACAGTTTTACCCCCGAAGGGACCACCACATCATCCATAATTGATACGCGAGGGTTACTTGGGACCAATCCTTTGATCTAGTGTGTACGACGTTGATTCTGGACCACGTCGGTTTATTTATATAATTAAAAATTTTTTCTTCAATTTTACCATTTGACCTACAACACATATAAAATGATGTTAAAAAAATTTTTTTAACATCGTTACTAGTTTTCATTAAAATGGTTTCGTCAGTTTTCCATTTATTTATACAGTGGGTATATATCCTATATAGGGTTTCCTAGTTTCAATGTTGACACTGAATCGTTGTTAAATATTGTGGGTTCGACTAAAGAAAGGTCCTGGTCTCTAGTCCTCCACCCCGGACTCGTACTTAGTGTTAGCAAGGTTCCCCGGAAAGTCTCGACAAGTCTTCGTGGTCGAAAACGAGATTCCTTAGTCAGGCGACCATTGGACGTTTCTTCACAACTTAAAGAGGTGGGGTCACCCTAGGATCCACGTTCCGACACGTCCTCCTTTGTCAAGAAAGAGTGCAAAGACCTTAAAGACCAATACAGACACCAAATGGGGTTGTCAGGGACTGAAACATTTCCCTGTTAAGAGAATCGGATTAGTTCGGTCGTTTAATTTCCGAAACCCTCTACAAATGTAAGTAGATTCGTTTGCACGGTCCCGGTCTAGCCTAAAGGGTTTCCGTTACAAGGTTTTACAGTCACGGTTCTCCTTCTTTTGTCCACCTGGGACCGAGTGGACACGTCGTTTCTCTCTGGAAATAAAGTGACTTGGTAATCTGGATTGTTTTCTGAAAATGTTACACCCAGATCACTTTAAAGGATAAATAAATGCCCTCGATTCGTACTAGATCTTTCTGTTTGTAGATTGGTTTAAAACCCTTAGTCTCACAGATAGAGAATTTATCATCTGCCATAGTATCTTATAGTTCCTTGCACTAACTACTAGTTTTTCCTTCTCGGGACTGGTCTCACATCCCCGTGGTGCCGGTAAAGGTGTAGTGGGTCCTCCTTTGACCGAGTCTACGACGTCGGTTTGTGTCTGTCACTCTACGGTCCGGGGCCCCCTACTGTGTCGGGACTCTAATTGTTCTGAGGCGAGTTCCCTTTTATTCCTCTGTTCAGTGTAAAACGGTTGTTTACATGGGGGTCCTTCGTCTTCAGATTTTAAACATCGTTCATCTACTTTCTTCACTATTAAAGTTAAATTTGACAAACCGAAATCTGAAGTTAGTGTTAAAATTAACAAAATATTATGTTTAACATATATAAATTCCACATGTTACACTGTGAGACTATGTTTTAAATAATATCATTTCGGTGAATTGTGTAACTGTTACAACAGGAAAAACACACACAGACGATAGAGTCATTTAAAGTTTCATATATTATGTCAGTTTACTTTCAAGAATCTTTTCATTTGTCCCGTCTCTATGGTCCTAGTTCAAATATTTCCCGTGAAGTCGAGGACTGTGACCGTTAAAGAGATATTTAGGTGGACTTTAGGAGTGAGGGAAATGTCATTTCTGGTCCCATTGGATACCTCATTAAAATACCCATAAAGAGTCGTGTTTTCGTGATTTTTGTAGTTTGGTCCAGTATGATTTTGACGATATTACGAATGATTTCTTTTTTTCCTTTAGATAATACTTTTTTACTTACCGTTGGTTGTTTAAGAAACGTTTTAATGATTTTTGTTACTTTTTAAAGTTCGAAATATGTTTGTAGATAACAGAAATGATGACAATACTTGTTAGTGTTGATATATTGTGTTACTCACACAGATATACACGGTACCTAAGGTAAATATAAAATCATTTGTATTAATATTACTTACTGATGTACGCTACAAACTTTTTTTATTCGGAAGGGAAAGAGTTTATGTAAGAAAAGAGGATCTAAATTAAAATATCTAGGTTGATGTCTTCGAAAGATCATTTATGTTGAAACACATTTATTTCCAAAAGTACTTGTTGTTTTAAAGGTAATTATGGTTACACTAAAGCCGTACTTTTGTAATTTTTAGTTGAAGTATAGAGACTACGAATATCTGAAGAAATATTTAAATGACTTATCATAGCTTCTCGGACACTTATTTGTAGTAGTTTTCGACAGGACTGGACTAGAGTTATGTTTAGAGAAGTAATACAAAAGGATTGCAAAAGAATTTGTTATAGTCGACCTGCGTTTCTCGTTTGAAGACATCGTATCACATTTACTCGTATTAGTAATTTTCTTTTACGAGAAGAACCCATGTTACACAGAATGAAAAAATGACTTCATATGAACTACACGTTACAATATACAATGTACACACGTTGTCACTGAGTGCTAAAAGTGATCAATTTTTTAGACATCAACTGTCTCTTGAAGAGGTTGTACGAAGACCATGAAGTGCTCTCCATGTGTGAAACCAGGGCTCACTGTGAATGGAACGCCATTTAGTACACCGTGTACCGATGAGAGTCGGAGTAGGGGCGTGTGACCTGCACCATCTTTATGTTCACCACGTCTTACCGGTTCTGTTCGCACGTCCGCGAGTCGTGGGGCCGTATCGGTACCCGAAGCATGTTTCGTCGTCTTAGTCTCCCTAGCATCAAAAGTTTTATTGGTTATTAAAAGGGGTTTTAATACCCGACTTGATGAGACCATGAAAGGATTTTTGTTTAAAATTTTTTAGAAGTAATCTGTATGTTCGGTTTAGTCCAAAAGAAAATCCGAAACCAAACAACCAAAAAAAAAGAAAAGAAGTCAGCTGTCTCATTTCTGAAATAAGTCGGGAGTTTGGAATTTAGTATCTTAGATCAACCTTCTAACTTCGATTAACCTAAGCACCCATAATTCAACGAAGTCGGTACAGGCTGAGAAACGTTGGGGTACATGACATCGGGCGGTCCGAGGAGACACGTACCCTAAGAGGTCCTGTACCCAACGATACGGGAAAAGGTCCCCTAAAAGGGCTGGGTCCCTAACTTGGGTCCAGAGAATCCAGAGGACGTAACCGTCCGCCCAAGAAGTGGTGATCGTGGCGGACCCTTCGGGGTTTGGTCCAAAAGAATTGTGTGCGAAATGAAAATAATAGTGAACAATTTTTCGGTAGAACTGTTTTACGTTGTAAGGATCAATTGGATTTCTTTTTTAGGTGTCTAGGTGATAGAAGATATTCTGTTCGTCTGTTGTCAAAATTGGATTCGTGTTTACACTATTTATGTTATTTCATGTGACACCAATCATGTAACACCTACGAGTTATTTATAATATTGGTCACGAAATCTTGTGTAAACCGTTTTATGTTTCACTGAGAACCGAAGTCTATTCGTATTCTTTCTATTCTTTAAACAAAGATATACTTGTTCGAGAAAACCGTCGGACGAGGACCAGGGGACATAAGAGTCACAGGGTCGGGTTGTCTTCAAGTTCCAGTAAGTGTGTTCCCTACTGGTAAGAACGGTAGAGACAGTCGAAATTCTCGGAAATACCTCCCCTTCGACTTCTGCTGCCGTGAACTCATACTGTCCCTCTAGCAGTCGGAGGGGTGTTTATGTAGTTTTTGAGTAGTTCTCCCTGATAGGACCACCAGGTCACCGATTCTGGTGTACAAGGGTTACGTCCCCCGTGTCCAAGTTAGGGACCAGTTTCTTTTTCTAGGGTGTACATTGTTGATTGTCAGACTTGTTGATTTCTAGGATATATGGTGTTGACTCTGGACGACGTCTTCGGTTTATTTATTTATAATTTTTTGTTGTTGCTGTTGTTGAATAGTTCTCGGAAACACTTGACTCTGTAACCGTGTTTGTGTCTAGGGGAGAAAGGCTGGGACTTGAGATGTGTATGTCCCTAGTTCTCTTACCTCGGGTCGAAGACAACCTCAAAGAGCTTCTTTCGTCCGAACCCTCGAAGGGTCCTAGGTCGGGGCCCCATGTGACATAGTGACAGAGAGGTGGGGTCTTCGACCCTATAAGGAACCTCGGTTTTTAATTTATGTCGTCTGTGGTTCGATTTTTTTACTACAGTGGGTACCAAGAAGTAGACGGTTTGTGATGTCCATGACCAAATCTTATGTATAATGGTTAGAAGAAAAGGGGTTCCGTTTTTGATGTTAAGATTTGGTTACTCAACCCTTCGTAATCCTGAATATAGAATTCATACCGTATCCCTTCTGTTAAAAGAAAGGGTTTCGATTGCAGTTTTTTTGACGTTGTGAACGGGTGAGACGGTTTGCCTGTGAGGTGGGGTGTTGGATGAAGACGGGGGAACAGCGGGGAACTTCCAGGGGAAGAGCGAGTGGTTCCTTTAGGTTTGTGAGTTCTTTAGGTTCAGCGGTTTTCATTTGTGGAACCGGGAGCTGTAGTAAAGGAGGTCTTAAGAGTTTCCTGTTTTACGGTTTTCAAACCTTTAGAAAGGTCTTAAGTCAAAAAGGAAAATTCGTTAGGGAGGAATTATTATATCTGTCCCATTTATTAACTACCCAAACGAAAACTATTGAGACAGACAGACAGGTTTCGGCTTCTTCGGTGTACGTCCTCCTTCCCTTCCTCTTAGTTTGTGAAGTTAGTCGTTTGTTTTGATTGTGTATAAAAGACGAGTCAGTTGATTACGGACTAGTCTAATAAGTGTCTTTCGACAGAGGCAAAAAGTTTCCTTACGTTGTGCCTTCGGGTTGTGAGTACAGAACGAGACGTGGGTGTTTGGGTGTGTAAGTGACTGACGGAACGGAAGGTGTTCCAGTACCTTCCAAAGTAGATCATCCCTTTTCTTCCACTTACGACAAATCGACTTATAAATACTCATTCTACTAGTACTCTCATTCTAAAGGGTTCTTGTGCTTCCGAGCAATGTAAAGGTCGTTCGGGGTACTAAGTAGGGTTCCCCGTACTTCTCGAATAAATTTTTCGGGGAGTGTAGCATATAACGTTTTGTGTGACAAATATCTCAAATGACTCTATCTTCAGACTTCTTCCGAATGTTTCTCTTCGTTCTTGCAGTTTGACACGTGTTTCTGTCCGGGTCCGGTCCATACCGGGTCTCGTCAGGTGTCGACGTCGGGTGTTTGGACCTCGAGACGTGGTCTTCGGGTCACCATTGTCGGCGGAAGGGTTTGAAAGGATTTTGGATGCTAATAGAGACCTTAGTGACAGCAGACACTGAGTCGAGAGGTGAACTCGGATTGTAACTTTTGGGTGGTTTCTCTTATGGTTGTCTTCATTGTTTAAGTCGTTTTTAGTCAAAAACATTTTATTCCTAGTGATGACGGAATCGTGGAACTAAAAAAAGTGACTCCGGTGGTGAACTTATTGAGTCAACTAGGTTGTCAGAGTAATTCCTCATATAGACCAGGTACTGGGTTTCACAGGTGTGAAGACAGACAAGAACTGGGATTGGGAGTTGACTCACTCTTTATTTTGTTGACTCTTTTGTAAGTCATAGTTTCAACTTTCATCGGTTTACTTTTCAAAGGTCTATTTGTCCTTGTTCCAGTTTTAATGAGGATATTAGGGAAGTATAAACTGTGGGTTTGATGTTGAGGTGTTTGGTTGACTCTTCTATCAAAAATAAGGAAGTGTTCTTAAGAAGTGCTGACGTTTCGGTTTTCGCTAAAAATGTTCTAGGGTTATATTATGGTGTTGTGGACGAACCACCTCAGGAACCATAAGTCGGAGGCCTCTTGTGGAGGGTACACTGGGATAGAGAACGAAAATCCTCTTGAAGAATGTGTCGAACTACGATCTTTAAGGGGTCACCCATCAAGGAGTAGATACTAAGGTGTACACGACGAAATTTGTAAAGAACGGGTTGACAATAGAGACTAAGTACTGGTTTTTTTTTTTTTTTTTGTGTCCTTGATCTTTGGTAGCTTGTCTCTTCCTTTATTCGCCCACTTGAATACCCTTTTACTTGTCCGTCGATTAGAAATCTTTGACCTCTTCTCTACTGTTACAATCTGAACTCTACCTAGGTCTCGATTCTCCCTTTCGTCACTTAGGCCCCTTTAACAAGGCCAGATAGTCAAAAGTGAGGAGACAATGTGTCACCTGAAGCAGGACCCACGTAGGGAGCTCTCCTCGACTCTCGTGACTCCGGACATCGGGTCGGGGATCTTTGACCAAACTCACTCACTCACTTTCAGCGAGTCAGCACAGACGGGGAAGAGCCGGGGTACCTGATATCTTAGGTACCTTAAGAAGTCCGGTCTTGTGACCTCACCCTGGTCGGCAAGGGAAGAGGTCCCCTAAAAGGGTTGAATCCCTAGTTAGGGTCCAGAGGGAGTACGTCCATCTAAGAAATGGTCGACTCAATGTTCCCTTTGGGTTCTTATGACCTCTCCCATCGGTTAGGGAAGAGGTCGTCTAGAAGGGTTGGGTCCTTAGCTTGACCCCAGAGGACGTAACGTCCGACTAAGAAATGGTTGACTCGAAAGTCCCTTCGGGGGGTTTTGAGTGTTGTTTAATCCCTACCTCTGAATTCAGGAGGGAGGGACCTTCTAAGACCTACGTCTTTGATTGGAGTTCATTTGTAGACGCTAGGAGGACAGGATGTGACAGTTCCGTCGACTCGGATCCCCCTACTGTCTAGACAACACTTACTAAATGTTCCTGGTGTTTCCCAAAATTAATCTTAAGGTACTCTAGATAGTATGAAGGTTCTTTTTGGTTATACTTGGGTTCAGGACTGTAAGGTCGATTTCCCACTCCACGTCCTCCCCCCCGAGTCCTCTCCAATTATCCGTTGGGTCTCATTTGTTTCGTTCTTTCTCAACCTAAGTAATACGTTTAGGTAAGAGGTGACTGTTTTTCGAAAACACAAAGTCCCGGTTGTAAGAGAAAGTCCATGTCTCGTCTTCTTCGGGAATGTTTACCTCTAAAAGAAGGACACAGATGAAGAGTTTTTTGTCCGTCGAGTTTTAACAGAAATGAGGTTTTTGTTTCTAAGATCCCATTACCTAAGACGATGGAACAAGATCAGAAGATAAAAACTTTACAAGGAATTTTAGAAGTCCCTTTTTCTTTTGGGGTGTGACGTCCTTCGTCGTCTTTTCTCCTCACGTTTCGACAACAGTCTTTTTTCAGAACCGAGACACTAGACCACCGAGTTAGCCATTTCTTAGGTGGATGGTACGTCCTCTGGACCCAAGTTAGGGGACCTCTTCCTTTACCGTTGGGGAGGTCAGAACGGACCCTTTAGGGTACCTGTCTCCTCGGATCACCCGGTGTCAGGTACCCCAACGTTCTCATGTAGTACTGAATCGTTGATTTGGACACTGAGAAGTCACCTCCGACACATTCCTCTCCTTTAGAGTCCTGTCTTGTGTCTCTTATGACCAGATCCTTAATTTTGTGACAGGAAGTTTTTGGTCCAGCCGGTGGACGCCCAGTGTACCGGGGTCCGGGGAGAACCCGGGAGGACGTGGGGGTCCAGGAGTAGTTACCTTTATGGACGGAACGGAGGGAACCCCCTTAGGACCCTGTTGATTTATTCAATGTTGTCGAGTCTCACGAGACTTTGATCGTAGTTTTGTTTATATTCGACGCTAGTGAAATGACATGTTTTGAAGGTCCTTCTCTGGATAACATAAGAATTGTCGTCTCCGACCAAAGTGTTTCTCGAACCTGTTGAGCAGTGACGAGTGTCCACTAGTATGGTCTTGGTCTTGAGAACTCTTTTTCCGTAAGTATTTTCGAGTGAGAATACCTGTCATTACTTTTTATAGTCAAGATCGGTCTAAAAACTTTAGACTAGGTAATATTTACGTCAGAACATTTTTACTCAATGGATGAAGGACTGAAGTTTGTCTTTTGTCTAACTCCCCTACACACCTTATCCACTACCTTTAATTTACCATGTTAGAATGTCCACATTTTATTTTTTCCGTTCTCTTACATTACATGTCGTATCTTTGATGTCAGTTATTATAACCTTATCGAGACATACCACTATCTCCCATTGATCTGAATTATCCCACTCGTAAGACATTGCATGTCTTTACAAATTAGTGGCACAATATATGTACTTTGATTATATTATAACATTCCGATGGTAAGACTTTAACTTTTTTTTAAATTAACAATATTATTTTTAATTGTATCCGAAAATTTTTACTTTTGCTAACTTTTCGTAAGGGGAGTAAACACGGAGTTCCAGTAGTGACACCTATAATGATTGTGGATTACCGATCACGATACGAGAATTCTCCCCGAAGGGACTATCGAGTCAACCATTTCTTGGCCGTACGTTACGTCCTCTGAGACCAAGTTAAAGACCCAGCCCTTCTGGGCGACCTCTTCCCTACCCGATGGGTTAGGTCATAATTACCCGAAAGGAACACCGAGTCGACCACTTCTTAGGTGGACGTCACACCCTCTGGACACGAACTAGGGACCCAAACCTTATAGGGGACCTCTTACCTTTCCGATAGGTGAGGTCATAAGACCGGACCTCTTAAGGTACCTGACATATCAGGTACCCCAACGTCTCAGTCTGTGCTGACACGCTGAAAGTGCTACGAGAATTCTTGGACGTCCCGCGTGTGTCGTCCAGACGAGACGTCCAAGGACAGAGCGAAACGAGTTCCGGGGGAGGGAGGAGAGAAAACGACACACCAGGAGTCCCCAATGAGGTCCGGGAGTCAAAGAAACGGTGGTCGTCGGTGAGGAGTCTGAGGACCCACCTCGTCTTCACTCCCTGTGTACCTTCCTCCCAACCCTTTATTTACGTTTCTAGTGAGTCGAGAACCCCTTGGTTGGGACTCAACTCCGTGTTTCGGGTGACGCCCTGCGTCTCCTAAGACAAATAAAGGACGGGTAGTCGACTCGAGGTTTCACTTTTGCATGTGTTTATGCACGCACAAGGATGTCGAAGGTGGATTGTGTCTCCGTTGGTCGTTTTTACCGGAACTTGTTTCTGGTTCACGGTCCTGTTCCGGTCCGGTAAAGATTCCAAGGGTCTTTCTCTTTGGGAACGGTGAGGAGGGGAGAGTCCCCTTCCCTGACGCACTTGACTGATACCGAGAGACTCCAGTGGGGTGAATGTGTGGTCGTCACCTCTGAAGTGGAGAGTCTCGCTTCGGGACTACTGGACCCCTCTGCCAGAGACACAGAGACCAGGTCCGTCTCCAAAGTCCGAGGAGGAAAGGTGGGACTCCCGGGACCCGTCCGTCTCTGGGCAGGAGGGGTGGGCGTCAGGGGTTCTTCCATGTGTGTCTCCGGTCCGCACGACCATAGAGTAACCGATAAGACAAGACAAGATTAATCGTAGTCGGACGTTCTCGAGGAGTTTGGGATTTCAGTGAGGATTATGAATATCCTCTCTTTAAAAGTACCAAAACTTTAGGATTGGGATTTACGGAGCGGGACCTGACCGTAGTGAGACGGAGAAGGGTGACCACGACGACGGCCATCAAGTTCCCTTCCGGGACTAACACAACACCGACTAGTCTCGTGTGACGCACCCTTAGTACCTACTAGGTACGTCGTGAGACACGTGGTCTACTTGGTTTTCTCCCGACGTCCAGTGTGTTTTTTGTACAAACGTAAAATCTCTTAGGACCCGACTCAAATCTAGAAGGTCATAGATTGTTTCTGGTCGTTCGTCGTATCTATCTAGTTTTTTACCTTTCGACTAAGTATTTTAGTTAACAAATTACAAGTAACGTGAAAAGAGTCATCGAAATTAGTGAATTTTGGGTTTTCTCATGGACTTTTACTCAAGATTTTAGTTTAGGAATGATCGAAGCAGCATTCTTTAGAAAAGATTAAAGAGGTTTTGTCGTCACACAGTTTTCCGTTCAGTTCCAATTTCTCCTCACAAACACGACCTAAAGTTTGAAAAAAACTGACGGTCGTTGTTGTTGTTGTTGTTTTTAAGTTCCAAATGAACAACTCGAAGTTACCGGGACTTCAGGGACTTAAGGTTACGTAGTCTTGATTCCCAAGATGGTCAAGATGGTCACAGGATTCCTGTGTCTAAACCTCAATCGTGACATACGGTTAGTGGATCCTTATATCCTTGTCAGTGGTTCCCTTATATCCGGTGACAGATCAAAGTACAAATTTGGTGGTTCCAGAGTTGTGTCGTTCTAGTTCTTTGGAGGGAGGACCCTCTTTCGGGTCAAAGTGGACTAATTAGACGATGGGAGGGTCCCTAACCGACCAAGGGTGGGATTCTGGAGCCCGGATCCCGTGTGGGAGGTACACCCTTTCACATAAGTCTGTGCTCTTGTTCTCTTGACGAGGTGTGAGGTCATTGACTGGACCCCAAGAGTGAGAGTGACTTGTCTACGTAAGGGTCTAAGTGGTCCTACAGTCGAAAGTCGTTCGTTGAACCGTGTACATCATTTTTTAGTTATATCTTCTAAGGTGGAGACACGTCTAATAGTTACAGGCTTGTATCGGTGATGGGTACTAGATGGCGGAAAGGGGACCAGGTTGAGTTCCTCGGCTAGACCTTACCAAAGTATTGTCGCACCTACCTACAGATCTTGAATTTAGTAGTCTTATCAGTGTTCGAGTAAGTGAACATCGTTTCCGGTTGGGTGGAAACCAGTAGTTCTTAATGTGGAGGGTCCTGGTGGGGCAGTGGACCCTCGACTGTCTAAGACAGAGAGGTCAACACACCCCACCTGAAATGGATAGGTTAACGGGTGACGGGTGTCACGGGAAGTCATGTTGTGTGGGAAATTTGTCCTCGGTACGACGGGTGGACGGTGGAACGGGTAGTGGAGTGGGGTTGTGCTACCTGACTCCTGTTGAGTGTGGAAGAGGTGGATTTTACGAAGGTGGGGGAGGACGGGAGTGTGTGAGTGTCCGATGGGCACAAGGATTCCGTCACGGTTCCCTGGTGCCTCTCGTACTCGGTGAGTCCCCCCAGACGTCGTCTGGGGGTCGTCCGAGTCGGTCTTCTCCCCCGACTGCCGTGACACAGGGGTCTACTTGACAGAGTGACCCGCTAGAACTGGGTCCTAGAAATCCCAGTGCCTTCAGTGACTGGATTACCGAAAGATGAGACCAAACGGGACGTGTAGGGAAGGTGGTGGGAGACGGTTACGGTCCGATGGTCTTAGGGGGAAGTTGGTCGTCTGGTCGGGGTGTCAGTGCCTGTCTTTTCTCGTACCTTCCACGTGTCTTAAGTACCACTTCGACCTCGAGGAGGGGTGTCACCCCTAGACTGGACCCACTGACCCGGGTGTCCCTCCCCCGTGGGAGGACCCCTTCTGCCAGGAGAACCTTCGAGACCGTCGAGGACGGTCTATGTCCCGGGACCCAAGACAAGGTGTCCTTCTCCTCTCCGCTGTTAGGGAAGAATCCTTTGGTAAATAGTCTACACTGGACCCGTTCAATTGTTAGTAAACGACTCGCGGACATTTTACAGAAAATCCGAGTTCCGAAGGGTTCACCGAGTCACCATTTCTTAGACGGACATTACGTTCTCTACACCCAAGCTGAGGACCCAGTCCTTCTAGGGGTCTCTTCCTTTACCGTTGAGTGAGATCATGAGAACGGACCTCTTAAGGTGCCTGTGTCCGCGGACCGCCCGATGATCCGGTTTCAAAGGGTTTCTCAGTCTGTACTGAGTCGTTGACTCACGTGTGCGTACGTAAGACCCGAGCCTAGGTTCAAATGGAGGAGTTTTGGTGTCCCATGTGTAAGAAACTCCGACATCCTAGAAGAAAACTAGTTCCTGGTGAGAATCGTAAGTATGACTTGTGGTTCTTGTGAGATTGTACCGTATTTTAAGAGGAAAAGTCACAGTAGGAAGGTATTGTGACAAAATTAGTCAATTTTCCTTTTATTATTAAGGACCTCCAGGTCATCAAATTCGTAGACAGATAAGATTTCTATATAGTTCGTGACTCGATGTAGTGTCTGTTCCAAAGTATTTGTGTAACATAGGAGACTGGAGAGAGGGGTGTCCAGAGTAAGTAGAGTCATGACTTGATGTATGGGACTTTTCGTTACGTGACATACATTTTCGAAAATGGAGTTAATTACATTTTTAAGGGTTTTGATGTATCCTAAAGGTCATTGTGAAATACTAACGAAAACAATTTCTTCCGAGGGCACGTAGAAAGAGTCGAAAGTTTTGGAGAACTAGGGTCATGGACGCTACTCTTTGTTTGTGTTATTTCTTGTCCACAGGTGGTATCCCGTTTATCCCCTCCCCGTCTCACCTTCTATTCGGAAATGGTGTCCCGCGAGACACCGACGGGGTGCCTACGCCCGTTCAACGAGTGTCCCGAGGACTTTCTACTCGCCATGTCTGACTTCGTGGTCTTTTTGTGTGGAACTCCCCTCTCCGGGTCAGAACCCTTTGTTCAAGGACGGTTCAAGAGTCGTGGTACTCGTCGAGTTCTCCTGTCTTGGGGAGGGGAGGTCCCTGGGGTGGAGATCCCTGTCTCTAGCCGGACGTCCCGGTACTGACGTCCGAGGAAGGTGCAGGTGTTTGCGTGTCCCCAGTCGGGAGGTTGCACCCGATTCGAGTCCCAGTCGGACTCCCCCCACTCACACGTCACAGTCCTCTCCTCCGAGTCTTCTTGGGTCTCCTTCCGTTTCTCGGGGGTGGGGTGTGTGGAAGTCGGTGTGCACCTTTAAGAGTGACGGGGAGGGGAAGAGGGACGACGGACACGAGTGGGAACGTCGAGAAGAGGTTCCACGACCCTCGCTAGAAGACCTTCGTGACTCATGTACAGTAGAAGAAGATTAGAGGCAAACACTGGTTAAAATTTGTTCCCCAAATCGGTGGACACTTTTTAATTCTCTTTGCCTCTTACTATATATAGGTTTGATGTGTAGAAACAGATTAGTCTTAGGATGAGACTGTCCGAAATAACAAACAAAAATTTTTCTGTCTTTATCCAAGGGTCCACCGAGTCTTAGGTGGACGTTACTCGTTCTGAGTCCAAACTAAGGATCCAGCCCTTCTAGGGGACCTCTTCCCTTAGGACTGTCTTATGGGTGAGGTCATAAGAACGGACCTCTTAAGGTACCTGTCCTCAGACTACCCGATGTCAGGTACCCGATGTCAGACCCTCCCAGTGTTTTTCAGTCTGCGTTGACTTCCTGATTGTGACAGTGGAAGTCAAAATTTATATGTCTTTATACCCCTTTTTGTGTCTGTGTATATATGTTTCAGGGATTGGGATGTGCCACTCTCTGGGACCTTCGTTACTGTGTGACCATGGTTTTTAGTAAGTTCCGGGGTCTAGAACCACAAAACCAAAAAATTGTATGTAATAATACTAAACAAGAAAAGACTATACTTGAAGATTCCTGTTGAGAGTCGTTGAAAGTTTATACACAGTGTAATGATCGTTATTATCAGTGGTACGACTTACAGAGGGACTGAATAAATGTGGACTTCAAACACGGAGAACCGGGGGGAGTGGGTCTGGAAACGAAAAATTATAAGAAAGATTCTCCTTGGTCCCAAGGGACTTCGTTACCGACTAAGGTTACAACGACGTTATCCATGACACTCAGCGAGTCAGTAAAGACTGAGAAACACTGGGGTGTCTGTCATCAGGTGGTCCGAGGAGACAGGTACCCTAAGAGGTCCCTCTTATGACCCCACCCAACGGTAAGGGAAGAGGTCCCTTAGAAGGGTTGGGTCTCTAGTTTGGACTCAGAGAACGTAACCGTCCACCTAAGAAATGGTGACTCGGTGGTCCCTTCATGATTTTATAGTCGTCGACTGTTATACATAATCGTCGACTGTTAATCGAAAAAAACTAGTATTACGTTCGTGGACTGTAATACGAAATCTCTGTGGGTGAAACCTCTGAAGTTGACCTTATTTGTGTCCGGTGGACGTGTTGATCTATTCCTCGGTCCGGTGGGGTGAGGACTTCAAGGGAAAAAGTCTTTCGAGACTAACTGGACGATTGTCTGGTAGAATAAAGACTATTGTCTGACGAATAAAGAGGTAAGGACATGAAATTAAGAGTGAGTACAGAAATTAATGGTCGTCTATCACTCACCTTTGGGGTCCATGGGTCGGTAACTGGGGTTGTTCCGTCTTCGTGTCCAGGTCCAAGCGAGTACTAGGTAGAGCGAGAGAGGGATCCTGGAACGACACACGGGGGTCCGTGCGGCACATGGGAGGTCCTGTACACGTATTATTTGAAACGGTAAAGTTTCAAGGGACTACCAGTATTAGTTCTTGGTTTTCCTGTTCAGGTCGGTGTCGTACCCGAGGTTACCCCTTTTACAGATACCCCCGACGACAATCCTCTTACCCGGGTCCACACGTCTCAGGGTCCGTAAGGGTCGTTGTCGTAGTGATAACTATCCGACTCTGGTTGTCCGTAGCTTTCTATTCGGTTCCTGTTGAACGGAGTATTTTATTTGTCGAGTTCCTTAGTATTCCTATACAGGTTTCCTGTGTCTTCGGTCGAACTCCACGAGAACGATCGGTTTACACTCTATGACCTTATAATTCATTCACAGTTACTCACTATTGGGTAATTTATTACTTTTTTTTTGATACTGAGAAATGACGAAGTATTTATCCTCTTCCCTTTCGGAGGTAAGATCTTGTCTTTGTTTATATCTCCCTTGTTATCTCAGTCTTTTACCAGTTACTTTCAATTTTGATCACAATTTCAAATTACACTTAGTACTATAAATGTCAGAGTTTAATAGGAAGATGTTTAATGAATAATAACTACCTTTTTTTGATTGACATGTTTTCTGATTTTTTGGAATAAGTTTGGTTAATACGTAGTAAATTTACTATTACTAATTATACGTTTCTGTCGGGTTTCTACTTATAGTACATGACGAAAACTGTCCCATTCCTTTAAAGGTTTCGGTCTACTATTAGTGGGTACTTTCGTCTCTGGTGTAAAGAGAATAAATTACGCGATAAGGATCTTATTATGTCCCCTTCTCTACGAGTTCTTAAGAAACAACTTATTTACTTTACAGAAACTTAATAGTTTCTTCGGTATTCTTTCTGACTCGAAGTCCACAACGAGTAGGACCGGGGGAGCGTAAAGATTACTTGGGGTCAGGTCCTAAGGTCAGGGTCGTCACCAGGACTTCTGGGGTCCAGAGTTGATACCGGAGTGAGGTGAAGTAGGCGAGGTCAATCGAAGAGGTATTGGGAATTATAGAGATCCAGAGTTATAGGAAGGTTTTGTTTTCATATCAAGACACTCGTAGTGGTGATGTGTTCAAACTTTGTACGAACCGGGAAATTGGATGTCAGTAAGGGATGTGCCTCTTCCGCTACCGTGGGGTTGAGGTCATGAGAACGGACCTTTTAGGGTACCTGTCTCCTCGGACCATCCGACGTCAGGTACCCCATCGGTTCTCAGCCTACACTGACTCTTTGAAGTGAAAGTGAAAAGTGAAAGTACGTAACCTCTTCCTTTACCGTTGGGTGAGGTCACGAGAACGGATCTCTTNCCGTTGGGTGAGGTCACAAGAACGGATCTCTTAGGGTCCCTGCCCCCTCGGACCACCCGACGACAGATACCCCAGCGTCTCAGTCTATGATGATTTCACTGAATCGTCGTCGTCGTAAGGGATGTCTTTTACGAGTCCCTTAATCGTGACCCTGCATTGGGACTTTCCGGGAGAAATTTTGAGACGAACGGTCCCCATTCGCAGAGTTGTAGTGATTAACAGTCCCTTTACGTTTACTTTTAATGTTACTCTACGCTGGAGTGTATATAATCCTACCGATAATCTTCTTCCTTTCCTCCCTTTCCACCCTCCTCTCACCTTGTTTTATTCACAACCCTTCCTACACCTCTTTGACCTTGGGAACGTGCGACGACCACCCTCACATTTTATCACACCAGTGTTTCCTGTTTATGACATCCTAAGGTGACTGTCCTTCTTGAATTTAAGTCCCTCTTTGGTTCTCCGGGCTACCAACGGTTCCCGTCCTACCCTCATCCATCAATAACAAATTAATGTGTTCTTACATCCTACTTCTCTCAAGACCTTTGACCTTTTGTTACACTTACATAAAGTGTGATGACTTGGCATACGAAATTTTACCAGTTCTACCGTTTTAAAATACAACGTACGTAAATAGTGTTCAAACAAATTACATTACTATGACATAGTGTAAGACCAACGTCCTCGAAGTTGATCGGTGTCTTGAAGAGGTGTGGCCGGAGGTCGTTTACCCCTATTGTAGACCTCTATTGTTGTGAGTGGACCCGACGACTCCCTAGTTTACTTTACCAGTCACTACGAGACTTGTGTTGGTTCAGGCCAGTCTGTTTCTTGTCGGTAGTGCCGTTGCGAAAACTCATTAAGGGTACATTCGGGGTCGTTTTTTCTCTACTGCCACGAGTTGATCCGTCTAAAGAAACGGGTGTCAAGAACTAAATTCCTGGGAGTGGTTCGGGAAGTGGTGGAGTATAGAGTCTTTCGGTTCGGTTCGGGAGACCCATGGTAGTTCCCCACTTCCAAAAGTGAGGGTAGTGTTCCCCACGACTGACTGTCCTCCGATTTCATACACAGGGGTGGACTTGTTTTCTCGATCTGTCCCTCTGGACTCAGTCAAGTGTGGGACTGAGGTTAAATAGCGACTGTCGCAAACGAGTTGTTAGGGCAGTGACGGTTCATTCGGGAGGGAGGTTCGGTCAAGGAGGTTCTCGTCAGGAGGGGACGTCCTATGGGTAAGGAGGGGAGGGTGGTTGTAGAGGTGGGTCGTCGTCGTAGAGGAGGAGTGACAGGGTCTCCCGTGTGGAGGAAGTCCCGTTACTGATGAGTGTGTGGCGTACCTGAGAGGTACTCGGAGCGCACGGTGTCGCGGACCGTGTCTGTTGTGACCTTGGGTAGGTCTTACTGTAGTCTTGTGGGTGCGACGACCACTCGATAGAAGTTTTGTCCAGTAGTGGGACCGAAAGGGGCTTACCGGGAACCGGTTTAGGTTAATCGGTATGAACTCATCGTTACGAGTTCGATCTTGGAAGAGAGGAAAGAAGAAAGTCAAGTCAAGGAGTCAGCACAAGTTGAGAAACACTGGGGTACCTGGCGTCGTACAGTCCGGAGGGACAGGTAGTGGTTGAGGGTCCCAAATGTGTTTGAGTACAGGTAACTCAGTCGGTAGGTTGGTAGAGTAGGAGACAGCAGGGGAAGAGGAGGGTGGAAGTTAGAAAGGGTCGTAGTCCCAGAAAAGTTTACCCAGTCAAGAAGTGTATTCCATTGGTTTCTTAACCTCAAAGTCGAAGTTGTAGTCAGGAAGGTTACTTGTAAGTCCCGACAAAAGGAAATCCTACCTGACCAACCTAGAGGAACGTCAGGTTCCCTGAGAGTTCTCAGAAGAGGTTTTAGTGTCAAGTTTTCGTAGTTAAGAAGTCGTGAGTCGAAAGAAATATCAGGTTGAGAGTGTAGGTATGTGCCGATGACCTTTTTGGTATCGAAACTGATCTTCCTGGAAACAACCGTTTTATTACAGAGACGAAAAGTTATACGATAGATCCAACGAGTGTTGAAAAGAAGGTTCCTCATTCGTAGAAAATTAACGTACCGACGTCAGTGGTAGACGTCACTGAAACCTCGGGGGGTTTTATTTTTAGATAGTGACAAAGGTGACAAAGGGCTAAATAAACGGTACTACACTACCCTGGTCTACGGTAGAATCAAAAGACTTACAACTCGAGATTTGGTTGAAAAAGTGAGAGGAGAAGGTGAAAGTAGTTCTCCGAGAGATTGAAAGAAGAAATTGAAAGGAGTAAAGGATTTTGAACGAGTCTTAGGTAAAAGAGTAGGAACGTGATTCGATTCGTTATCATGTCCGACGCATGGGAGGGACGGGTTCCAAGAGGTCAAGGGACGAGTGGGCGACAGGACCCCGGGTAGTCCCAGGAGGGTCGAGCACTCCGACCGTTTTGGAAGGACGGAGTGTCGAATAAAGTAGGGACCGGAAGAACAGAGGGCAAAAGAACGGTGACCGATTAGGTACGGAAAGCGTAGAAGTATCACAGGAAACAGAATAGTGGTGTATGGAAGGGTTGTGAAAAAGGGTGTGATGTTGGTTGTGGCTCTTAGATGTTGATAGCACGTAGCCATTGATGGGATTAGGGGAAGAGTTTTTTTTTTTTATATATATATAGAAAAAACTGTGTAAACCTGTGTTAAGTCAATTGTGACTCATATTTTGTTCCTTAGTGCTCAATTTATAATGAGTGCGACCGGTGGAGGGTTCCAAAACTTCCCGACTTTTGTCACGACCAACCTTGATTGTTCATTCCCTGGAGTGTAGGTCGTCCACTAGTTGGAATAGATGAATCACGTCGTACTTTCCGGTGGTGATCTGTGTCCTGAGGGCAGTAGTGGTTTCAGGGGGACTCGAGGACTCACGGACCACGACTGAATGGAGACTTATAGTCCGAAAGTCCCGGACAAGGTTAGTTCGCGAGGGAAGGTTTGATAAGTTGAAGAGGGGGAGTACTCCTTACTGTCTCGAAACCAAGGTTCAAGGTCCATAGGGGCGACTGTCATCCCTCATACTGACGGATAGGTTCGTTCGGAAACTACCGAGAAGTAACCCTAAACTCTTTGGTGTTTCGTATCCTTTCTTTGATGGAATCAATCCAGTTTCTTGGTAAGGTCTTCGACTTAATTTATATATACTTGTACTTCAGTGTAAAAGAATCAATTTTCTTGGGCGGAGTGGGTTCCTATGTCTTGACTCTCAGTAGAACTACGAAAAGTGTCTAACGAGTTTCATATAGGCAGACATCCTTTATTTGTAACCACGTAAATCGAATTGCATCCGAGTATCTCAAGCGCTTCGACGTGGAGCCCGAAGTAGTCACGAGACCCAGACGGGTACGATACCCGTGTAAAGGGGACTATAAAAGATAAGATGGGATGAAGTAATGTTTTCTTTACGGTCCACCATATGGATATTACTGTCTTCGTAATGAGTGTCATAGGTTTTCCACTTTCACTGGGGTCTCCTGTTACTACTTTCTTACATGGTTTTACACCATGTGTAAAACACCATGCACTGTGCGCATGTAATCTCATAACAAAACAAGTAATCATCGGTTCAGCATAGACTGAGGAAATGATGGAGGACCTGACGTCGGACGGTCCGAGGAGACAGGTACCCTAAAGGGTACGTTCTTATGACACTCACCCAACGGTAAAGGAAGAGGTCCCCTAGAAGGACTGGGTCCCTAGTTTGGACCCAGCGGACGTAGCCGTCCACACCTAAGAAATGGTGACTCGGTGGTCCCTTCGGGTACAACCTTATAAGGTCTCGGAACTTTTTTCCTTTAAGACTGTGTCCGATGTTGTATCAACTTTGAACTCCTATAATACGATTCACTTTATTCGGTAGTGTGACTCTTGTGGCATACTAAGTTGAATATACGGCATAGGTCTTCTCAGTTTTACTCTCTCTGTCGTCCTTACCACTGGTGGTCCCCCAGTCCGCTCCCCTTACTCATCAACGTCATTATCCATGTAAGGTAGCAATGGTTACTTTTCTTAGGACACCTGAAACTACTGTCAACGTATCCCCACTTTGTAGTAACGACGGTGAGTTCCCGTGTGAACTTTTACCAATGTCACCATGTATAGTACAACATATAGAATGGTGTTTAAAAAATTTAACAAAAATTTTTCTTCCTTTATGGTCAACTTTGACTAATTTAATTAAAGGTCGACGTGATTACCCAACGTTACAATACAGACTTGTTGTGACCACACCTGTCGACAGGCGACGCGCGTGTTGCGGGAATCCCGGTGGTAGACGTGTTGTCTGACCCCGAGGGAGCTCCCGTCTGCCGGAGTGTCTGCAAAGTGTATGAGGCACTGGTCGTGCCGGGGACCTTGTGTCACGTCGAGTCACTTGGTGTACCATTGGTGGAAACTCCCGAAAACAGGGAGGGGTCGAGTGTGATCCCCCGGTGAGGCCCAGTCGACAAAGGGTCTCACTCTTCCTTCACCGTACATTTTCTTCGGTTCATGAATTTAATGTTTCCCGTTACGGGGAGACCCGCCCGGGTGTGAGAGTCCTCCCAAGAACCTACGGGATCCTCATGTGTTTCGGGGTCTTTGTACCCGTGTAGAAGGGTCTTTAGTGTCATTGAACACCTCGTAAATTTTTTTTTTTTTCTTTTGGTCTGTCCCACGAGTCCCGACCACGTGACCCTACTGGGACTCCCTACTCCACCCCTCCCACCACCCTCCCCCCCCAAGTCCTACCCCTTGTGTACGTGTGGGCACCGCCTAAGTACAGTCACATACCGTTTTTGGTGATGGTATGACGTTTCATTAATCAGAGGTTAATTTTATTTATTTAAAAATTTTTATTAAATTTTTTTATTTCTTTCTTTTGGTTATGACTGTACGATACTGGAAATATCCAAAAGTGGTGGGGTGGAACGAGTCACAGGTCGGGACAGTACGTCGCAAGGTCGGTGCGACTGGACAACACAAAGGTTCTCGGGCGGACCGAGGACTGACGACCCGGGAAAGGACCCTTATCTGCAAAAAATGAGTAAAAGAGGTACTAATGAATTGTGGAAAAGAAAGGGTCCAGAGTCCGGTTAACGACGGAGGTGTCTTTCCGGACCTGACGGAACTGATGTTTTCGTCTAGGTCGAAAAAATAAAGGAAGAAGGTCGAAAGAAAAATGGGTAAATGACGTTAGATAAACAACAACTCTCTTTTTTTATTGCGTGAATAAAATAAAACAGGGAGAGGAGCGACCTTATTCTCGAGGAGCTCCCGTCCTGGGTCAGCTAGGGACCGTTAAGTGCTTCGGACCGTGACTCACCCAGTGAGTCTTGAGCCGTCTCATTTACTTACCTACTGGGAGACCACCTCTTTGTCGCCGCTTCTTGTGAGTGTGTGTGACAGATGTAGAGAACTACTCTCCCCTTACACGTCCAGACGACTCCGGTCAAATTGGTAAGTGCACGGGAGTTGGGTGAGTTCATTCAGTAAATAACAACTTGTTTAATACGGAAAATTTCGTGAAAATCGACACCGCTTAATAATTGGTGACCAATTACAAGGGACGTCGAAGACGGTTGGGACTAATGACCTCCGAAAATACCGGGTCGGACTCGTCCCGACCACTCCGTCTCCCCGATGTCTTTATCCCTCTGGACCCAGTCGTTCAGGTTCTCGTTCCCGACCTCACTCCCTGTCCACTCTCCGTGTGTCTTTCTAGAGTGTCATTCTGTGACCACCGAGTCCCCCATTTCTTAGGTTGTCGTTACGACCTCTGGAACCAAGCTAGGGACACAGTCCTTCTAGGGGTTTCCTCCTTTACCGTTGGGTGAGGTCATAAAAACGGACCGTTTAGGGTACCTGTGTCCTCCGATCAGGTACCCAAACGTTCTCAGTTTGTGTTGATCGGTCGATTTGGTTGGTGGAGTGATCTTGGTAAAGGAGATTCTGTCCTTAAGAGGTCGAGTCGTTACGACTGTAGAGTCCAAGAAACAACACCCTCCGTAAAGACACGAAACATTCTCTCACTCGTGATAGGGTCCCGATAAAGGAGGTCTACGGTCATCATAGAGGAGTGAGGTTTGACACTGTTGGATGTCACTGTTCCGGACCCATCGTTTTAGACCTAGTCTTACTGACGGGGTCGGACAGAAAGACCTTTTCCCCATGTTGAAAAGAAGTTTCCAACCGGGGTCCCTCATCGGTGTCTTTAATCGGTGTCCTGTGACCGTCCTCCGGGAAACGGTTGTTTAGTTCCTAATACTATATTTGTGTAGTGATAATCACCACCGAGTCTACTATTTCTTAGTCGGACGTTACTTCCTCTGACCTCAAGCTAGGGTCCCATCCCTTCTAGGAGACCTCTTCCTTTAATGTTGGGTGAGGTCATAAGAAAGGACCTTTTAAGGTACCTGTCTCCTCGGACCACCCGATGTCACGTATCCCAACGTTTCTCAGTCGGTGTTGACTCGTTGATTGTGCAAAGTTAACAGGAGGTCGTCAGTTCGGACCCCTTGTTCCCTAGTTGTAATTGTATAGTAATTCTATACTTCACCGTTCACTCCAAAACTCGATACGTGTGTCCTAGACGAAGAACCGAAAACGTCATCCCTATTTTCCTAGCTAGGGGGTCGAATTCGTAGAAGACATGTCTTATCCAAGAGTTTGATACCAGGGGTCTCATCGTTCTAATCGTAGGACATTGAGAAGTAATCTTTTTGTTTAAGAGTCAGGGTTGATACTGGATGCGACTCATTCCGAGTCGGTAGGTATGATATGGTTCGGAAGGTCTACTACGACTACGACCGAGTTCAAACTCTGGGACGGTATCTCACACGAAACTGTGTGAAGACCATAAATATGGTTGTCAGGGTTGGTGTCACTTCACTTTTAGCGTTCGAGTCTGACCCAATAAAAATTTATCTGGTTGTCCATAGGTCTCGGGGTAGGGTTTACTTACTTAGTCTTACTCGGTTCTACCTTAAGTTGCCCACCAGAAGAATTTCTGGGGTGATCTGTCAAGGTCAGTAGTCGGTCCAGACCCTTGGTTAACGATCTCCCTCCAATCCCTTATAAAGGTCTTGTTTCGAGCTCAGCTCAGGTCTTCTTAGTGAACCGTAAGTGATTCCTCTACTCTCTTGTTCCTTTCTTCGAAAGGTCTTTTTATTTTGGGTACTCTTCATAAACGTACCTCATATTGTCCTACTTCCTTCCACTTCAGTAATGACAAGAAAACCGAAGTTGGTTATTGTTTAGACTCCAAGATACCCCAAAACCCCAAAACACAAAAAAAAATTGGTGTGACGTACCGTACACCCTATCTATCGAATCAAGGGACTGGTCTCTGGTGTGGGTACGGGGGACGTAAACTTCAAAGCACAGAATTGGTGACCTGAGGGTGCCTTCAGGGGAGAAACACGTACGTACGATGTAGTGAAGACAACAAATATTAAGAGACACTGGGATACATGACAGCGGACGGTCTGAGGAGACAGATACCCTAAGGGGTCCGTTCTTATGACCTAACCCAACGGTACGGGAAGAGGTCCTTTAGAAGGGATAGGTTCTTATCTTGAGTCCAGAGAACGTGACGTCTGTCTAAGGAATGGTCGACTCGGTGTTCCTTTTCATTGTCCTTTAACACCTTAGAAAATTCGGTAAAACATCGGTAAAACATCTGAGAGGAACGAAAACTTCCGTAACTTAGACTTTATAATTCATCCACACTGGTTATGTTAATGAAGTAATTAAGTACATCGAAGTGACTTTATTTAATCTAAGTTGAACTACAGCTTCGAAATGAGAGGAGATCATTGTGATTTGGACCAACAGGAGACGAACCTCGATTAAGACCTCGAGATGGTCTGATGGTATCTCTATTGGGTCCACTTAGTTGTTAGTCAAATTTTAAGTTGTAGGTTAATGATCAATTGGGATCTTTCAGTTTAGTTAATTTTTTGTGACGTTGAATAAAATAATAGGATACATTATTTTTGACTTTATTATTGAGATATAGTTTAATTAAAGACAAAAATTTGTAATCAAACCAACGTCACCCAGAAGCAACGATGTGTGGCCGAGAGGGATCAACACCGGCCCCCCCCCGACGAAAAGTGACACATGGACCCGGAGAGACCACCGTGCCGTGTCCGAGGTCCGTGTACCCAAAGTCATCGACGGTGTGACCGAGTCCTCAACACCGTGTACTCGGAATAACGAGGTACCGTACATCTACCTTAGCACGGTTTGGTCCCTAGCTTGGGTACAGAGGTTGTGGCCGTCTGTCTAAGAATTGACGACCTGGTGGTCTTCGGGAGTTTAATTAAGAATTAATTTAAGGAATTCTAGTCGTACGGTCACTATACAATTTTTGAGACATTATATACAATATATATTATTACATGTTTTTTGATATAGGTACTCGTTGAGACGAGTGGTCGTTCTGTGTAATACAAGTAGGAGTAATTTTGTTTTACATTCTTTATCTACCGAGTAACTTGACAATCATTACTACGTTTGTCGATTGTTTTCTCCCCTTTTTGTGTCCATCTCTTGATTGTTTATGTGTATCAAAATGTTCTCATTCTTTAGGTTGAAAGATGAAAAAGTTAAAAAATGAAAGATGAAAAAGTTACTGACTTCTGTTATGATAATACAGTCCAAACATCCTATCTGGTTTTTTTTTTTTTTTAGTTGACGTAATAATATAAGATTACTGTAACGTCTCCCCTCACCGAAGTCGACTATTTAATAAATTATGTACCTCTTTGGACCGTTTGTGGTAGAATTAGTTCACTGTTTTCAATGGTAGGTCTTTACTCCGTGCACCTATCGTCCACGTATTCTAAATAACTCATGACATAAGAGAGTCATAAGGACGATACTTCTTTATAGTCTGTTTGTGTTTAACTTCTTGTCAGATGTGGTATTACCAGACATAAGAAGTTTTTACAGTTCCTGTACTCGCTGACCTCAATAAGGTGTAACTTCATATGATTTCTCTATCCTGTTGATTTATGTTGTGTCCTTGGACCCGGATTTTGTCGGATATGCCCATTTGACCAATACACACGTCAGTCTCCCTATGATGTCCTTTCGTAGTTTAGTGTTTCTTCCGCTCTCTTACTCCATGTTTCGTATTTGTTGGTCTTTCGTTAATTGGTTGATCGTTGTCATTCGGGTGTAGATATTTATTAAGGATAATTACATTTATCTGATTTAAGAGGTTAGTTTTCTGTCTCATGGACTTACCTATTTTTTTGTTCTGGGGAGGAATACAACAGACATTCTCAGTGACGTCGAATGTGTTGGATTTTTACATTCTTACCTTTTTCTATAAAATACGTTTGTCTTTGTTTTTTTTTTTCGTCTCACCGATATGAATAGTTTGTTTGTTTTTTGAACTAATTTTTTGTCCACTTCCTAGACTTATCTGTAAAAAAGGTTTCTTTCATTTTTCTACCGGTTGTCTGGGTACTTTTCTACGAATTATAGTGGATAGTGATCCTTTTATGTTTAGTTTTGGTGGAACTCTGTAGTGGAGTGTGACCAATCTTACCCACAGTGGTTTTGTCTGCTCTTCACAATTCTCACATATATTTTTTTCCCTTGGGAGCATGTGGCAACCACCCTTACATGTGACCACATCGGTGATACCTTTTATCATACGTCCAAGGCGTTTTTCAGTTTTTATCTCTTGATGGTATGTCCGGTCGTTAAGATGAAACCCCATTTGTAGGTTTCTTTACTTTAGAAATAGAGTTTCTCTATGGACATGAGGGTACGAGTGATGTCGTAATCGGTGTTGTGAGTTCCGTTCCTTTGTTGGATGTGTAGGTCACTGCTTACCTAGTTCTTTGACACTGTGATTATATGTACATATCCGTACGTACGTATACACGCGTGTATGTGTGTGAGGTTGTGTGTATTTTTGTTACCTTATAATAAGTCGGAAATTTTTTCCTTAGGACATAAACACTGTTGTACCTACATGGATCTTCCGTAACAAAGGAAACACTTTATTCAGTCTCTTTCTGTTTATGACGTACGTCTTAGAAAAAAAATTCAGTTTGAATTTCTTTGTTTTCTTTTCACCAACGGTCCCCGAACCTCCTTCCGACCCTTATTTTTCCCTTTCGACCATTTTCATATGTATGAAAGTTCAAGATTCTACTTATTCCAGACTCTCAGATTACATTTTGTACCACTTATGTCAACGATTGTCACCTGATATGTTGACTTTAAACGATTCTTTCATCTTTATTGTACAAAAGTGGGTTTTCCATTGGTACCCCACTACTTACATAGTTATAATCAATTGAACTACCTTAGAAAGGTGGAACGTATGTAAATAGTTGAGTTTGACATTTCGTTTATAGAATGTTAAAACAGTTCAATGAAGTTATTTCGATTTTTCTTTTTTTTTTTCTGACACTGACGATGAACAGGAGTAAGGAGATTCAGGTACCTTAAAAGGTTCATTGTAATCATATTTGAGACTACTAAAAACGATTGTTCCACTGAGTACGGACCCGGGGATTTCCAATACGATTGTCTACTGAGTTCTACTCCCGAGCGGTATGGTCGTTCTGGTTGGTACCCTATTCTTCCGACACGGACACTCAGTGTACGAAAGTCAGACCGGAAGTATCTCCCCCAGACTTCTGTTCTAGTCAGTGTATCGGTCACCAGGTAAAGCACTACGTATGTATTACTTAGGGGTTATCTTTGAGACCTAAGGTTTAGAGCCTCCGCTAAAGGACCAACCGGTATGAGATTCATAGTACTGTGTGACTACACGACCCTCCCACTGTGCTGGACAAAGGTGACCCCATTCTGTTCCTTCGGATCTCTGACCCTGGGAGAGTTTGGAGTCGGAAGGTTAAACTTATACAAACGGTATTGTGTTGTCACAAGTCAACAAAGCTACTTAATTAATTTTCCTCCCCCACCACCCTTGGGGATTTAAACATCGGTCAACCAGTTTTCACTCCCACAGGACCCCTGGAACCCTGACTTTCGACCAAAGACTACTCTCCCGTCAGAACACCTCCTGGTACGGGAAGTGAACACTCCGAACCCAGCCGAGGTGCCTCAACCCCGGTCTGAAGTCGTATTCCCCCTGAGAAGGGATCTCGAATACTAGGGTGTAATAGTCGAGTGTGGAGTTCTCGACCGGTTCTCCAGACGAATGGTTGACCGAGGGGGACGAAACTGGTGGAGAAAGAGGGTGTTGGAGGGACAGGAAGGGAGTCGACTATGTGTTGACAGCCGGATCTGGATAAAGACAGTGATACTTGTGAAGACGGTTGAGACTTCCTTCTCTGATCCTTACAAAATTCTCGAGGAGGAGAACGGACCACCGGTGTCCGAGATCCTATCTGAAGGGTGTAAAATTAGATGTTACTTTAGTGGACTCTTCGAAGAAGTTTTATTTGTGTCTGGGGTAAGTGACCCCAAGGCTGAGGGGTCTAGACCCCACCTCTGCTTCTTAGACGCAAAATTCGTTCGTAAGGAGTACCTAAACCAGTACTTGGTGTTCCTCTTGACAGAAAGATCCTTTCTAACCACCACCATTTGCTAATAATCTAGTATCCTCCACTCTCGATCTTGGGAGAAACCTCTTTGGATCACGTCAGGTTCTCGGGGTCTCTCCCTTTGTCCGGGTTCTACGGTTCCAGTCAATTTACTGACTGATCTTCGTTTTTGAGTACGAAACTCCGTGGACCGGACTCCTTCGAATGTTACCCAATTTAGTTTCTAGAGAGGGAGTGGAATCTTAGATGGACACCACCTACGGACTCCTTTTCTACCCGTCTCCTAAGTTTTATGACGGATCGTCTGGTCGATGACTTTCCCCTGTGTGTCCCGAGGCAGTGACCACTGGGGAGTACAGATGGTCAGGCCGGTGGTGACTGGTGATCGAGTCCTCCCTTTCTCCAGATTCGGCGGTGTGTCGGTACCTTTACCTGTAGACATTGACCGTCCTCCATCCTCTTTTCGAAAGCTCCTTGCTTAAGGTCCGTGGACCCCGGTGTGATCATTCTTCTTCCATCCTGAACTCAGTCCTCAGTGTTTGACCCTGGACGGAGTGACGATTCCTCGGGGTGAATAACTCCGCGAGTCAGCACAGGCTGAGGAACACTGGGGTACCTGACATCGGGCGGTCCCAGGAGACAGGTGCCCTAAAGGGTCCGTTCTTATGACCTCACCCAACAGTGAAGACAGAGGTCCCCTAGAAGGACTGGGTCTCTCGCTTAGGGGTCCCCAGTAGAGGACGTTACCGTCCGTCTAGGACATGGTGAGTCGGTTGTCCCTTCGGGTTCCCCGGTGCTGTCTCTCTCGTTGTCAGTTGGACAAGTCGTTTTGTTGTCATTAGCCACAGCCCCTTCGTGGTCGGAACGACCCTTAGTCTTATTAAGCTTCCATGGTACGGTCTGGGTTAAAATAAAAAGGGAGGTTTCAGTTGTATCTGGGTTAATGTTCTAACCGTATAAAGTTTAACTAGGTTAAAAAGAAATTTTGGTGGGTCTATCCAAAGTAATTCTAATAATTATGTTTCGGTCACATAGGAAACGGAGTCTGTAAATTGAAAATCTGTAATGAGGTGTCTCGATTCGAGACTTCGAACCCTCTCTTCCGGTCGTGAAAGGGAGGGATCACGTCTGGTCGTGGACCCCCACCTCTATACATAAAAGTGGACATCAAAGTCCTACTTACCCAATATACCAAGTCTTAATTTCTTAGTCAGGTCTATACTACTGATAAAAATCTTTCATCGGTTTAACGTTCACGGGGTGTTGTCTATATAACGATTTTACAATTGTACGATCTTATAAAATCTCGATAAAATTTTTGTATCCTAGACACAATCAATGGTTTTCCACAACGACATAATTTAATATGACGTAAGGTTTCTCTTCGTCTTACACTTGGGTATCGTACGTCTGATTAATTTTGAGTTTTTGTTTTTGTTTTTTTATATGTAATGTCTATGTAACTACTTTTCAAATTTCTTTAAATCCGAGACTTCTCAAACTTCGACTAAAAAGAAAAACTCCTTTTCCCTTCCCGAACACTGACCTTATCTTATGGCCTCCCATCCTTCGCCTCGACCGTCTTGGAAGAAAGTACTAGACCGATTGAATGTTCCATAATCCAAATATTATTAAGAGATTTCGATACCCAAGCAAAAATATTATAAGACACGGACAACATACTGTGTCTCGTTTTTGTTTTTACAGTTCACTCTACTATATGTTATACTATTACATCGTCCAGACATACTCACATATATTAGTATAACTGGTAAAGGATGTTTCTGAACATCCTTTTTTGTTTACACATGTTTCTGAATAATTCTTTTCATCCAATGTCCCGAGAAGGAAATTTTTCCTTTTCTTTGTGTCGTTGCCATCCACATGGTAAACATAAGGCATATGGTAGATATAATCAAAAGATCTCGACGATGTTGTTTGCGGTGTCTGATACACTGAATTTTAATACCTTCGACGAGTGTCAAGACCTCCGATTTTCAGGTTCTGCTTCCGCGACCGGCTCAACCACAGGAGTCTCCAGAGAGGGGAACCAAATGTCTGCCGGTGGGGGACACGTAGAAGTGTCCGGGAAAAGGAGACACGCATAAGTAGTGATCGCGGGTTATCAACAGAAGAACGTTCCTGTGGTCACTATGACCTAATCGCGGGTGTGATCGTAGAATTAAAAGTGGATTAGTGGAGAAACTTCCGGGTTACAGGTTTGTTGTCAGTGAAAGACTCCAGGACCCGTGATCCCAAAGTTGTGTATTCAAAATGTCCCTGTGTTACGTTGGGTATTGTCGTAAGAAATAAGTAGTCTGAACGGTTTTTTTTTTTTTTTTTCTGTCAAGTAGAAATCCTGTCCTTCACTCAGTCTTCACTCAACTTAGTTCTAAACGGTACTCCGTCAGAGGAACGACTGTGAGTGTCTACCCAAGAGGGAGACGAAACATATATACGAACGGTAAAAGGTAGTACTGTCCCTTCTCTTCTGATCCCCCTTTAGGTGTAGAATGTAGTCAGCATCTACAACCCAATAAAGGAGATACTTTCACTCAGTGGGTTGTTATTATAACTACAATATACTCGAATCTTTATTTTAATTAGAAAAGGAGAGTAGTCGTTACTCGTATTAAAATTTTTTAAGAAAATCATATTACTCAATTCTTTTTTTTATTATGCTCATTGTTTTTCTTTCGACCCGTATTACAAATGTCGACTTGAGGTAGGTGTCACATCGAGTCGATTAGGTGACGAAACGGGTAAAGACTCAGACTAGGAAGGAAATGAATGAGGACCAATGTACCAGACTGAGAAAGGGTCCGGGGGACGTCGATCCACTCTGGTACACTACCCCCTCTATTTTCCCGACACACACTGAGTGTGTGTCCTGTGTCTGGAATTTTGGTACTCGTGTGGAAGAGGTGCGAGAGGAGAAGGTGGGAGTCTTGGACGAAGTTACTTCGTCTTCTGTTCTCCTCGGACCGGATCAGGGTACCTAAACTTAGTGGACCTTTAGAACCAGTTTATGTCTAAGACTAAGTGATTCGGACACCGTCCTGGACTCTTATGTAAAACGGGTTCGAGGTCCACTGCCGTTATGACGACCAGACGCCTCGGTGGGTGGCCTCTCCAAGAGGAAAGACTACGGAGTCTCTACCGTCAGGTTACTACTCGTCATTTTCTGTGCGGTTTTATCTGGGTTGGTCTTTATCGGTCGACCGGAAAGAGAGGACTGGGTACTGTCTTAAATTGAGTCGGGATATTAATTAAGACCAGAGTTTCACGTCGATCGTTCACTTAAGTCTCTGTCGACGTCTGTCTAACGAAATCTTACACGTTGCACTATCGTCAACCGACCCAAGATGATTTTTGTCATAGACGGTGGGACTCAGTCTTCTGTCCCGACAGTTGTCACTCTAGAGGTCTCGTGTCTTGTGGCTGTCGACTGGTTCCTCCTCTCCTGTTTTCCCCGTGTGTGCCCGGGGTGGTCGGTACGGTCAGAGCGTGTCTTCAGGTACACCTTCAACAAATGAGAGACTCTGGTGTCGATAGCAATTGTCTGACAGACAGACATATTTTGGACCCGTTTATAAACGTAGTGGAGTCGGGATCTGTAGGATCGTCAGGCCCCAAATATTCTGGACTTATATTTATAGTGGAACAAACAGGTTTTAAAACGTTCTCCGTCTACTCTTGAATCGTTATTGAGGGTGCTATCGAGGTCAAACGTTACCTTGAAGAAACTCCAAATTCCACTTCGAATGAATTGAAGTACAAGGAAACGTTGTACAAGGAAACGTTGTCTGTAATCCGGATTCTCTTTGTCCCGTGTCCTGTACTGTACCGAAACGTACTTTGGTCTTCTTCCCTTGTCCTAAGGGAGTTGGATTTTAGTGGTAATTTGGTTTCGGACCCATTATAAGTCCTTCGAGGTTACGAAAGGGAGTCGAAAGGGGTTCTTGAGAGTAACGTTCGGAGACGAGTGCTTCAGATTTTTTTTCGGTAGACTCAACCGCAAGTACCCACACATCCATGTGCGTGCGAGTCAGTGAATCAGTCCAGGTTGAGAAACGCTGGGGTACCTGACTCACATCGGGTGGTCTGAGGAGACAGGTACCCCAAGAGGTCCGTTCTTATGACCTCAGCCAAAGGTACAGGAGGAGGTCCCCTAGAAGGGCTGGGTCCTTAGTTTGGACACAGAGGACGTAAACGTCCGTCTCTACGAAATGATGAGTGAGTCGATGGACCCTTCGGGCTTAACCCTACGTACTCTTTAGATTTAATAACCTACTGGAGTTTCTCCACGTCTGACGAATTATAGTCCCTGGACTCTGTTGTAGAGTGTGACAAGCACATGAATCCTTTTTGGAAGACGATAACCTTGACGGTGTTTAAAGTCGATTTATTTTTTAGATTTACTTAGGAGAGATGAAAGTCACTTCCCAAGTTCGGGGTGCTCCGGTGTTCGACAGAAATGACAAAAGTAAAGGGGTTTAGGGGATTATGTATAACGTTTCAGATAAGACCCGTCTTGATTTAAGAACGTGTTTTATGAATTGTGTTTTTGTTTGGATACGGAGTATACACTGGGGTGACTAGAATACAGTGGGTTTTCCTCTTCTTTTTGTCTGTGAGACGGTAGTTTTTTTTTTTTTCTTTTTTTTTTTTTGTTCTGCGTAGTTAAGGTTAAGGAAAAGAGATAAAGTTTATGTTAAATAAGTCTTGCGAATAAACCTCGAAGGGGGTTTGAAGGTTTGAAAATAGAGGGTTTCAGAGGAATGTCGTATCAAGTCTAAAAATCTGTAAGAGTAAGAGACTACTAAGTAAGTCTTCCCTGTTTGTTCCCGGGGGAAGTTGTGTCTTCACTTAAAGTCCCACGTTAAGACAGAACGCGTCTGAGAGACATCGACAGTTGAACCGAGTCGGCACTTCAGGACTTATTGTGGGAGACAATGATGAAAAAAACAAGGACCAGGGAAGGGGACCCCAGTACTGAGAAGTCCAGGTGGATAGTCTGAGTTCAACACGGAAGTTAAGGGGTCTCAGTGACTTTTGCGTCATTCAACTGTTTTTTCCGTGGGCCAAGTGACTCCGTCGTAGACTACGTAAAGGAACGCAAGGTGACCCTCCCATCTCCTGAGACCACGTCGTGGTACCTGGGAGAACAAGAGAGGTTACGGAGAAGGTTGACCGAGGTCCCAAAAGAATTGTTGGATGAAGTCGAGGAGTACAAAGAAGGGTTCGTAGAAAGAGGAGTCCGTACTCGTAGTCTACGAAGACATTCTACTGGACTGGACGATTAAGTGAGTCAGTACCGACTGAGACTCTGGGGCACCTGATCAGGTGGTCCGAGGAGACAAGTACCCTAAAGGATCCGTTCTTATGATCTCACCAAACGGTAAAGGAGGAGGTCCCCTAGAAGGGCTGGGTCCCTAGCTTGAACGTAGAGAATGTAACCGTCCGTCTAGGAAATGGTGACTTGGTATGTCATACCGTTGATTAAAAATAAATAGATATAAAAAACGTTGACTAAAAATTATAAATTCCGTCTTGTGACTGTCTCTGAAGTCGGGGACCGACTGTGACGGGATGTTAGGTTTTATAAAACACCGTTTACCATACTCCAAACTTTTCTTCGCGTCGACTATTGTGTTTAAAGTAAAAGGAGGTTCATTTGTCTTATTGATCATTTCATCAACTCGGATGGAAAAGTAACTTAAAGATACAGTGGTTGGATGTACTAATCCTCTTTACGTTTGCCAATTTTTTTTGATTGTCACTAAACTCAAGTATAAAGACCATTAATTGGTGATCGATTATTGACTTTCTAACGAATTCGAGGTATTTGTTTTGTCTGCTCCGAGTTGTCGGGACTCCGTCTCCCACACTACCTTTTTGGGGGTCGCGGATGTGACCGAAATTGATATTTTGGTGAGAAGGAGTGGTCCAGTCAGAAATTCTGATAGGACAGACAGACAGAAGATCCGTTAAGCAGAGAGAGTCGTCTCTGAGGTCTGACTGTTACACCTTAAGAAATGTGTTATAACTCTTGTCGCCAGGTTTTAAATTGTGGTTAAATTTTTAGATTATCAGAAAGACGGATAATGAGTCTCAATTTCCCCCTTCCGTTTAATATTTAGTATATGAAAGACAGACCCGTTATGTTTCAGTTGTCCTGTCTGAAATCCTTTTAAGGTCGATTTGGTCAAGTAAGAAACTTCGTAATATCCAGTTAATACTTGTATTGTTGGGAGTCGTACTCATCCATTGACGTATAAGTCTTTCTTGTTTTTGTAGAAAACTTTTCGGAGAGACATACACTAGATAATAATTTCCCGAATAAACTAACCTTCAATTCATCTCTCTCTCTTTTGAGGGATCTCTTAGACTCCTGTCCGATTTTGTCGAAGGAATTATTAAAACCATGTAAGAGGGTAAACGAAAATTTTTTTACAAAGGATAATCGTGTTTTCGAACGTCTCCACCCTTTTTTCGTTGGCTTTTGTCTTTGTCCAAAACAGTCGTCCCTCTTACGAGACGTCCTCTAAGAAATACCTACCGGACACTGAGTTACCTGTACTCAAACTCATTTGAGGCCCTCGACCATTACCTGCCCCTCCGGATCACACGACGTCAGGTACCCCAGTGTTTCTCAGCTGACTTCACAGTGGAACCAAGGTCCGGCAGGACAGAGGGTCGGGATTTGGTTGGTCACTCGACTTACGGTAGCAGTTCTCTCCGTATAGGTCTACTCTGGAAAGAGGGAGTTAGGGGACCCTTCATCGGGAGTTCGGTATCCTATACGTACTGGGGAAATAATTATTTTTTCCTACGTTAGGTGTTCGAAAAAAAGTGATCCTTAGAGTTGGTATCCTGATATCCCTTTGGTCTTAATATTGTAATTAAGTTTAATTAGAAGTGGTGGGTAATTCATTCTGTAAAAGGATCCAAGATCTGGAATCTATCCCAGAAAAAAAAAAAAATTATCTCAAGTGTAAACTCTTCTCCCTACTATTAGTTTAATATTTCTGTCCAGTCAAGTCAAGTCAGCGAGTCAGCACAGGTTGAGAAACGCTGGGGTACTTAGAGTCGTGCGGTCCGGAGGGAGAGGTAGTGGTTGAGGGCCTCAAGTGAGTCTAAGTGCAGGCAGTTCAGTCACTACGGTAGGTCGGTAGAGTAGGAGACAACAGGGGAAGAGGAGGACGGGGGTTAGGGAGTGTCGTAGTCTCAGAAAAGGTTACTCAGTTCAGAACCGTACTCCACCGGTTTCATGACCTCAAAGTCGAAATCGTAGTTCTTGTTACTATTATTGGTTTGTCTTTTATTTTGTCCCTCTGTGCTGGCTCCCACCCCCACCGGTGAAATCTGTCTCACTTCTTGTGTCGAGTGGTTCCTCCGGTCCGCTCCTGGTTCTGGGTTTCTTGTTCACCAAGCAGTACAAGGTTCGGTTTCCTTGTCGTCCCGTCTTCGGGTTTCCGGATTTCGTGAAGTTCTTTTTAGGACTCTACGATTCACAAACGGAGAACTCGTTATCTCTCGTATTTTCTTACAGGACATCTTCCCTCTCTTGGACCCTCTCTATCATCGACCCGAACTCCAGGGACTCCTTTCGTCGTTTCCACCGACTGTAGATTATAGAGAAAAGGTAGGTGGGAGCCCGATTACGATTGTACAAGTTAACCCGCTTATTTCTTTGACCGAGTCTGACCTAGACCTGGTTCTAACTCTAGTGTGTCGACCAACGGTCGGTCCTGTCAGTCGTGTCTCAAGTTTCAGTGAATGACTCGGAGTGGAGTCTGTACCCCAGGAAGGTTGTCCCGTCTCCCAAGGAGTCGGAACCGGCTCGGGTTCCCTCGGGGGTGCGGGGAGCCTTGGGAACCGGATAAGAAGGAGGTCGGGTGACGTTTTCGTGACATTGGTCAGATAGTAGAATCGATGGATTCTGTCACTTCCACGTCCAGTAGACCCCTTGACGGTCGGAGAGGTGGACTGGGTTCCGAAGGGACCACGGACCGACGAGTTTCACGGGAGTAGAACCGAAAGACAAGTCGACCGAGTCGGTCTCTATTCGTGGAAGTGACCGACCTGAGCGTATGTGGAAGTCCTCTGGTGACACGGAGGTCGGGGTCACTGACACGTAAGGGGGCCCTGGGTGCCGATCCTCCCTGGTTCGTTGGGTCTACGGGCGCACGGTGGAGGTCCTCGTGTGTGAGAGGAACGTCGAAAGTGTCGGTAGTGAGTACATGTTTAGTGTCCAGTCCCTAATAGAATCTTCCTATGGACGAGTTCACCAATGTCATTGTCCTAAAGTGAACAGTAATGAGTCTATGCAGCAAATCGACTTGAGACAGGTGTCAAAGACGGGTATGAGGCGTCCTCACACACACACACACACACACACACACAATCAACGAGTCAGTACACACAATCAACGAGTCAGTACAGGCCGTAAAACGCTGGGGTACCTGACATCGGACGGTCCGAGGAGACGGGTACCCTAGAGGTCCGTTCTTATGACCTGACCCATGGTAAGGGAAGAGGTCCCCTAGAAGGGTTGGGTCCTTGACTTGGGTGACCTCTCCCTCCTTGTATAAAATACCTTATACTTGAATCGAGACAATCTCGCTGGTATAATAAATAGTAGGTTGGATTCTATGACGATCCTCATTTTGTCCCACGACAATTATTAATGTCCTACTAATTCCCCACACTTAGTCCTGACAGGACCCGTTTGGTCCTCAACTCCGTGGATCTTGTCCGGTTTTTCTCGTTGAAAATCTTTTGTCTCTAACTTTTATCGAGATGTTTGAGTCCGTTAGTTTTTAAAATGATAATTAGACTAAAGTATAGTTTAGTTCCATAAAAGGGCGGGGGAAAACACCCCCTCTCCTCGCCTTCCCTCCGACGGTATGGTATTGTAAAGTAAGGTTTTATTTTTCTACGTCCCTAAAGGATCGCTGGGTCACCAATGTTGAGGTATGAGAGTGGCGACTCTCGGCCCCAAACTAGAGACCAGTCCCTTGTTTCTACGATATTCGACATACCGGGTCGGTTTTTTGTTCTTTATTTCATTTGTTTTTAAAATTTTATTTATTTTATTTTTCTACGTTCGCGTTCTTATGATTCTAGGACCGGACAGTTTTCTGGTCCTATATTCTTTGTGGTTTGGGAAACGAAACGAGATGTTAGTTCAGTTTACGATTCTAGGTAATCCTTGGTCCCCTGTGCAGTCTTTAAATTCTGACTTGTAATTGTGGTCTGACAATCCTTATTTCAGTAATAAACGTCACGTTATACGAAAGCCTCTATCTGAAGAATTCTCTTAAAGACGTATTTACTTCTATGTTATATCGAAAAAAAATGTTCGTGGTGGACAAGAGAAGAACCGAGTGTGGTGAGAACCTCGACATACATTGAGTAGGAGAAGACGGAAGGTTCCCAGAGACCGTGAACTGAAAGTTGTAGACTTCGACTTTAATTGTCGGAGGAGGGGTAAATGTCTAAACACAACGGAACCTGTACCATAGAAAAATTGGAGAGACGTGGAGTCAAAGAAGTCGACCTCCGGTTCTTTCACCGACCCGAACCGGTCAGAAAATAGCTATGTTTGCAATTAGTACCAACACCATCGCAAGGTGGACGATTATATCTTAGACGAATTCCATCGTTCCATAAGAGCTTTTAGAGTCGCCCAGGTCCTCACGAGTCGCACCGACACACGTGTTACTCCCCTCTGGGACGGAGAATGAAGTCGCCCTCCCCCCGACTCTCTCCTTTACCTCCCCTCCGTCTGGTCCGGGAGGACTGTTAGGAGTTGGGTGTAGAAGTTTCTAGTGGTTTGGAGTGACGTGCACCTGAAGACACCTTTGGTGGTTCACCCCGACTGAAAGACTCCTCCCTCCCTGCCGTCTCTATTTTTTGTTTTGTCTCCCTGAAAGGGACCTCCAGGTCCCCAACTTTACGGTGTGAAGGTCACGTCCCCCGTCCACAAGTTAGGGACCGGCCCCTTTATTTTTGAGGTGTAAGGAGTGTCGCGTCGGTTTTCTATTTTTGTAAATTTTTATTTAAATTTTCAAATTTTTATTCGATGTTTTATTTTGTCTCTTGTGTCTTCCGTCCCCTTCCTCCGTCTTTCTCCGTCCTCCTTCACTCGTGCTTCCTCCGTCCTTCACACCTCCTACTGGTGAAGGACGGACCTTCGGCGGTGGTCGGACCTCCCGGAGGGAGGGAGTCCGGGTGTGCGAGGTGGCGCGAACGCGACCACCCAAGAAGGTGTATGTCCCCCGACGTCGCCGCGAGCGCAGGTGGAGACGGACGGAACTGTAAGAACGGTCTTAAGTCGGATTTGTGCACTCGTCCTCTTTGGTGCAACGCCGAAATTTGGCGTCTCGCCGACAGACCACCGAGACCCGGTCGACCTAAGTTGGTCACACACCTGTGGGGTGGGTGGGGCAAGCGGACGGTGGTTGAAGAGTCTCATTCTGAAAGGTCTTCTTAGTCGGCCTCTACTGACCCTCAGTGTCTTGCCGCTCCGGCCGGAGCCCAAGTGGGCACGAAACGTCCACCTCAAGGCAGAGTGGGTGTCCTCGGAGTGGGTTGGGGGCCGGGTGGGAAAGGTGTGTGCAAGTCGTGATCCATGATGAAGGAGTGAAACGAGACGGGAGTGATTTCTCCCCTCAAGGTCTTTAGTTTCCGTTGACTAAGGGGAAAACACAGACACTCGACCGTCGAGACGTCCTAAGGAGGGCCGACGTGAAGTAGGAAGGACCTTACCAAAGATTCTTCCAGAGGGGGGAAATGTCCTTTCCTTAGGGAGGACTCCTTGCCCCGACTACTCTTCCGCCTGGACGCCTTAAAGGGAAGTTTTGTGAAGTTGAATGAAAGACTCACCGAGGATCATCTCTCCTGGTTTAGGTGACTTTCTCTCCCTCCCTTCCTCCCAAAACGTTATTAGGAGTGACAGGGGTAAATAACTCCCGAACTATACGTCGTCCGTGAATGGACACGTACAAAATGTTCACTTGTTTGACACAACGAGTTCCTTGCGAGTCTTGAGTATATTTACGGTGGACACATTAGACACCGTGGTTATACGGTTGGGGATGTCCGGGTCCGAATTCAAAATTCGGTAGAGGGAAGATAAATTCGTTCGAGGGTCCCAAAAACTCGTTCGAGACCCTCCACCATTACCTGTCCCTTCGGACCGCACAACGTCAGGCACCCCAGTGTTTCTCAGCCTGTACTGACTCGTTTACTTAACTTAAAGACAAATTTTTGTCCTGTTAACCACCATCTCTCTTCCTTCACTCCATCCTTTACCAAGTCCGGCTTTACCGGCATAAATCTTCTATGGTGTTTAATATTGGTAATAAGCACACACGTTAAAATTGTCATGGTACATGTATCTCCTATTCATTCAAACATATACTTTATAGATCAGAAAGATCTATAAATCTTCACAAATTACGTAAATTTTCATCTTCATCACATTATTACGAAGGACATTTATCAAAAAATTTTGACTACCCTTTATGACATTAACCTTACCTTAACAATTTGGAGGAGAGACTTGTCCTTTTTTTTTTTTTTTTTTNTTTTTTTTTTTTTTGTCCTGTCTGTTGAAAGAGAGAAATGTCTTTCCCTTCTTCCATGTGACGGCTCGACTCTTTAGGGAAGTCATCTTCATCATCGGTCTACCAAAATAGTGTATTAGACAGTGTAGGAGTGGTTGTTTTGTGTGGTTGTCCCCAGACTTTTTATTTTCGTCGAATAACTCACTCGTTGAAATACAAGTGCTCGAAAGACAACTGTTTACCCTCTAAAGGAGAGTTAGTGGTAATATTCGAGTCAGTTAGGTCCGTAAGACACACGGGGCCCATTCCTTTATGTGTGTCGTTGTCTCCAGTATCGGTTATGAGACCTTGAACAGTGGAACTGAATTGAGACTCGAGAAGTTACAGGACGAAACCATTTTCCTTCTGTTTTGGTCCACGTTGTTCCCAAATGATAGGTTCCTCAGTCCCTGGTTCATATAAATAGAGGCGTGTGTCCTTCAGGGGAAGAAGGGGTTATGGAACAACTCAGGGTTGTTCTCACTTGTTCGGTCGACGAGAGTACGAAACTCTCCTTGAACTTTTGTCCCACGTCTAGAATTTTTATACATTCAATAAAAGTTCATAGAAAACTATAACTAAAGATTGTATTAAGGTGTCATTATTCCCTTGTCTGACATACTAAAGTTATGGAAATCTGGTACTTTCAAGACGTGGAACAAAGCACTGGGACCTATACATAGTCACAGAGGAGCTGTGACGTCTCTAAATAGTAGATACCCTTGTACTCGTCTTAAACGTAGGACGACGACACACTTTTAATATATTTAGAATTGGTACAAGTTGACCAAGTATCACGAAAAGCCCAGAGGATATAGGAAGATAAAAAGACAGATAAGTAAGATAATTAAAAACTCTCAAACTGTAACTTTTGAGGTTGTTTTTCTAGAATATAGCTAAATTTTTTATTTATTATATTTCACCCTCCCCGGTCCGTAAGTTTAAAATCCCGGTAGTCCCACTCAGTAGTATAACTCCCGACTCTTTGACGACATATGAGCGATCATTCTTGTCGGGACCGTTCAATTTGTCTATTACAATCAACGAGTCAACCCAGGTTGAGAACCATTGGGGTACCTGACATCGGACGGTCCAAGGAGACAGGTACCTTAAGAGGTCCGTTCTGATGATCTCACCTATCGGTAAGAGAAGAGGTCCCCTAGAAGGACTGGGTCCCTAGTTTGAGTAATGGCTTTTGTGAGTTTCTCCAAATAGAATGAGTTTGGGTGTCATTGTCGGAGTATCATTCTTCCTGTCACAAGAGACCGATGTAGCTTTGTAATGTCCGTTCTAAATCCTACTTTTACAAGGTGTGTAGTGTCTCCTCTGTCAGACCCTCTTTCTGTACGTCCACATTTTTTAATTGTGTGTCTCTTTGGAGTTAATGTATCAACCCTCTGGTCCTCCCCCTCGAGAGGACGGACGTTGTTATAGTCTCGGGTCACCGTTCTTCATTGTTAGAAGGAAAGGACCGTTCCTAAGTCGATTACTTTTCGGTACCTAAGACAAGTGATGTTATTGAAAGGGTTCAGAGGACAGGGAGACATTCTCAAGACGAAGGAGGAAGAGACATCTGAACGGACTCCGAAGGGTACCGACGTCTGTGACTTGACGTCAAGAGACGACAAGGGTGTATTTGGGTAGAAACGCCCTCTTTATAGAACTGTCAGACAAAGTCCAGTTGTTTTCCTTCCCTCAGTTGTGTAACCCCCTGGACACCTACTGAGTCTTTTCGTTTAATAAGTGAACTGTGTAGACTTACCTATGATCAGCTGTAGAGAGTCCGACTGGTCTACACCTCATATTTTTGGGGTTATAGTTCTTGATGTCCTCAATTTAGACAATGTGACAAATAAAGTACCATTCCTGAATCATCGTCATCATCATCATCAAATCAGCGATTCAGAACAGACTGAGAACCCTGGGGTACCTGACATCGGACGGTCCGAGGAGACAGGTACCCTAAGAGGTCCGTACTTATGACCTTACCCAACGGTAAAGGAAGAGGTCCCCTAGAGAGGTTGGGTCCTTAGCTTGGACGGAGAGGACGTGACGTCCGTCTAAGAAATGGCTGACTCGATACTCCCTTCGGGTTTCTGTATCATCATTTGAAATTATGTGGAAATCCCACTAGGAAGACGTAGAAGGAACCTCGACCTCAATAGTATATTTTAGTGGTTTTCGTTTGATTTACGGATTCTCCTGAAGGGACCCCAAGTCACTGATTCTGAGGTATGAGGGTTACGTGCCCTGGGTCCAAGTTCGGGACCAGTCCTTTAATCTAGGGTGGATGGGTTTGATTCTGAGGTATACGGGGTTGATTATAGGTTGAATCGTTTTAATTAATTAAAATTTTTAATCTATACATAGATTTTTCCCCCTTGTCTTGTTTCGGTCTCTTTCGTGGGGTCTCTCGAGCGGGTCTAAGGTAGTTGTTGTACACCTAAAGACTGACAATTACTTCTTGTTGTTCTAAGTATGTTCACCGTAAGACTTTTACCACGGTTCTTAGGATCAAACTTTAATTTGTAAAGCTACATAAGTGGTAGCTATCAATGACTCCTGGATTGTCTTGGTTGGAGGGATTTGGCAGAGTCGTGAGTCGGTCAAGTGTAGGGGGAGTATAGTAGTCTTAGACTGTTCTCAAAGATCTCAGACAGAACTGTAGTTACCGTCAAAGGTGTTGGTGTGAGGGAAACGTTCCCCTGTCAAGTGATTGACTTTACACCAGTCACAGTCTCCTTAATGCTAAATTCCGTTTTACCAACAGACTCCTACGGAATGTTTATCGACCCTTTTCTTCTCTTACTTTCCGTTTCTTCTTTTCCTTTCTACATACAGGTAGACTTACGTCTCAAGGTGTCTTATAGTACCTTTATTCTTTTGGAAGGATTCACTAGTTACGTCTTCTTTTTGTCTTCTTTTTGTTATCTGACCCTTTCTGATCTCTAGAGAAGTTCTTTTAATCTCTATGATTCTCTTGTAAAGGACGTTTCTACCCGTGTTATTTCCTGTCTTTGTCATACCTGGAATGTCTTCATCTTCTATAATTTTTCTCCACCGTTCTTATGTGTCCTCTTGATGTGTTTTTTTTTGTAGAATTACTGGGTCTATTGGTACTACCACGCTAGTAAGTGGATTTCGGTCTGTAGGCACTGACACTTCAGTTCACCCGGAATGCTACGTAGTAATACTTGTTGTGATCACCTACACTACCTTAAGGTCGATTCGATAAAGTTTAGGATTTTCTACTACAACACTTTCACGACGTGAGATACACGGTTGTTTAAACCTTTTGAGTCGTCACTGGTGTCCTGACCTTTTCCAGTCAAAAGTAAGGTTAAGGTTTCTTTCCGTTACGGTTTCTGACAAGTTTGATGACGTGTTGACATGAATAGAGAGGGCGATCGTTTCATTACGAGTTTTAAGAGGTTCGATCCGAACTTGTCATGTGTTTGGCTTTTGAAGGTCCACAAGTTCGACCTAAATCTTTTGTCTCCGTGGTCTCTATTTCAACGGTTGTAGGCGACCTAGTAGTTTTTTTTGGTTCTCTTAAGGTCTTCTTGTAGATGAAGACAAATAACTGATGTGGTTTCGGAAACTAACACACCTAGTGTTTTGTGACACCTTTCAAGAAGTTCTCTACCCTTATGGTCTGGTGGAATGGACGGATGACTCTTTAGACATACGTCCAGTTCTTCGTTGTCATTCTTGGTCTGTACCTTATTGTCTGACCAAGGTTTAACCCTTTCCTAATACTGTTCCGACATACAAAAGTGGGACGAATAAATTGAAGACACGTCTCATGTAGTCCGTTTTACGATTCGACCTACTTCGTGTTCGACCTTAGTTCTAACGGTCCTCTTGATAGTTATTGTACTCTATACGTCTACTATGGTGGGAATACCGTCTTTTGCTTCTCCTTGAGTTCTCGGAGAACTACTTCACTTTCTCCTCTGACTTTTTCGACCGTATTTTGAGATGTAAGTTTTTTTACTTCCAGTACCGTGGACCAGGGTAGTGAAGTACCGTTTATCTTCCCCTTTGTTACCTTTGTCACTGTCTGAAATGAAAGAACCCGAGTTTTTTAGTGACGTCTATCACTGACGTCGGTACTGTAATTTTCTACGAATGAGGAATCTTCTCGATACTGTTTGGATGTGTCGTATAATTTTTCGTCTCTGTAATGAAACGACTGTTTCCAGGTATGTCAGTTTCGATATCGAAAAAGTCATCAGTACAAACCTACACTCTCAACCTGGTATTTCTTTCGACTCGTGGTTTCTTAAATACGAAAACTTGACACCACAACCTCTTCTGAACACTCTCAGGGAACCTGACGTTCCTCCAGGTTGTTCAGGTAGGATTTCCTTTAGTCAGGACTTATAAGTAACTTGTCTGACTACGACTTCGACTTTGAGGTTATGAGACCGGTGGACTAGGTTTCTTGACTGAGTAATCTTTTCTGGGACTACGACCCTTTCTAACTCCGGTCCTCTTCCCCTGTTGTCTCCTACTCGACCAACCTACCGTAGTGTCTGAGCTACTTGTACTCAAACTCGTTTGACGCCCTCTACTACCTGTCCCTTCGGACCACACGACGTCAGGTACCCCAGTGTTTCTTTGTCTGTGTTGACTCGCTGACTTGACTGACTGACTACCTTGTTCACTTACACCAGGTTCTAGGATGAGTTGGGAGTAGAGACACCTATCTAGTACATGATTGGGAGTTGGACGACCGGAGACCCTACTTTCACCAACTCTTTACGTCTCGTGTGGGGTCCCCCGACTTCACGTCCTGTCGTCCCTGTGACGGTCCCTCAGAGTCGTCTGACCTCTTAGGTCAGGGGTTCGACCTGTGTCAAGTAATTGACACGAGGAATAAAAGTCATTGTCCCTACTCGTTCTTAATGAGTTATTTGGTACTGTCCTTTTACCCGACAAAGTCCTTTTTTACTTTAAGATTAACCGAATTAACAATCTTTACTTTGTTCTAATTTTATTTTACGGATGTCTCTAAATTTACTACGACTCTAAAATGTTTCTGTATAATATTTTCGTTCTTTGGTTTTCCGAACTATATGAATTATTGAAAATTTTGGAGATTTAAGTCTCTTTACTTTTAGACATTTTAACATTCACGATAATGTTCAATAAAGTTTTTATATTTACGGAGTATACTTTTTTTAGATAATTATGTGTTAAGCTATTTATTTATTTCCCAGTTATCCGTGGTTTTTCTCCAAGATAAAAATGTTTAGTTTGTTTGACTTTAATTTTTACAAACTATAATAACCTGAAGGGCCTCCAGGTAACCAATTCTGAGATGAGAAGGTGACGGTTCCTCGTGTCCAAGGTAGGGGTCGGTCCCTTGATTCTAGGGCCTACGGAGTACCGTCCTGGTTTTTGGTTTCTGACAAACTATAATTGGAATCTGGATCTTCTTAATTAAATCCATAAGTTTCAACTGTGAATTTATTCGAGTGTTTGTCGACACTTCTCCCGTTTAACCAGGCTGGAGTACCTTTTGTTAAACCGGAAAGTGACCAGTAAAATACAGACTCTTATATCTTTTTCCTTTCTACGTGGTGTTATATTTTAGTACCTATAAGTAGTGTAGTATTAGTCGTTATTTGACACAATTTGTTTTAACTTTCTGACGTATTTAACGTTAATTTATGGTACAAAACTTCTAAACATAATTTACAATTGGTTTCTTTTAATTCTTCCAAAGTTCTAAGTTTTGATAAAACAAAATATGTTTTTTACTTATACCCATTCGTCCACACGTATTTTTAAAGATCCCCTTTCTGATTCTTTGTTAGTTTTATAGTCATTCACATGAACCGATTATTTTTGTTTAGGAATAAGAAAAGAACGGAATATCAAAATTTAAAGAATGTGTTTATCTTTTTTTTACATATAAAAAGATATTTTAGGTGTTGTTAATGGTTGTGGGTATAACCATTTCCCATATAGGAATATGGGATGGACGTTTGACAACACTTTGTGATTTGGCGTCTACTTTAAATTTCATATATGGGTTCCTCTTGTACTTTTGAGCCAAAAAGAGATGTTCCACTCGGAAGAGAGACCCGTTTTGAAGGACCGACCCGAGTCAAGTAGTAAGGGAACCATCACTTCAACCCATGTCTTCCTTTAGTGATTCCATGAAGTCCGAAACTTATATTCTGTCGATAATACCAGTTGTTGATTCAGACGTTTGAGACTTGTGGGAGAGGAGCCCTAGCAGTAAGGGGTGGTACCTACCTTGGGCGGTGGGGGGACGTGATGTTCTCGTCTTAGAATTGGTGACCAGACGGTCCCTTCAGACCTGGGGAAAAATTTTCTAATATGAATTTATTGTTACGGTCACCCTTCTCACCGAATTTCGTCAACGGTCTTTTTTTTTAAAAAATTCGTTCAACGGTCGTAGTTGGAAGGTGGTCTTAGTGGACCTTGTGAAGAAATTTGGAGTAGGGTTGTCGAAGATTAAAATGTCTTGACTAGATCTTATTCACGTCCTTTTGACGTAAAGATTGTCCGAGGGTTCAGGTGTATATATCAGTTTCGATACCAAAAGGTCATCAGTACATACCTATACTGTCAACCTGGTATTTCTTCAAACTCGTGGTTTCTTGACTACAAAAACTTGACACTTGACACCACAACTTCTTCTAAGAACTCTCAGGGGACCTGACGTTCTTCTAGTTAGGTCCGGTAGGATTTCCTTTAGTTAGGACTTATAGGTGACCTTCCTGACTACCACTTCAACTTCGAGGTTATGAGACCGGTGGACTACACTTCTCGACTGAGTAGTCTTTTCTGGGACTACGACCCTTTCTAACTTTCGTCCTCCTCTGTCCCTGCTGTCTCCTACTCTACCAACCTACCGTAGTGCTTGAGTTACCTGTACTCACACTCGTTTGACGCCCTCTACTTATACCTGTCCCTTCGGACCACACGAAGGTGTGGTACCCCAGCGTTTCTCAGCCTGTGTTGACTCACTGACTTGTTGTCCGAGGGTCCACTCCTCCTACGACGTCCAGACTCTCGACATGAAACTCTTTTCGGCGGGATTTCGAACTAATATCTACAAAGTGTACGTAGTAGAGGGTGTCGTTCTTGGACTTAACAGATGTTCTTGTTTCCACACAAACCTTAGCGGAAGAAACACGTAAATCCTTGTTCATCCGTATGGTTGACCATCCGACGTCAGGTACCCCAGCGATTCTCAGGTCGTGCTGACTCGCTGAAGTGAAAGCGAAAAGTGAAAGTACGTAACCTCTTCCTTTACCGTTGGGTGAGGTCACAAGAATGGACCTCTTAGGGTCTCTGTTACCCGGGGGCAGATACCCCAGCGTGTCTCAGTCTGTGCAGACTTCGCTGAATCGTCATCGTCGTCGTTCGTATGGTTGTCTTTGTCAATGTGTGTCCAATGTTGTCAATGTCCAATTTGTCTTGTCAATTGTCTTGATGTCAATGTGTGTGTCCTTAGTGTCTGAGTCTTCAGTCTGACGGATCAAGTCCTAGGGTGAGGTGGTGAATGGTACACTACATCCGTTGAAGGAGTTGGAGATACGAAGTCATGGAAGTCGACATTTTCTATTATCGAGGTAGACGAGGGTGTCCTTTTGACCTTTACCCACAGATGGTGTTAGTTACTCCAGGAGTGAAAGGTAAAGGTACGTATGTAAAAATTTTAGGTGTTTTTGACAGAACCTCTCAAGGAACGGGACGGACTGCAATATCCTTGTTGTTTAGCGAAGAGACTTCCGATCTCTAGACCTGTTCTGGGGTGTCCGAAGTCCATGGGGTTGGGGTCTCACCGGAAGTTTCCACCTTCCCATTTACTTATAAGTGTTATCCCTTTCGCCAATCAGTTTTCTGTATGAGGTCAGCAGTGACACACAGGGTCCGTTTACGTTTTGTACAAGTTCTTATCACAGGGGTAAGTAATGTATATTTAACAAAGAAATGGGTAATGTTTAAACGGAATTAATCCATGGTCTGTGTGTGTGTGTGTCTTCCTCCCTCCCTCTCTCTGTGCCAGTGTCTGTCTCAGATCGACCCACGTTGACCGGCCGTCTGCAGGGTATCCCTTATACCAATTTCTACCTCTGTAATAACCTTCTCCTGTTAACCAGGTCCCGTGATTAATGTATTTCCTTCGACGAGTATTCGACGAACGAATCGCCCCCATTTTTTGCTTTTTTTTCACGTTGAGATCGAGCCTTCTCGTTTAAGGGTCTCGTCATAACCTCTTCGGCCGATTCCCATCCCACCTCCCCCCGTCGCCCCACCACCCCCCTCCCAGGCCAGGTAAGAGGCCGACCCGCCACTGAGGGGGACCCGTCGGAGCCAAGAGGCGGAGGCCGAGGTCGACGAGGGAGACGAGGTCCTTGGCCTCCGACGGTCTCGCCGCTCGTTTATATGACCCTATCGGCCGCTGGGGCGCTGGTGCAGGGGGAGGAGCCGGACGAGGGGTGTGGGGGTGTTTGGCCGATCGGCCGCCCCTGGTGCGCCGGCCGCGCCCCGCCGGGGTGGCCGCCGTTCTTCGGCCCGCCGGACTCCCTCTCGCCTTTCGCGGAGACGGGTGCTTTCCGCTTCCGCCGTAGTCATGGGCGGGGTGCCACCGCCCCAATAGTGTCGGGTCCGCCCCGCGAGTGGTCTTCTTGTGCGCGCTCGTCTCCAAGCGCAAGGCGTCGCCCAACCCGAAGTGGAGGCCCATGTGGCCAACGTAGAACGGCCGGCCCCGCTCGCGCCAAACTCTAGGCCGGCGACTCCGCAGCCACGGCGGACGACGAGGCCCTCCACAACCGGCCCTACGACCTGAAGTCCGGCGGCGCGGTCAGGCGCGTCGCCCTCGGTCTCTTGGTGACCGAAGGCCTTCGGCTCGCGGACGCCGGGCGGCCCAGGGGCGGAGGGTTCCGGCGCGGCGGAGGGCCCGGGCGGCCCTCCTGCGGCCGTTTCGAGGCGCCGGCCTAGCGGCCCTCGGGTCTCGGTGTCCGGCGCTCGCCCCCGCGGCCGTCGCGGATTTCAACCGGACCCGACTCCAACGGGCCTCCGCCCGCTTCCACGCTCCGCTTCCCTCCTCCCATTTGCGTGGCGGGCCGTGTGCCCCGAGTCGCGGATCCGCAGGTGCACGAGCGTGGACCGACGCTTGCGCCGGAATCAATAACGTGGGTCGGCCCATGGGCGGGGGGCGGGGTCTTGCACCTCTCCCCTCCGCGGCATTACGGGCGGGGGGCGACGAGCCTTTGCGGGGAAGCTGACGCCAAAACGTTTATAGGACCTTTTCGACCGTCTTCCGCACTTGTCAACCTCGAGGTTCGTGGGACAGCAGAACCATGGTTTGATGCCAGGAGACCCTTCAGGAGGCTGGACGCCGGTTCGGAAACTGCAGCCTGTTGTCGTGCCAAATCGTGTCTAATACAAACGTCTCGCAGTTCTCGGTTTCTTTTTATTGTTCTAATCTTCTTGAGTCTTGCTAAAACCTTCTACTCACTTACAACGGTGACCCCTGTCCGACAACCGTAGAGCACAACGACGTAACACATCCCTGCCTGGAGACGCTCGCAAAACGACGGGAAAATCTAACACTCCCTAAGGGTCCACCGCGATAACCATTTCTTAGGCGGACGGCTTCGTCCTCGGGATTCTCTGGCCCGCCCCCTACACCCAAGCTAGGGCCCCACCCCCTCTAGGAGATCTCCTCCCGTATCGTTGGGTCAACGGGGGTCAAGCGGTCATAAGAACGGGCCTCTTAGGGGCGCCTGTCTCCTCGGACCCCCCGATGTCAGGAATGGCACCATGTGACAGCCTGTCCTGACTTCGTGTGCGAATCTAACCTTTTTCCCTTAGACGTCTCTCTCTCTGAGTGAATACTAAAGAAAGTAGTACATGAGTCAAGGATCACCTAATTGTCACTGTATACGGTGTTTTATAGTTCAACCAAGCGTAAAGACTCCTGGACTGGACTGAAAAAAAAGCAAATCCGCGTTTCCACCCCGACTGAGACACGAAGGATGTAACATCGGTCGGGAGGTCCGAGGAGACAGTTACCCGAAATGGGTCCGTTCTAATGACCTCACTCAACGGTAAGGGAAGTCCCCTAGCAGTCCTAGGTCCAGAGGACGTAGCCGTCCGGGTAAGAAATGGTGACTCAGTGGACCTTTCGGTTGAGATCGATATTCCTACGGGATTAATGCATAATAGTAGGGTAAAGTGTTTACTCCGAATTCCTGTCTTGAACGGGTTCCAGAATTTTTAGTTATTTACTACTTAAGACTAAACCTACGTATCAAGTCGGACCAGACCACCTACCTGTCACACACACCTACCCACAGATCTTATGTGACTTACTCATTGAACCTGACTTACTTGTCTTTGAAACTGAGGGTTATTCACAAATCAATAAACACACCGGAAGAATGGTCGAGTCGTCAAAGACCAGGGAAGGTCGGATTTGTTTCTTTCTAGTTTCAAGAACTACGACTATTGTCTAGTGAAACTATTAAAGGGTACATGGAACTGATTTCAGTACAAACAATAATTATTACTGAATTGTGTTGAAACATTTAGTTGTTACACACGTGTACACGATTCAGAGAAGTCAGCCCAGGGTATGAAATTTAAATTTTTTTTTTTTTTTTTTTTTGTCGAAAATCGAAGTCAATAAGTCCAACTTATTCAAACATTGGTTGGTTTTGAGACGTCCCCGGAGGACTCGTGTCTTCGGAAAGAAAAAAATAGGTCGTAAAGATTAAACAGGCTATGTTAGAAGTCTGAAGATTTGGAGGGACAAGGTTTTTCGTTTAAGTTTATCAACGATTATCTTTGTCCTTCTTTGGTCTTACGTCACTAATTTCGTCCTAGGACCAAGGAGGAGTTCCTTATTTGTATTGTTATAGAAACTCAAGAAGGCATTCTTGATTCGGGGGGGTGGGGGTGGTGGGTGAACCTTCTACCAATGAAATCCGACTCGTGTCCTAAGGACCTCACGACGAGACAATCCAGTGGTCGTTGGTTAGTCTTCTTTCAGTAAGTGGGACGTCGGGAGTGGGGTTTAAAACGGATATCTTTACAGCTGGGGTTTTGGTAGACCCTCAAACCTCGAAAACTCATACTTGGTAGGTAGAGACGGATATTCAGTTAAAAAACTAAAAGTATTTTGTCGGTAGAGAGACGGCATTACTGTGAAGAACTAGGTAAACCCCCAAAATAAAGTAAAAGGACGTAACAGATTTTATTTACTTACCTTTTACCTCTTTTATCATACGATTGTAATTGTTACGTTAATTGCGTTTGTACCTCTCTCGTACTTCACCTTCTTTCCTCTACGGAGAAGTCAGACCAAACGTACGTATAACCTTCATTCGACCAAGTAATATACAAATTAAAATTTACTTTTCTTAAAAAAACTTAGACACTTTACAGATATCGTCGAAATAAGTATTGAGGGGTTTAAACCCTTATTCGTTCTTCGGGAAGTCATTTACTTACCTATTTATTTAACCGGGTCGGTCTGTTACCTTATAATAAACCGTGTTTTTCCTGTAGGTACGTGGTTTGGTACTTACGTTCCCTCCTCTGTTACGAATGATGATTCACTTTCTCCACGTTCACCGTTTATTGGGTGGACGGTTACGTCCTCTGTATTCTCTACACCCAAATTAGAGACCTAGTTCTTCTAGGGGACCTCCTCTCGTTCCGTTGGGTGATGTCATAAGAACGGACCTCTTAGGGTACTTGTCTCTTTGGACCACCCGATGTCAGGTATCCCGGGTTTCTTATTCTGTGCTGACTTCGTTGAACAAATCACTTTTAAGTAGACTTTTCCGATGTATAACACATTACGATTGATATACTGTTTTTTTCGTTTGGTACCTCTATTATTTTTCTAGTCACCAACGGTCTCCAACCTCTACCCTTACTCCCTACTTATCACCGCGTCTCTCCTAAAACCCTGTTATTTTTATGGAACATAGTAAGTTATTACTACTTTTACAGTAATATATAAAAAGGCTTTGGTTAGTTCTTTTAATCTTCCCGTCTGAATCGAAAAGAGTACAGTTGAAAAATTTTATGTCACATATTGTAATGGTTTCAACAGTAGTATCAGACGAAAGGTAGGGAAATTTTAATGGTAGTAGTCAAGGCATAAAAGAAGTGATTTTTAATAAACCAAATAATTTATAATTCGGTTTTATTTATGTTGAACTCTATTCTTTCTATAAATATTTTAATTAACCATAACGTATCACAATTACAAATTAGAAACAAAAGCTATCAGTATCTATCCGAGTCTACCATTTCTTAGACGGACGTCACGTCTTCTGGACCCAAGGTAGGGACCCAGCCCTTTTAGGGGACCTCCTCATGTACCGTTGGGTGAGGTCATAAGAGCGGACCTCTTAGGGTACCTGTCTCCTCGGACTAGTCGATGTCAGGTACCCCAGTGTTGCTTAGTCTGTGTTGACTCTCTGATTCGTGTCGTGTCTATATATTGTAAGTCCCTAAATTTTCGTCTTTGTGAGAAGGGTTTGTATTATTTGAATTGTTAAAAACAAACAAAAGACTTGTCTGAAGGAAAGCAAGGAAAATCTATACTCGAGAGTCCCGTTGACATCCACATTTTCATCGTTTAACGTAGATTTACTTTACATACGACCACGAAGGGACCATCAGGTCACCGACTCTGAGACTCGAGGGTTACGTCCCCTGGTTCCAACTAGGAACCAGTCCATTGATAGCGGACACGATGATTCTGACTGGTGTCGGTTTATTTATTTTTCTTAACGACGGGGTACCTAACATCGTACCGTCCGAAGGAACAGGTAGTGGTTGAGGGTCTCGAACGAGTTTGAGTACAGGTAGTTCAACCACTACGGTAGGTTGATAAAGTCGGAGACAGTGGGGGAAGAGGAGGACGGAAGTTAGAAAGGATCGTAGTCCCATAAAAGGTCACTCAGTCAAGAAGCGTAGTCCACTTTCAAAGTCGAAGTTGTAGTAAGGAAGGTTACTTACAAGTCCTGACTTAAAGGAAATCCTAACGGACCAACCTGGAGGAACGTCAGGTTCCCTGAGAGTTCTCAGAAGACGTTGTGGTGTCAACTTTTCGTAGTTAAGAAGTCACGAATCGAAAGAAGTATCAGGTTGAGAGAGTATCTCGAATGTTGACTCGTCAAAGGCAGGAATCTCAGGTTTGAAACTTACTTCTACAACTAATGTTACATTTATTACCTTTATTCAAGTGACACAATGTTATAATTTTTTTACAACAACCGTTTCGCTATGGACGAAAAATTAAGTGACAGATTCAAACAGTATCTAACAGAAGGTTCCTCGTTCGTAGAAAATTAAAGTACTGACGTCATTGACAGGTGTCACTGAAACCTCGGGTTCTTTTATTTTAGACAGTGACGAAGGTGAAAAGGGGAAGATAAAAGGTATTTCACTACCTTGACCAATGGTTCTAGAATTAAAAAAATTATAACTCAAAGTTCGGTCGAAAAAGTGAAAGGAGAAAGTGGGAGTAGTTCTCCGAGAAATCAAGGAGAAGTCAAAGACGGTAAACTCACATAATAGACGCATAGACTCCAACAACTAGACAGAGGGACGTTAGAAATAAAACCGAACTCTCTCCGAAGACTCTCCAATCATTAAACTTCTGTCTTCTCATTGTTAATGTAGACCGTTTCTACTCCATAAACAACTAAATCGTTTTCGTCATAAAATTTCTCTCACCAGTCAAGTCAGTCAAGTTAACGAGTCAGCACAGGCTGAGAAACGGTGGGGTACTTGGCGTCGTGCGGTCTTGAGGGATAGGTAGTGGTTAAGGGCCTCAAATGGGTTTGAGTACAGGTAGCTCAGTCACTACGGTGGGTCGGTAGAGTAGGAGACAGTAGGGGAAGAGGAGGACGGGGGTTAGGGAGGGTCGTAGTCCTAGAAAAGTTTATTCAGTCGAGAAGCTCAGTCCACGGGTTTCATAACCTCAAAGTCGAAGTCGTAGTCAGGAAGGTTACTTGTGGGTCCTGACTAGAGGATATCCGACCTATAGGAACGTCAGGTTCCTGAGAGTTCTCAGAAGAGGTTGTGGTGTCAAGTTTTGGTAGTTAATAAGTCGCGAGTCGGAAGAAGTGTCAGGTTGAAAGTGTAGGTATGTACTGGTGACCATCTTTGGGATATTCTACACACCTCGTCTCTTACCACAACTTTCACACCTCTGTTACCAACATGTGTCGAGGACTCTCTTTAAAACGAGATTCCTCCTTGTCTTTTATCTTCTTCATTGATGTCTGAACACCTGTACCCTTCTCCCTCCTCTCCCACTCTACATACCTCTCTCATTGTACAACCAAAGACCTCTTAACCAATCGCACCCCTTTTTTGGTGGTAAACCACCGGACTTCAAAAAAAAAAAAACCTCCCCCCTCCGTCTACATAACTTTCCGTGGTTTACTGTTGATGAGACTTTACCTCGTCCTACGACACCGGGAAAGGGATAGGGAGTAAAGAATAAACGTCCTTTTTCTGAAGTCGGTGGATCCGGAAGGAGTTATGGTTTCTCGTCCACCGTTGTCAATGATAAGTCCCTCATTCCCCTACGTTTTTGTGTCCTCCTGGTTAGTTTTTTGATATTCCGTCTCTAATTTCGTCTTCGGGTCAAGGAGGAGTTCCTTATATGTTTTGTTATAGAAACTCAAGAAGATCCCCTTGATCCCGGGGGTAGGTTCACCTCCTACCGACGAAGACCGACTTGGGTCCTAGGGACCTCGTGGAAGGACAATGGAGTGGTGGTTGGTTAGTCTTCTTTCAGTATGGTGGACGTCGGGAGTGGAGTGTCAAACGGATGTTTTTGAAGAGAGACTTTACGTTGTCCCTGAAACACAAAAAAGTCGTGTTCGGTAGAAGAACAAAGAACCGGGACGTCATTTGGAAAGAGACGAGATTTGAGACCAAACGTAAACAAATCGGAGTGACACACAACCCGTGTACTTAAACAGAAACCGTTATTAAAGTACATATACTTACCCGAAGGGACCACCAAGTCTACCATTTCTTAGACGGACGTTACACCCTCTGGACCCAAGCTAGAGACCCATCCCTTCTAGGGGACCTTTTCCCTTATCGTTGGGTAAAGTCATAAACTTTGTCCTTCATCTTACCATAAACGGTCTCCTACCCCCAAACCCTACCCACCCCTCGACAAAATTAGTCATGTCCCAAAGTCAGACCCTTCTACTCTTTCAAGATCTCTACCTACAACTACTGTCAACATGTCGTTACACTTACATAAGTTACGGTGTCTTGTCGTGTGAATTTTTGATCATTCCATTTAAAGTTACAATAAATGTAAAATGGTTAATCTCCTCCTCTTTCAACGAAAAAGAAGATGGGAAGGTTTTATGACCCCGTGACCTTCCAGTTGAGTATCTTCTGTCTATTTGTTCTCTTTCTGTCAAAATAACTGTCCACGTCGTACGTACGTACACTCTCTTTACGTCACAATTGAGTTTACCCAGGAATCTTGAATCCTATTCATATCGTAGAATTGTTTCTTTGTCTAAGTACCTCTTCAATGTTCTGTTTCCTTTTCCTCTAATCCCAAAAAAAAGTCTTTACGTTTAATATCCCTCGATTTACGTAACCTCTTTAATGACCCTCTACCTAAATCTTTTCCGTTTCCTTAGTCTGTGGTTGTAGGTAAACCAGTATCTTTTTCGTTCTCTCAAGGTCTTTTTGTAGATAAAGACGAAGTAACTGACGTGATTTCGAAAATTGACACCCCTTAGTGTTGTTCGACACCTTTTAAGAAGTTCTCTACCCTTATGGTCTGGTGGAATGGACGGAGGACTCTTTGGACATACGTCCAGTTCTTCGTTATCAATCTTGATCTGTACCTTGTTACCTGACCAAGGTTTAACCCTTTCCTAATACTGTTCCGACATATAATAGTGGGACGAATACATTGAATATACTTCTCATGTAATACTCGTTACGACTTGACCTACTTCGTGTCGACCTTAGTTCTAACGACCCTCCTTGTAGTTATTGGAGTCTATACGTCTACTGTGGTGGGAATACCGTTTCTCCTTGAGTTCTCGGAGAACTACTTCACTTTCTCCTCTCATTTTTTCAACCGAATTTTGAGTCGTAAGTTTTTCGTTTCTAGTACCGTAGGCCAGGGTAGTGAAGTACCGTTTATCTACCCCTTTGTTACCTTTGTCACTGTCTGAAATGAAAGAACCCGAGGTTTTAGTGATGTCTACCACTGACGTTGGTACTTTAATTTTCTACGAACGAGGAACCTTCTTTTCGATACTGGTTGGATCTGTCACATAATTTTTCGTCTCTGTAATGAAACGACTGTTTCTAGGTAGATCAGTTTCGATACCAAAAAGGTCAGTAGTACATACCTACACTCTCAACCTGGTATTTCTTTCGTCTCGTGACTTCTTAACTACGAAAACTTGACACTACAACCTCTTCTGAGGACTCTCAGGGAACCTGACGTTCTAGTTTGATCAGTTAAGATTTGCTTTAGTCAGGACTCATAAGTAACCTTCGTGACGACGACTTTGAGGTTATGAAACCGGTGGACTACGCTTCTTGACTGAGTAATCTTTGGTGGGACTAAGACCCTTTCTAACTTCCGTCCTCCTGAGTCATCAACTTCGAGCACCCGAGTCATCAACAACACCCTGTGACCGAATCAACGAGGTGACGTTCACCCTAGAAGGACTCGGTCCCTGGTTTGGTCACACGGGACGTAACCGTCCGTCTAAGGGTAGGTGACATGGTGGTCCTTTCAGGGGGTAGTGAAAGGTATTATGACAGGTCGAAGACTTCCTGATACAGACTATACAGGACTAGAGAACGGAGAGTCTGGTCTGGGTGGAAGGGGGTAAAGGAAGTGTTATCTCCAGACGTCGGTGAGTTTTCTCTTCCAGGTCAATTTTAAATAAGGGAGTGTACCCTGATGAGTGTAATGTATCGTCAAATATACCGAGGTTTGACTTGTCAGTTCCAATATTGTTCTGTTGAGTATAATATCCTCCGGATGAGTGGTATGTGACTGTATTAACACTGAGAGGGGGTTTGTCACCTCTATTAAGGTTCCATTTATTAGAAAGGGGGACCTGTTACCTCGGATGGACAAATGGATTCGTCATCCGAACGGGATGCCTCGGTTCAGAGGTAGTCTTTAGAGGCTGTCGTGTACAGTCCTTAGGTTTTTCTTTAGACTCCATTTATGATTAGGTAATTTTGTTGATACTGAACAGACTTTGTTTTCAAAGTTCTTCTTTAGATTCCTGAATTCCTTATTTACATGCATTCCTACTCCTTATTTACATGCATTCCTATTCCTATTGCATCATCTTTCCTTGATTTATGTTCAACTTCCTGAAGGGACCACCAGGTCACCGATTCTGAGGTGTGAGGGTTACTTCCTCCGGACCCAAGCTAGGGACCAATCCCTTGATCTAGGTTGTACGGTGTTGATTCTTGGGTTGTGTCGGTTTATTTATTTATTTACAATTTTTTGTTTGTTTTTTTTGGTACTTAACTGTTGAATCTTTTATTTACGTTTTATTAATCTCAAATCGTGGTCGTTTAATTATTTTATATTGTCTGACCTGACTTATTTATCGCAATTTAACCTTAAGGGACCGTCAGGTCACCTATCCTGAGTCACGAAAGTGACGACTCCTAGACCTAAGTTAAGGATCAATCCCTCAATTCTATGGTGTTCCGTTCCGGTTTTTATAAAAATTTTTTAAAATTTTTCCTTTTTTTATCTTCGCTATTATGTATCATAATTTCATTATCCGATAAACCTTTTCTATTTTAAACCATGTATACAGTATGGAATGTGGTATATTTAAATTATATATACTCAGTTTCTAAATCTATAAAATTTTCGTCTCAGATATTTCCAATATCTTTATTTGTATCCACTAGAGAAAGATTATTAGAACTGAGTCTCTTTTGAAAGAAATTTTCAGTATTTGAGTCCCTGAAGGGACCGTCAGGTCACCGATTCTTAGGTACGAGGGTTGAGTCCCCCGGACCAAGTGAGGGATCATTCCGTTGATCTAGGGTGTCCGATGTTGATTTTCTCAGACGTAGGGTGTTGATTCTGGGTCTCGTCGGTTTATTTATTTATTTTTATCAAAAAATTTTTTCTTTCAGTATTCGTGTCTGTGGTTCTGTGGTACTTCTTGTTCTGACAATTTTACCTGAATAATTTTTATCTTCAAACAACATACCGCTTTTAGTGTATTCACTTTTACTGTTCGATCCTTTTGTTCTATTAACGTTAGTGATACGATCCCTATTTCCCCTAACAAGTAAAGTAAATGTTTCTATAGCCTATTTGGTCATTCTTCTTATGATTGTCGGGTTGACCTTTGACTTGTTTTCTAGTTCCGACTAGTATCCCCCTTTTTACGTTAAAAGAATACTTGGTGTCTATTCTACGAGTTATAGAACGAGTCTTAATCCCTTTGAGTTTTGTTATTCTACGTTAAAAAGTGGAATGTCTCACGTTTTCTACTTTTTTTTACACAGCCGAACTCACAGTTTTCTCCGTAGAAATGTGTAGAGCCACTGTAAAATACTTTTTTCTTTAGACATTTTTAAAACTGTCTGTACACAAAGTTGTGTCGGTACATAAAGTCCCTGTATAGGATTTCAATGTTAGTACGGACACACAACTGTAGAGACTTCTTTCTACAACAGTGTTTTAACTAACATTTTCGTTCCCGACGTTGCTATATACACACGAATAGTTACCTCCTGACCAATATAATTATGTCACCTTATGGTCCTTTTGTTTTTCTTACTCCATCTCTAGATAGAGCCTCTTCCGTTACCGTGGGGTGAGGTCATGAGAACGGACCTTTTAGGGTTCCTACCTCCTTGGACCATCCGACGTCAGGTACCCCAGCGACTCCCAACCTGTGTTGACTCGCTGAAGTGAAACTGAAAAGTGAAAGTACGTGACCTCTTCCTGTACCTTTGGGTGAGGTCACAAGAACGGACCTCTTAGGGTCCCTGCCCTCTCGGACCACCCGACGGTAGATACCCCAGTGTGTCTCAGCCTGTGCTGATTACGCTGAATCGTTTCGAGATAAACGAGATAGATTATAGTTTCTAATAAGTCATCGTATGTAGTAGGAACGTACATACGCCTATAAATTATCAAAGGTGAGACCTCTCCCAATGGTTCCTCAGATCCTACTGACCCTTTGAATGAAAAGGAAGTCATCACAGAACTACGTGTGTTTCCCGGATTTCACTTATTAGAGAAATTAGCTCTTTTTTTACCCTCATACAAAAAGACTTTGGTAGAACATCGTTGATGGGTTTATATTCATAAAACTAGTACGGACAGACATACTTTTTATACACACACCTCCCTCGACCCCGGTCACTCTACTCTACGTCATTCTCGTATACTAGGGGGCGTCGGGGACGGTTTTTTATTGTATACGGGTCAATACGATTCACTTTAATCAGTTTCTGTTTATGACGCACTATAGTGGATATGCACCTTGGATTTTTTTACGTTGTTTGATCACTTATGTCGTTATTGTTGTTGTTGTTGTTGTTTCGACTGAGTGTCTATGTCTCCTGTTTGATCACCAATGGCCACCACTCTCCCTTTCCCCCCGTTATGTCCCCGTCTCCTTAGTCTTTCATTCTCCGTGTTTGATAGTCCATTTTTTTATTCACTACGAATCAACGAGTCAACACACGTTGAGAAACGCTGGGGCACCTGACAGGGGCGGTCCGAGGAGACAGGTACCCCTAAGAGGTCCGTTCTTATGACCTCACCCAACGGTACGGGAGGAGGTCCCCTAGAAGGGTTGGGTCCCTAGCTTGGGTCCAGAGGGTATAACGTCCACCTAAGAATGACAGACTCGGTGGTCCCTTAGGGTTCTTGTGACCTTACCCATAGGATAGGGATAAAATATTTGATAATTACAAAATACTCTTGACATTTATTTCATATTGGAAATTTCTGACACATAGTCATATAACATGTGGACATTGTATATTATAGTGACATGTAGTTGATATGAAGTTATTTTTACAAATTTTAAAAATTCACATTTTTTTTTTTGTTGTTGTTTTGATGTACGGTTCTTTTGTTTCCTTAAACCTTATTGATACAAAATTTTATCTGTGTCTATTGGTTTATGTCCACGGGGTCTATGTCTATTGTACATTGAGAACTATTCATGTCAAATAGACGTAGGATACTCTAAATTATCCGTTATAAAAGTAAAAATAAGTCTAGAATACGATACCTAATTTCTATAAAACATATTATATACTGATAACCATAGACTATTACAAGAAAAAAAAAAAAAAAAGAAAGTTGAATTATCTAAAAGACCAAATCAAAGTAAAAACCATTTGTCATGTCCAGACCGAAAACAATAAGGAGGTTGTACTATAAAAGAAAGAGAATAAAACATTTTGATTAGTAATAATTGAATGATATTATTGACTATATAGACCTGAATTAAACTTAGTAGAATCAAAAATGTAATAAATAGGACTAACACAACACGGCAAATTCTCCTTTTTCCTCTGTTTTAATATATACATGTTATACTTGTATATAAAATTTGTCATTTACATGGTCTCCCTTTCTATAGATTCCTAATTACTACATTATTATCAAACAGAATTTCTTCACTTTAATATCCACCAAAGAAGATAATAAAAGATACAAAAAATTTACAACGTACTACTCTTCTATAATAAATATCCCATTTTTTTTAACCGGTTGTTTAATTATATTTAAAATAAATGACTTATTTTACTGTTCCTTCGACTACTTGGTGAGGTAAGGGAGACCAAGAGGAGGGGAGTAGGACAGACCTCTCGTGACCCCTGAGGATCCCTCACACACAGAGGCGAGTGGTCAGAGACCTAACTCAAAAGGAAAATACAGATGTTGACCGTCACAGGAGTGGACCGGGAACTGAAGAGTCCCGCACCCTCCTTTCCCCTCCCACTTCACTTACGAGTCCCGGAATAGGACGGTAACTCAGGGGAACTTATAGTCGTCCTACACCGGGACTCCAAAAAGGAGGGGACTAAAGGGGTTTGTCTTTTACGGTAGGAGACAGATCTGTCGTGAAACTACCTAACACTTGTGTTGATATAGTGTTGAAATAGACTTGATCGACTTTTACAGGACGTCGGTTGAATTTTAAATTAGACACCTCCATTTACAAACAAGTGAGAACCAAGGGTCGGATCTACGTTAAACCGGCGGTTAGGGAAAACTTCACGAATCAGACTTAAATTAAAACTCCGTGGGCAATAAAAAAACCATTTAAGAACCGTGACAAACATTACGGAAGGCTACAACCAGGCACAGAGACTAATTACCCTCAAAACAGAAAAGTACATCAAATTATAAAAGGGTTGAAAATTTTAGATATTTTAGAGTATGTAAAAAGTTTACTTAATTTGTGTCATGAATTTTTGTCGTTCGTTTCCTTCGTTATCGGAATAACACAATCTTACTACATCTCGAGGTGGGTCCCTACAAAATTTTAGAATAATTCAAGACGTGACCTGGTCGATATGTTAAACATCCCGGGTCACTGTTCACTTTTACGAACCAAGGAAAAAATTTTTAATAGTTCTGAAGGTTCTATTGTTGTCGTTTAGTAATTTGGTTAGAGTCCCGGGAAGATTTCTCCACACGAGTCAGTCCAGACTAAGAAACGTCAGAGTACCTAACATCGGGTGACCCGAGGAGACAGGTACCCTAAAAGGTCCGTTCTTATGACCTCACCCAACGATAAAGGACGAGGTTCCCTAGAAGGACTGGGTTCCTAGTTTGGGTTCAGAGAACTCAGAGGACGTAACTGTCCCCTAAGAAACGGTGATCGTGGCGGACCCTTCGTGGAAGATTTGTATCCTGGGGACACGATTACAGGACCAACGTACAGGTGTCTTGACCGGAACGGAGGTTTGTAAAGACTATTCAGGATGGGGCGTAATCAAAGGTACGTTTTACGTGAGTGTAGGATGACTTCCATAAATTATAACCTTAGTAAACTCTTTCCTAAAACGAAACTTTAAAACACACATACACTTTCAACGAGTCAGCACGGACTGACAGACGCTGGGGTACCCGAAATCGGGTCGTCCGAGGAGGCAGGAACCCTAAGACGTCTGCTCTTATGACCTCACCTAACGGCAAAGGGGGAAATTCCTTAGAAGGGCTGGGTCCTTAGCTTAGGTCCAGAGGGTGTAACGTCTGTATAAGAAATGGTAGACTCGGTGGTCCCTTCACTTTAAAACACCGATGTTCGTTTTGTAAAGAAACTAACTGAGATTATAGAGATAGGTATCTATAGGAATGTTTGTCACATATACAAATCTTTAAGGACACCACTTTTTTAGTCCGGAAAGTTTAGTGAAAGTGATTGTAAAAATATTTGTAATTTTAACCGTTACTTTCCTCAACAGTAATCAACAGAATATACTTATAAATCAATTTATTGATAAAGTTATAATATCAACAGAAAACTACAAAACTTCGACTACTGACAAAAAATCTGGGTCCATAACCGTACATAGGGCCTTTGTGAGTTCTGATTTCATGATACTGATTTTACCCCCCTTTACCACGATTCCTAGGGTGGGGATAAGACTAGGGGGAGGATAAGTACAGGGGAGCACTCTCGTCCGGTCGAAAGAGGGCTATGTAGTGTGTGTGTGTGTGTGTGTGTGTGTGTGTGTGTGTGTGTGTCTCATTTCCTGTGACTGTTTTGTGTACTCTAATACTTCGAGAGAAACCATGTCTCCTGTAAATCCCGGAACAGAAGAGAACAAGCAGATTTCAATCTTGACTCACGGAACCATAGATACAATGAACATTATCTGAATAGGAGTGTAGAATGACCAATTTTAACCTAGCGTTCAGGTGACCGTTCCGTTACCTTAGGGATTTTACAGATCTAAGTTACGAACTCCACCAACTTAAGTAGAAAAGACTTAGTGTCCTACCATACCTCATATCTTTAGTCTTGTTTTAAACCAGACCCAATCTTCCCCTTTCCCCAGTACGGGTCGTTACGGGAGAGAGGATGGGTGAACCGGTCTATGGATGGATTAGAGACAGTTAACTTGAATTGGTGTGTTCTCACACTGGATCCTTGATCACTACGGTTCTCTCGTTGGATCTGCCTTAGATGGACCGAATCCATCATGATGATGTCAGTCAAAGGTCTCTACACCCCCAGTACCAAGATTGTTGTTCCAGGTTCCAGACCTCGTTCGCACCGGTCCCCGTCATCGTTCCCGTAGGAGAGTTCGAATCGAACCACCGTCCTAAAGTCTGTATAAAAAGGACAACTACCTATATCGAAAGTTATGATCAAGAATAGGGATGACCTGTAAGACACTTAAACGTTTTCGGACATCATCGAAAATGGAGACTAATTCATGAGTGACTGAAGTCAACGGGTCAGTACAGACTGGGAAACACTGGGGTACTTGGCGTCGTGCGGTCCGGAGAGACAGGTAGTGGTTGAGGATCTCAGGTGAGTTTGGGTACAGGTAACTCAACCACTACGGTAGGTTGGTAGAGTATGAGACAGCAGGGGAAGAGGAGGACGGGGGTTAGGGAAGGTCGTAGTCCCAGAAAAGGTTACTCAGTCGAGAAGCGTAGTCCACCGGTTTCATAACCTCAAAGTCGAAGTCGTAGTTAGGATGATTACTTGTGGCTTCTCACTAGAGGAAATCCTACCTGACCAACCTAGAGGAACGTCAGGTTCCCTGAGAGTTCTCGGAAGTTGTGGTGTCAAGTTTTCGTAGTTAAGAAACCACGAGTCGAGAGAAATATCAGGTTGAGAGGTGTAGGTATGTACTGATGACCTTTTTGGTATCGGAATTGATCTGTCTGGAAACAACTGTTTCATCACAGAGACGAAAAGTTATACGACAGATCCAACCAGTATTGAAAGGAGGGTTCCTCATTTGCAGAAAATTAAAGTATAGACGTTAGGGTAGACGTCACTAAAAACTTAGGTCTTTTGCTTTCAGTCGGTGACAAAGGTGCCAAAGGGGTAGATAAACGGTACTTCACTACCCTGACCTACGGCACTAGAATCAAAAAACTTACAACTCGAAATTCTGTTGAAAAATTGAGAGGAGAAAGTGGAAGTAGTTCTCCGAGAAATTGAGAAGAAACGAAAGACAGTATTCCCACTATAGTAGACGTATAAACTCCAATAACTATAAAGAGGGCCGTTAGAACTAAGGTCGAACACGAAAGAGGTCGGGTCGTAAAGAGTACTACATGAGACGTATATACAAGTTATTCGTCCCACTGTTATATGTCGGAACTGCATGAGGAAAAGGATAAACTTAGGTCAGACAACAAGACAGGTCAAGATTAACAACGAAGGATTGGACACATGTCCAAAGAGTTCTCCGTCCAGTCCACCAGACCGTAAGGGTAGAGAAAGTCTTAAAAAGTGTCAAATCATCCAACCTAAGACAAAGAATATCTAGACTTGGACTAGTAGACAGGGAAAGACTCCCGAATTCAGTCTATTTGTATACACTTTTGTGGTACGTCTTAAGTCTATGTGTTCACTTAAAGTAAAGTGACCACGATTAAATATCTAAGGCACGTACGAACGAACGACTCCACGAAGTCAGTACAAACTAAGAATCTCTGAGATACCTGGCATCGGATAGTCCGAGGAGACAGGTACCCTAAGAGGTCCGTTCTTATGACCTCACCCAATACCACGGGAGGAAGTTCCCTAGAAGGGTTGGGTCCCTAGTTTGGACGTAGAGTATTCAGAGGACGTAACCGTCCACCCAAGAAATGGTGGTCGCGGTGGACCCTTTGGGTTAAATGTCGAATAAACAGGTCCTTTAGAAGTCAAAGTAGAATCTGAAAGAGTGAACTTACTGGGTTTTGACTTGAGTCTTAGAAGTTAACACGAAGGAACCCTCAACGAAATTTAGAACGTTTACTTCCTCACCGTACCAAGTGACTCGTTCTGTTGAGGAAGGAGTACTAAACATATTACGAGGAGGGAGGGAGAGAAACTCCCGCCGAAGAGTCCCTTGAAGGACCCTTCCACCCTCCCCCTCCGAGGTACGACTTTCTCTATCAAGGCGTTACCTACTTTCTGTCGGAAAAGGATAAAGCATTAGTTCGGTTCAAGGTAGTAGTGTAGGTGGGTAAGTCGCTTCTATACCAACGGGCCATGATTGTTTACCCAATAACCCCCTGTAAGTCCTATACTACTTAGGCAATCACAAACCTACGACAGCTGCTTGTACTATGTCACATACGTCTGATGTCTATTGTATGAGTCTTATCTTGTCCCATCTTCAGAGATGACCGGTAACCATAAACACACAGAATATCCAACGTCAGAACTGAACCGTAGGAGTCCAGTAGAACTCACTTGAAGGATTCTCATACTCCGTTGGTATGTGGACTCTTCTTTATGGGTACACTTTACCAGTGTCTTACCAGACTTTCGGAAGTCTGGGGACCTCTGAAATTACTCAATCTCACACCACTCCCCCGTTCCTATGGACGCATACGATGTCCTCGTCTCAACACCCAGACTTCTAGGGAGGACGTTGACGAAGGACCCGAGTCCGGGGATAACCACGACGGTCCTCCATCTGAAAGGAAACTTCAATGGTTGTACATCTCGAGTTTAGGTAAATGAGGTAGTAGTAAAACGACAGAACCGTTTAGGACCATTAGTCTCGTCATATAGAGGAACAAAGTCAAGAGGTAGACGAGATAAGCGTGGGGGTCGTGTGTGTGTGTGGGTTAAGGGAAATAAGGAAGATGAGATCTCCTTGGTGTACCTTTTTCTATAATTATCAAGGATTGTGACACCTTCAGTGTTCTGGTCCGGAACTTATTTGACAAATCTCGACGATAGTCCGTGTCTGTAGACCGTTTATGAGTACACCTCGAAACTCACGGTCTTTACAGGAGTAAGAAGTACCTTCGCTGAGTCTTCGGACCTGGTTTCTTAGTATATTATGGTAGCGTTCTCAGTTCAGGGACATTTATCGAGATTGTATAGTGACGTGTACGACTCTAGACGTTATGACGACACTCAAACAAGAGAAACGGTTTCTTTCACTATCTTTTCAAACCTCGACGGGGTTGTGAAAAAACCCCCCCTAGGTGTACTTACTACGATTTCGACTTTGAGGTCATGAAACCGGTGGAGTACTCTTCTCAACTGAGTAACCTTTTCTGACTACGACCCTCCCTAACCCCCGTCCTCTTCCCCTGCTGTCTCCTACTCTACAGACCTACCGTAGTGGCTGAACTACCTGCACTCAGACTCACTTGAGGCCCTCAACCACTACTTGTCCCTCCGGACCGTACGACGTTGAGTACCCCAGCGTTACTCAACCTGTGCTTACTCGTTGACTTGACTTGCCTTGACTTGTGTTGACGGATGGTACTACGAGAACCACAACGAGTAACTTGAAGTTCTGGGAGTCTTAGGAACTAAAATGAGGGTGAATCGGCCAGGGCATCAATCCTGAGGTCCGAGAGTAACGGTTCCTGGTTTCAAGTTAGGGACCAGTCCCTGTTTTTTTGGGTGTTTGGTTCCCACGCCGGTTTTTTTCGAAAATTTAGAAGGAAGTTTTACTTCTAGACTTTTAAGTTTCACTGAACCAAAACGATTAAAAGGATTGTGTATTTAATAAAGTTTCATTTTCATTTACCCATAGATTTTTTAGATTCAATACGTTCTAGATTCTTCTTGTTAAAACATTATAATTGTCATAGTCAACATAGAATATACTTTATCCATAATAAAATTACATAATTAACGTAACAAGGTTTCTGTGACAGTCCTTATCTATGCACAGAAATAATACATATTATTAAATTTTCAATGTATGTGTTACGAAGTGTTCGAAATTACAAGTGGTTGGACCCTTAGAACAATCTTACAACTAATGTCAAGTCGTCCAAACCCAACTTCGGACTCTCGAACATAAAAAAAAAGAAAGAGAGAGAAAGGAAACAAAACAATTGGTACGACGTACCGAATACCCTAGAATCAAGGGGTTGGTTCCTAACTTGGATCCGGGAACCGTCACTCTCGGGACTCAGAATTGGTGACCTGGTGGTCCCCTGAGGATTCCTGAACATAAAGAAGGTAAGAGGGTACACTACGACGACGACAACTAAGTACCCGGTGTGTTTCATATCTCGTAAGTTAGACGGAAGTTAGTAATAAAGTTAACTTAAAAATTTTTTACGAGGTTTTTCATTTTATCACTGAATTGTGAAAGAAGAACGAAGATCCTACAGAATCAAACAAATCTTATATGAGTTATGTAAAAAATTTAGAGAGAGAAAGAAATACCAATAGTCAGAGGGCGAATCTAACTACCATGAATAATCGTATCCTTAGACTCTTGAAGTCGACTATTTCTTTTGGAAACAAATGAACTAGAAGTCTTTAGTCCGGTCCTCGGTCGTAAACATTTCGTTTTAATCCAAGGGTACCATTAAAGTTTCGAACCGGAGAAAACGACGACACATCCTATCCTTTTGAGGCCTCCACCTGAAATTTCGAGAAACACTCAATTTAGGACAAACCGTCGAAGAATTGAGGAGGGATAATACACGGACGACATAGGCTCCTAAGGAGAAGGGGAAGTTACCAAAGTCTACTCTAGAAGACGGGGGAACTTGTCGAACACTTCAGGAACCCCGGACAACAGACTAAGGCACATAGTGTCCGAGTAGAAATATTAGGGAGAACAGAAGACCTCGTTGTTACCCTTACCAGACCACAGCCTTTGAAAACATTCTGTCAGTGAGAATGTATTGACGTGCTACAGTAAAAACGTGGGGACATTACGGAAACAATATCACGTCGGGAAGGAGGAAACTGTGAACCGTACCTTCTTTATCCTCTGGTGTGTTTCATGTTTTCCTTCCTTCCTTACCTTAAGGACCTCAAAAGTCGTACCTTCCGTGACCACGACCGTTTTTCTCGTGTGAGAAGTTCTTCTGAATCCGTTGGTTCAATAGGAGGTGTCTTCTCTCTGCCTTTGCGTTCAGTCTCCTCTCGTTTCCAGACCCTTGTTCTCTGTCTCTCCACCTCGAGAGACAGGGGTCACCAGTGGTAGGAGTTTCATCTCCCCTATGTCCTATGACAGTCCGCTTACATGCGAGGAGCCAAAAACAGAACGGTGTTGTTTCTAAATCTCACTGCCTGTAATTTCGGGGGAACCGCACAGTGGTAAAGACAGGAAATAGCTCGGGTAGAAACGTACTTTACATGGGAACCATAGAGATTAAAAGAACTTCTCTACAGATCAGAAATGGTAAGACAATAAAAGGAGCTAAAGAAACGTAACTAGCGACTTCTTCCGAAAGAATAGAGAAGAACGATAAGAAACCTTGAGACGTAAGTCTACGAATATAGAAAGGAAAAGAGGAAACGAAAAGCAAAGAGAAGAAAAGTGTCGATAAACATTCCGGAGGGGTCTGTCGGTAAAACGAAAAAACGTAAAGAAAAGGTACCCCTACCAGAACTAGGGACAGAGGACATGTTACAGTGCTTGGAGTAAGGTATCAAGTAGTCCGTGAGATAGATGGTCTAGATCCGGGAATTTAGATAAAGAGTGAAGGTGACATATTAGTATTCCCTAAACTAAATCCAGTATGGACTTACCAGATCACCAAAAGGGATGGAAGAATTAAACTCAGACTTAAACCATTATTCCTCAAGTACTAGACTCGGTGTCAGTCGAGGACCAGAACAAAAACAACTGACATATCTCGAAGAGGTAGAAACCGACGTTTCTTATATTATTTAGACTAAAGTCACAACTGGTAGACCACTACAGGTACACATCGTCTTCTATAATTCTTCTCCACCGTTCTTATGTGCCTTCTTGATATGTTTTTTCTAGAAATGCTGGGTCTATTAGTCCTACTACACTAGTGATTAGATCTCGGTCTATAGAACCTTACACTTCAGTTCACCCGGAATCTTTCGTAGTGATGCTTGTTTCGATCACCTCCACTACCTTAAGGTCAACTCGATAAAGTTTAGGACTTTCTACTACGACACTTTCACGACGTGAGTTATACGGTCGTGTAAACCTTTTGAGTCGTCACGGTTTCCTGACCTTTTCCAGTCAAAAGTAAGGTTAAGGTTTCTTTCCGTTATGGTTTCTTACGAGTTTGATGCCGTGTTAACGTGAGTAGAGTGTACGATCATTTCATTACGAGTTTTAAGAGGTTCGGTCCGAAGTCGTTATGCACTGGACACTTGAGGGACTACAAGTTCGACCAAAATCTTTTCCGTCTCCTTGGTCTCTAGTTTAACGGTTGTAGGCGACCTAGTACCTTTTTCGTTCTCTCAAGGTCTTTTTGTAGCTAAAGACGAAAAACTGATACGGTTTCGGAAACTGACACACCTAGTGTTATTTGACACCTTTTAAGACTTTCGCTACCCTTATGGTCTGGTGGATTGGACAGAGAACTCTTTAGACATACGTCCAGTCCTTCGTTGTCAATCTTGACCTGTACCTTGTTGTCTGACGAAGGTTTATCCTTTTCCTCATGCAGTTCCGACATATAAAAGTGGGACGAATAAATTGAATATACGTCTCGTGTAGTACTCTTTGCGACCTGACCTTCTTTGTGTTCGACCTTAGTTCTAACGGCCCTCTTTATAGTTATTGGAGTCCATACGTCTACTGTGGTGGGAATACCGTCTTTCACTTCTCCTTGAGTTTTCGGAGACTACTTTCACTTTCTCCTCTCACTTTTCCAACCGAATTCCGAGTTGTAAGTCTTTTGCTTCTAGTACCGTAGGCCAGGGTAGTGAAGTACCCTTTATCTACCCCTTTGTCACAGTCTGAAATAGAACCCCCCGAGGTTTTAGTTAAGTCTACCACTGACGTCGGTACTTTAATTTTCTACAAATGTGGAACCTTCTTTTCAATACTGGTTGGATCTATCGTATAAGTTTTCGTCTCTGTAATGAAACGGCTGATTCCAGGCAGATCAGTTCCGATACCAAAAAGGACACCAGTACATACCTACACTCTCAACCTGACACTTCTTCCGACTCGCGGCTTCTTAACTACGAAAACTTGACACCACAACCTCTTCTGAGAACTCTCAGGGAACCTGACGTTCCTCTAGGTTGGTCAGGTAAGACTTCCTCTAGTCGGGACCCTAAAGAAACCTTCCTTACTNTGAAACCGGTGGAGTACACTTCTCAACTGAGTAACCTTTTCTGAGACTACGACCCTCCCTAACCCCCGTCCTCCTCTTCCCCTGCTGGCTCCTACTCTACCGACCTACCGTAGTGCCTGAGCTACCTGTACTCAGACTCACTTGAGGCCCTCTACCACTACTTGTCTCTCCGGACCGCACGACGCTAAGTACCCCAGTGTTTCTCAACCTGTGCTGACTCGCTGACTTGACTTGACTTGACTTGACCGCACAGTGTCGAGAGTCCAGAACCTGTCTGACGTAATATCGAGAGTCCAGAGCTTACCTGGCATAATATCGAGAATCTGTTTAGTCACAATGTCGAGTCACAATGTCGAGATAAAATGAATCTTCTATCGTCCTTTTAGGTAGAAGTTCCGTACGCCCGTGCAACTAGGTTTCTAGACTCCTCTTCTCGTGGGGTCGCTGGCCCCGGCCGCCCCCCCGACCCCCACGGCCCCTCGCCCCCCTCCTCCTCTCTCTCGCTCTCTCTCTCTCGCTCTCGTCTCACTCTCGTCTCGCTCTCGCTCTCTCTCTCGCTCGATCGAAACCGAGAAAAATACAAAAAGAGAGGGACCCGGACAGGATACGTTTAACCCGGTCCGTCCTCACAACAAACAAAATGGACTCCAGGAGTGAGGTCAGAAACCTGGAAGGAAACAAAATAAAAGCGCCCGAAAAGAGAAGGAATAGAAAATCTGTGGCGGTAAGACCTGAGGAAAAGGGATAAGATTGATATTTGTTATGATATCTTTGGAGAAGTTCATACCGATCACGGAGTGGAGGACGATCTTCGGTCCACTTAAACGTCGAAACATCTCCTCTAAGGGTACGGTAGTCGGACACAATGCTCACTTCATCTTTTGAGAGTGAAGGGTGAACCCTTTTTTAGTCTTTCACTTTGACAACATCCTGGTCCCAGGTTTGAGAACAGATTGTGAACCTTTACTTGACAGGTTTCTCTGTGTACACGACTATTACGTTCTCTGAAATAAACCTTCCCCGTGGAACCACCTCTCATCCGCCCATTCCCTTGGATCCTCTTGACGAGACGGTGTACTGAGTGTCAGAACCCAAAATACCACTCCCCTAATCAAAGACCCAACAGAGACCGGTTAGTAAGACTGAGTCCAAGGAAGGACGACCACGTGTGTAGTGAGTCGATTCTACCTAAGGTCACTCCTCCTAAGACCCTCCGACCATCACAACGGCCGTGTAAACTCCAAGAAATAACCGGGGTTTTCTTAAGACTCTATTTCGTCTCTCCAATTCTTTCATCTCACTTTCGAATAAATTCGTTCCTATACGACTCTCTTCCGTCTGTCCACTCCTCGACACTGGGACCCAGAAACCGTTCGACCTAAACTCCCCGTTTGTTTATTCCCTGTCTTGTAAGTGACTCTTTCCTCCCCAAATTTCCAGTCACAGGGACAAAAAGTAGGGTTGACGTAACAGGACTCCTTACCTCCCTAAAGACACCAGTTGATGTTTAACCGTGAACGTTCTCGTAAACGGGACCGGACGACGGATGACTTAAAACTGTAAGGGACTTCCTTTAGGGAGTGACGGAGAAACCTCGTCGGAGAGTCTCGTTAGGCTCCACGACAGAGGACCCGACGTCAGGAGTAAAACTGGGTTTGTTTTGAATCGACTGTTAAGAGGTACAACCCGTAGAAAGATCAACTGTCGTCGAAAGAATATTTCCATGGTTGTGTTCTTCCTGTCCTCCGACCACGAGATGTTGGGGATTGAGGACCTACCAAAGAAATCCCCTTTAAAAGACATCTGTTTTAGAACCCCCTCCCGACGTCCAACACACCCAAAGAAGACTAACCAACCACCATTCCGTTGTCCCGTCACGAACCCCTTAGAAGACAAGTCGGACTCCAATGGAGGAGGTGGTGACCTAGTAGTTTTTTCACTCTTCAAAGGTCTTTTTGTAGATGAAGACGAAATAACTGTTACGGCTTCGGAAACTGACACACCTAATGTTATTTGACACCTTTTGAGAAGTTCTCTACCCTTATAGTCTGGTGGTCTGGACGGAGAATTCTTTAGACATACGTCCAGTCCTTCGTTGTCAATCTTGACCCGTACCTTGATGTCTGCCCAAGGTTTATCCCTTTCTTCATGCAGTTCCAACATATAACAGTGGGACGAATAAATTGAATATACGTCTCATGTAGTACGTTTTACGACCCGACCTACTTCGTGGTCGACCTTACTTCTAACGACCCTCTTTATAGTCATTGGAGTCTATACGTCTACTGTCGTGAGAATAACCGTCTTTTGTTTGTTGATTTCTCGGAAAACTACTTTCACTTTCTCCCCTCACTTTTTTAACGGAATTTCGAGTTGTAAGTCTTTTGATTCTAGTACCGTAGACCAGGGTAGTGAAGTGCCCTTTATCTACCCCTTTGTCACCTTTGTCACTGTCTACAATAAAACCCCCCGAGGTTTTAGTGACGTCTACCACTGACGTCGGTACTTAAATTTTCTGCGAATGAGGAACCTTTTTTTCAATACTGGTTGGATCTATTGTATAATTTCTCGTCTCTGTAATGAAACAGTTGTTTCCAGGCGATCAGTTTCGATACCAAAAAGGTCATCGGTACATACCTACACTCTCAACCTGATATTTCTTTCGACTCGTGGCTTCTTGACTATTAAAACTTGTCACCACAACCTCTTCTGAGAACTCTTATGGAACCTAACGTTCCTCTGGGTTGGTCAGTTAGCATTTCCTTTAGTCAGGACTTATAAGTAACCTTCCTGACGACGACTTCGACTTTGAGGTTATGAAACCGGTGGACTAAGCTTCTCGACTGAATAAACTTTTCTGGGACTACGACCCTTTCTATTTCCCGTTCTCCTCTTCCCCCACTATCTCTTACTCTCCCAACCTACCGTAGTAAATGAGGTACCTGTACTCAAATTCGTTAGAGACCCTTTATCACCTTCTGTCCCTCCGGACTGTACGACATCAGGTACCCCAACGTTTCTCATCCTGTGGTAACTCGCTGACTTATTGTTGTTCCTGAAGGGACCACCGAGTCATCATTTGTTAGGCGGTCGGTTACCTCCTCTACTCCCAAGTTTCGGACCCAGTCTTTCTAGGGGACCTCTTCCTTTACCGTTGGGTTATATCATAAGAACGGACCCTTTAGGGTACCTGTCTCCTCGGACCGTCGGATGTCAAACACCCCAAGGTTTTCTCAGTCTGTATCGACTTACCGACTCGTGTGTGTGTGTATGTGTGTGTGTGTAATGAGTCGTACACCAATCGGACCTCCCTATTTAATTCGTCATACACTTGAGTACATACCAATCTGGGTAAGGGGTTCGGGTTCTCTTCCCTGGGAAATTGGGGGAACTTTATACGGGAGGTCCATCCTCTTCGGTACCATTGGTACACGATGGGAGGGAGTTGGACGGGAGGTGGGGAAAACCGGTCCTCTGGTCTTTATAGAATCTTTGTACCGTACGGACCTCGGACGTTCCACTCAATAAGGATTCTCCTTCCCTAGGGTGAACCACTACGGTTGGTGGGTAGACGGGACTTCGAGGTCCCCTAGTGAGACACCCCTGTGGTGTGAGATCACTTTCCCCGGGACTCGGGGTTGGACACCCCTCTGTTGGACCCATTTGTCTAGGGGAACTCATGACCACACTTGGTGAGAGACTGGACTTCGGAGAGAAGGGTTTTCGTTATTTTCTCGTCTCATTCACATCCTTAGTAACGCGAGTCTCCCACCGGTCACTGGAACCGACCCCCTTGGTGTGTATCGTGACAGTGGTATTTTTGTCATTGGCGGTGGTACTGGGCAGAGGTCCTCCGCCGTCTTCAGGACGGGGAGGGATCCCGGGACTCCTGGGGTGTGAGTGTTCCTTCGACGTCCTCGGTCTGGAAGGGGTAATCGCTGGAGTCCCGTCCTTTGTGTCCTCCCTGTACAATGGACGTTTCGGGTAGTTGTCAAGGGTCCCTCATTTGTACCTAAGACCAGTATTTATTTTAGATCTGAAAAAAGAAAAGGAAACACGAAACTCCTCCAAGGACAAGTTTCGTCTCCGAAACATGGATCGGGAAGTCTGGTCTCAGGGACCACACTTTACGAACGTGGAACCGAACCGCCCGACATACGTCTTTGTAACCCAGGACGTGACATTAAGTTTAACCGTAGATCCCTACGGTTCACACACGTCTCCGTGACGTGGGTAGTGACATTAAGCTATCCCGTCGCTCCCCCGGTACACGTCTCAGTGACGCGAGCGTGACACTAAGCTCAACCACAGGTCCCACACAGACACACGTCTCTACGACGGGGACCGTCACGTTGAACCTCGGCACCCTCCGGCGCCCACGTGTACACACGAACTGGGTGTTCTCGAGGTTGACGGAGAAACATCTGACCTTGGTTTATTTCGTCGCTCAGGTTCACGGAAGTCCCCCTTACTTTCACTTTCACACTCAACGAGTCAGCACAGGTTGAGAAAGGTTGGGGTACCTGATATATATCGGACGGGTCGAAGAGACAGGTACTCTAAGAGGTCCATTCTTATAACCTCACCCGAGTGGTAAGGGAAGAGGTTGCACAGAAGGGTAGGATCCCTAACTTGTTCCCAGAGGACGTAACATCCACCTAAGAAATGACAGACTCGGTGGTCCCTTCGGGTGGAAGTCCCCCTCACACACGGTTTCCCATTTGAGAGGGGGAGGAAAAGAATAGTTACTGACTTTGAAACGACACGTAGAGTAGACTAAGCAGACACCCGTGGTCACCTTCCTGGAGACGACTACAGACTGAGTCCTCCCGGTCATTGTCTCGTCTTTCTTTAGTTTGGGAGAAGAAGGGTCATTACCACACAATCAGAGGAACTCTGGATCTCTTCCCTTTGCACGACCTTATCGATTCTTTTAATAAAGAACTATTCTCACACCAGACGTAGCCGGGGAAACTTTCACTATAAATGAAACTCTTTAAGTACGGAGGGGAGGACTACCTTCCGTCCACTCCTAATATCTGGAAGATAGTTCTTGGACTGTGAGTCCCTGGAGAGTCTCTACCCTAAGAAAAAAACAAACAAAAAACATAAATCTCCACCCTAAGAACCTTCCTTTAGGAAGCAGACCCTCTGGGTCCGAGTGTGATCTCGGTCCTCGGTTGACAAAGTCTATTAAAGAGGAAGTCTGTGAGTGTGGGACGACTGGACTCGGGGTCCTTTGTGGGGACAGTGAGTTGACTCATTAAATCTGAGTTCTGAACCACTGACCCGTCCCCTTACCTCGAACTAAGTCCTCTACTCTGGAAATGCCCCTACTTCAAAAGGGTGCTCCTAACCAGAGGACATCCTCTGTCTCTAAGTACACTTGTCTCACCTTCCCCCGAGAGTCACTTTTTTTTGTTCCCGTTCTCCCTACCACAACGGGCCTCCACAAGGGTACATCCCCAAGAACAGACGATTTACCGCTTGACAAATACACTAAAGGGAAAGTCTTGGACCCTTTTCTTTTCAACACTTTTTGAAGTCGGGAAAGGGAAGACGTCACTTTAATTATGGGAAAACTGAAATGAGGTCGAGAACTCAATTGATTTACTCTTGTGGGACCGGGTCACGTCCCGACGTCAAGGTCCCGCCGACTGCCTGTCCTACCACTCTGCCCTTCCCCTTGTCAGAGGGGTCGATGTGAGTGACTGGATGACCCCTCTCTCGCAGTAGGACAGTTCACCTGGCACTGAGTCTTTGAGTCCAGGACTCTCGTCAGGACACTTCGCCTGTCTCGTCCTCCACTCCCCCCTTTAAGGGGTGTCATCGTCCCTCGAAAAGAATCACGCGTCACTCTTTGTGGTCCCTCTTACTTAGACGACAGACAGTGATGTATTTGTTGGACTCTGTATTTGCCGGATTTCGTCACCAGTGAATAAGTAATGAGTCGTGTCAACACTCCGACTACTCCGTCCCAACAACGACCGGAGGACCCGAGTGAGTGTCCGGACGGGTGTCGGTCCCCGGGGCGACCGTGACCCACAGGTCTGCCCGGAGTAAAGGTGGCACCCGACTCGGCCCTACCGGGGGTGTCCCGGAGAGTGGAGTCTGACGACTGTCGAGTCTCCAGTCCCTCCCTCAGAGACTACCTCAGTGGACACTAGACTCCAGAGGATTTCCTAATCTTCCGACGTCACTCGTCCCATTCCCCCCCTCACCGGCCATTCTCCCTCCTTTCCTGTATACTCCCTTATCGTCCACGATTCTGGGACACTCCATCCTTCTTTGTGCTATGAAAGATCTTTTTGTTCTTATTTCAATCAAACCAATGACGTGTCTTGTGTTCTTTCCTCCCTCCCACCCACGGTCCAGTACGTCCAAGTTCCTCACCTCCTAAAACCCCAATTAGAATTGTCCTTTTTTACCCTTTCTAATTTGTCAAAATTTCTTACCGTACTGTACTATGTTCAACGGAAAATTTCTTACTCGTACCAATTCAAAAACTCCAAAAAGTCTCTCTGACTTACGTCCGAAAGAGTTGGAGTCGTGGTGACTGTAAAACTTAATCTATTAAGTCATAGTCACCACCCTCGATAAGATATGTAACATTCTACACATCGACACAGAAATTGGAGCTGAGCTATCTACGGTCGTCAGAAACGGGTGGACGGTGAATCAACACTGTTGATTTTTGTACAGGTCTAAAACGGTCTATAGGAACCCCTTCGGTTGAAGAATCACTCTTAGTGACCCGACCTCACTTAAGTCCCGAGAAAACGAGTGATACTGACACAGAAGGTTCTCTCTTTATGAATAGTGGACCACAACCTACCACCTCCACCTCGACTCTACTCGTCTACCCTAATCTCTAAGTTCTAGTGGCGTAATCATAAACCCACCTGTCTGGAGTTAGGGGTGGGGGGAAAAAAAAAAAGCACTTGGTCAGGAGGTAGAGGAGAGATAAACGGAGGAAGTTACAAGAACGACGAGTCTCTTTTCTTAGAACAAACACAGCCCTTCATGAGTATCTCCCGTTTTCCTATTGTACACTCTATATTTTAAGTAAAAGTGAGGAAACAGCAAACACCTTTGTTCTGAATACATCCCAGTTTCAGACTAGTTCCTTAACTAACTTCTAGTCCTTCCGTCCCGCAAAGGTCCCAATAAGACTTACTCCCCTCAGATCTATAAACCTCTCGTTTGGTGCTCTGTCAACTCTCTCCTGAGACTTTACTTGAACGCACTCCACGACCGTCGTTTGGAGCCGTCACTCTCGACGTCAGCAGGTCACAAGGTCGGTAGTCGGGTGGACAGACGTCTCCGGTCGCACAGGAAAAACTAATGTCGTCACGGGAGGAGGGAAACCAAAAATGTGTTTCTGATTATTAAGAGATAGGACACGGACAAACATTCCTTCGTAACACTCCTTGTCACTCAACGGTTCGGATTTTGTCAACCTTAAGTAGGCTATTTTCTGGGACGGGACTAAAAAGGTGGTTCTCTCATGTCAAAAGACATCCTCTGTTTTCCAACATAAAAGACGAGAACATTCCTTTTTATCTTTGGTTTTGGGGAAAGTTTAGTTTCGTAGAAAGAACTCAGTTGTCCCGGAGGACTCGGAGGTCGGTTCAGGTACTTTTCCGAAACAATCCAATAGATTTCGTAGGCCCCAAATATTTCCAGTAGTATAGTAAATGCGACTCGAACTCTTCAGACAGGAAAGAGACGAAGAGTGTACGTCTCCTTTAACTTACTCTTTAAAAATAAAGTAAAGATGGGAGAAGGGTGAGAAAGGAAAGACTGAATTACTTACACCAGTGGGTCTTCCAGTAGTCAGTACAATGCCAGATAAAATGACATTTCACACTAAAAATTCAAGTACTTTTGTGTTAGTGTATTTTAAATCTCTTCTTATACTTCTTGACTTTCAGTTAAGAAAAGAAGCACCAGTCTTCCGACCACGGAAAGGAAGGTGGGGGGTTAAAAAGAGGACCTGTTTCCTCTGGTACTTGGTAGTGGTGTTTGGTGTGTCGGTCATCAGTCCTGTGTCAGGATGGTTAAGAGTGAATCTTCACTCGTCTTCTGAGAAGTTAAAGTGATTATTAATGTAATATAATTATTTAATGTAATACAATTAATGTAATTATTTAATCTGCCCAACCGTCTTCAAATTTTTTAATGATACACCATTCGTAGTGTCATCATTATTAATGTTCATTCTTATTTACGATTTTAATTATCCGTTTTTTTGTCTACTCTTTGTCCTATAGACGTCTCAGAATTTCATAATTGTGTCGGGGTGTTCAGGGAATCATTCAACTTTCCCTTTGACCTGTAAATGTCACCTCTTTGGACACTAGCTCAATTGTTGTGATACAACTTTGTAGTACACAAAGGTTATTCTACAGTCGAGCTGACCGATGTCTCACGGGTCTAATGTGTAAAGACCCACTCAGACACCTCCTGAAGACCTACTAGTCATAAACTTATTCACTGGAGACATTTCATCTAATGGGAGGGGTCACACCCAACGGTAGTAGACTGGACAATTCCCGGACTTATCTTCGTCCCGTCTTCTGTCTCCTTAAGGGAGGAAAAAAAAAAGGACGGAGTGGTGAACTTACCTACAGAGTAGAGTAGAAGAGCCAGGAACCTGACTATAAATGTGGAAACGGAAGAGACCAAGAATCCGGAAGAACCTTGAACCTGACTTAGTACGATGACCGAAAGAACCCAGAGGTCAAACGTCTACCGTCTATCGCCCTGAAGAGTCGGGAGTATTAGTACATTCGGTTGAGAAATATTAGAAGAAATATTTCCAGATACGTGTATATCCATATACGGCTACTTTGTATCTAGTTATCAACTAAGTTCTTTCTTGACCTTTTAAGATAACCACGGTTGAACCCATAAAATTGGGACCTTCTGTCAGAAGATCTTTTGTTACTCCTGAGAAGACGGGGTAATCTCTAGTTACGTGTCAATACACACAAAAACTCCGGTTCCCGTTAAACAGTCTACTGCATAACTGTCAATGTGTTAGGTTTAGAAGACCATGTTTCAACGCCCAGTAGGACTGAGAAATGTTCTAATTCTTCCGTCCAATAAAGGATTCCTCCAGACGTACTATGTGTGATTTCCCCTCCCTCCGTCGAGTTTGTACGTATCTCTTTAAATTTAAAAAGAACAAAACAGTATTTTATACTTAGAAAAAAGTAGAAGACAACCAAGAAAAAGAGATCTTCCCGTGTTGTAGTAAAGACACCATAAGAACGTTTTTACACATTGGACTTAAATTAGTACTCTTCTGTCACCTGTTTGGGGTTTCAGTGGTCCTTTGACGAACAACGGTGTAAGTCACTAGTAAAGAGTAAGGTTCAAAATGAGTTGGACATTCGTAATACATTATAACAACTTGTCGACAGAAACTTAGTGAAAGAAGAGAACGAGAGACCCCGTATTGAGAAAGTCAAGAGACGGATGGAATATCAATCAGTGGAGAAGACTAAAAAAAAGTAGTAGGATTGAAAAGAAAAGTAGGAGACATGACTGTGGGTGCTACTAGAGTAAGTAAGGGTACCGGAGAGTCGACATCCTCCTGGCCACTAATGTGTGAGAAATATCCGTCGTCGTCATTTCCTCCCACTCTATTTCAGGGGTTGTTTATGGGAATTTAGAATATTCACGTCTTGAGGAGGTGAATATAAGGTAGTCGGCCCTAAATCAGAGCACCGGTGAGAATCGACCTTCCCGGCACACGGTTCGACCTTTGTTCCCAAGATAATACTACTTTATTCTCTTCTTGTTGGTAACCTTTTAATTATTGAGAAGATATCCACCGTCTATAATAATGAGGAGATCAAATCTGTCACGTCTTCAGTCTAGATCTTATTTCATTCACCGAATAATATTTTAATTAGTCTTTCATTTTCATTTCACAATCAGTAAGTCAGTACAGACTGAGAAACACTGGGGTACCTGACATCGGACGGTCCGAGAAGATAGGTGCCCCAAAGAGGTCCGTTCTTATGACCCCACCCAACGGTAAAGGAAGAGGTCCCCTCTAAGGGTTGGGTCCCCAGCTTGACACCAGAGGACGTTACGTCCGTCTAAGAAATGGTAGACTCGGTGGTCCCTTCAGTTTTAATTAGTTTACCATCGAGATTATTATCGATGACAAGATCTAATTTAAGAAAGGATCTCTTTTAGCTGTATCGTGGACGGTGGACTATACATCGATAACTCCCCTGTCAAAGAAACGGGAGTGGGTTATTTGTCCCTTGTATTATCCGTCAACTGAATAGAACTACATCTTACTGTATTTTACTGTCTTCCGTAAAACGGTGTTATCAGACGTCACTGAAAATAGTAGAGGAATAATGTCTCCCATCGACAAACCAGGTGACGTAACTATTGTGAGACGACTATCGCGGACGTCTCATCCTTCATCATCAGAAACGTAGTTTACGAATAGAGCCCTTCTTCACTGGACGACATCACATAGTCGGTGTGAGTCCCTATCTTGATATATGCGACTACACTTTATCAGGGACAATCGCTTTAAAACTCACCAGACATGTGAAGTAATGGATGGAACGGATCTTCCATATCGGACTCTTTCTACTTGTCTGCACTTACATATAGGGGAAGGAGAGAAGGAAGATTGGAGGAAGGGAGGAAGGAAGGACAGATAGAGATAGATAGATAGATAGGCATACAGTCCCCTCACATATTAAAGGAACCAAGACAGAACGATATCGTTTTTAAACTTCGTTGTCTACCTGGTCACAATGTCGACAAAATAAACCGTTCGTTTCTTTTCATGTAGGAGGTCCGTACTCCCGCCCGCTGGGTTTTCTTCTTTTCTCTCCGGTCTCCGAGTTAAAACCGAGGAGAAGAAGACACAAAAAAGAGGAGGGGGACCCGGACGGGACATATTTGACCCGATCTGTCCTCTCGACAAACGAAATGGACTCCAAGAGTGAGGACAGGAGACTGGAAAGAAACAAGATAAAAACTCCCGAAAAGGAAAGAAACAGAAAACCGGTGGCGGTAATACCTGTGGAAAAAGGATAAGATGGATGGATTGCATAGACAGACAAATAGATAGGTAGATAGTACCGACGTCAAAATCGGTCTAACATCCTTAATTACCAACCTTCTAAAAAAAATTTATCTAAATAAATAAATAAATAAGAACCGGCATACGTCAGAAGGAACGACACGTCCGAAAAGAGATCAACACCGTTTACCCCCGAAGAGTAACGTCACCAAAGAGAACAACCCCTAGTGTTCGACATCCCACGAACCCGAAGTCATTAACGTCGTGCCCCCGAGTGATCAACGTCGAGGACCCGAGCTCTCTTGTCCGAGTTATTAACACCGTGTGCCCGAATCGACGAGACACTATACACCCTAGAAGGGCCTAGTCCCTAGTTTGGGTACACAGGACGTAGCCGTCCGTCTAAGAAATGGTGACTCGGTGGTCCCTTCAGGGCCCAACCTTCTAAACATTGTTTAAGATCTCTTCTCTGCATACTTACTTACCTACCTACCTAGAGACTGTAGTAGGGAGTCACTCTATTATAAAACAGGGTACACTAACGAGTGACCCTCAGGGAGTGACGACTCGCACAAAAGTTTAGCCCATAAAGGTGAGATGGTACCTTTCTGTACGAGGGAGGAATTCTGTACGAATTACTCAAGTACTTGTTTTACTATTTCCACAACCCCTACCTTTGGTACGGATCTGAGGTACTGTGTCTAAGGAAGAGCAGTTCAATCGAACCGACGATAGTGATACCTCACAGGTCGAACGGGTGTCGACATCGTTGGAGTTATACCAAGTATTTTGGAGTTATACAAAGGTATGACAGTCCCCTCACACATTAAAGGAGCCAAGACAGAACAGCGTTGTTTTTAAACTTCGCTGTCTACCTGGTCGCAATGTCGGGAGCCTCCCTGGTCACAATGTCGAGAACCTGTCCGGTGACAATGTAAAGGTAGAATCTTGAGTCAAAATAAATCTTTCATTTCCTTTTATGAAGGAGCTCTGTATTCCTTTACGACTGGGTTTTCTGTGCTTCTCTTCTGTATGGGGGTCGGGTCAAAACCGGAGAGAAAAATAACAAAAAAAGGAAGAGGGGGACCCGGAAGGGATTCATTTAACCCGATCGGTCCTGACGACAAACGAAATGGACTCCAGGAGTGAGACCAGGAGCCTGGAAGGAAACAAGATAAAAGCGACCGAAAAGGGAAGGAATAGAAAATCGGTGCCGGTAAGACCTGAGGAAAAAGGATAAGATTGATGGATTGTTATGGTGGTTTCCTATATTTCGGTGGGCTCGACAGAGGACCTTATACTACGGAACCCGGAAAGGTCACATTGATCCCGTCGTTGAACAGAGATCACCCTATCTGTGTAAGACCTAAACCTTAACCAAAGGAACACTCGGTACGATCACGGTCGGGGTGGTAGATACCGTAATTGACTTACGAAAAATGTTTCAGTGCGTAAGGTGAGGTTTCAACTAAGACTAGTTCCCGTGAATTGGGACACGTACTCGATACCCCGACGTTTAAGAGATGTAGTCAAAGTGATCTGATCTAGACTACTCGGGTCCCAGGACTGGAGGAGTCATACATGAAAGAAGGTCAAAATAGGGTAGTAGTTGGTCTGGTCTGAAAAAAAGTGAACTACCAAAACGAAGGAGGATCTCCCTTGTGGAAGTAGATATAAAGATGGGGGATGGGGACGGGGGGTGCGACTCTTGACCCCGACGAAGATCGAAGGTCTTAACATTTTCTTAATAAAGAATATCCACACCAACAACGTGTGGTGGGTCAAACACCATTAAATAATATTGTTGGGATCCTTTGATATCGGTATAAGTAAGTAACTAAAGTCTTTATAAAGAACCCGGAGATGGTAAGTCGTTTGTGAGAATTTCTGTGTTTCCTTATGTCCTTTTTTTGTTTGTTTGTCTATTTATCCCAGGAAAGGTCGTATCATCTCCTGTTGTATATTTCTTCGCTTTTATGTTTGCTATTGAAGTCTATTATCCCTCTCGAGACTTGATATATATCGTTAATCTCCGAAGGAAAATTCCTATGGTCACGAACTAAATCCCGGGTGTGATTAGTTCATACTGGAATAGAAATATAAAATAAAAAAACCGGTACGTCTTACTGAACACCCTAGAATCAAGGGTGGAGTCACTATCGTGACTCAAGATTGATGACCTGACTCAAAATGGACTCAAGATTGATGACCACTTTACTTACAAAGTATTACCCGAATACCCACATCTACATCTGGGAGTGACCACTGAGTCACCGTGAGTTTACTGTACTCATATGCTTTTATAAAATCTACCGTAGGACAGTTGGTGTGGAATGTACTTGTTCCATCTTTATTCTGAAACTCTCTAAAGGGAGGGAGAAGAAAACCTGACCTAGAGTTCCGTACAAAGGCTTTACCAGAACACACGGGTCGATACTGGAGTCTCTTAAAACTTACGGTCACCCAATTGATGCAGAATAGAGATCTGACACATAGTCAGAGTTTAGTTTGGAAAGTATTCCCGTCAATCTCGTGTATACTCCTATCCCTCGGTCCTGAAGTGTCTCAAATGTCTTGTTCAATACACTTGACAAAAATACGAACACATACACACACACACACATACCAGTCAGTTAGTCAACACATACTCAGAAACACTGGAGTTCTGTGATCGGGGGGTCCGAGGAGACAGGTACCTTAAGAGGTCCGTTTTTATGACCTCACCCGATGGTAAAGGATGAGGTTACCTAGAAGGACTCGGTCCCTAACTTGAACTCAGAAAACACAGAGGACGTGACCACCCGTTTAAGAAAAGGTGACACGGCGGACCCTTTGGGAACAAACGAGTATTTACAAACGATTATTGACTGAGATGGACACTGTCTTAAGACAGACTTTAGTCGAGAGTAATTTTAAGATATCGTTTTTAATTTTTTTTAATATATCGTTTTAATAACCCCTCATCAATCGGAAAAAAAAAAAAAAAAAAATTGTTGAAAGTCGTTGATGTCTTAGATGGTTCTTCTGGGATTATTGACATGTGTCCGTTGACGGACCCATCAAGAGTTATGGTACCCTTGTCACGTTCCGTTCCGTACCTGGCAGTGAGTCAAATGTAAGATAGAGACCAAACCAAAAAAAAAAAAAAAAAAATCAGNAAAAAAAAAAAAACTCAGCTTTGACGACCTGGTGGTCCCTTCAGGGACTTGAGAGAATAAACTCGGACTAAGACTTACAAAGACTGGAGTATAACCCGGACGTGAAAGACGAAGAGAGAATCAGGGAAACTAACTATAGAACCCACCGTGACAGACAGAAGATGAAGTCAAAGGAAGGTCTATAACGGAAAACCGTGTAGGAACTGAGATCCACAACGACGACTTTAATTCGGGATAGGTGGATCCTTGTCGTGTCCAGGGTCCTTGAGACGAGCTCTGGTTACGGCGTTAAAGAGAACAGGTCAGTCTAGTGAACCCGTAAAAATCTCAGTACCCTTTGGAAGTTCGGTTAAGGAAAGAGTCAACAATATATATGGCGTAATCGTGAGTCGTATTATGCTGTACCCGAAGGGACCACCGAGTCTCCAATTTCGCAGACGGAGGCTACGCTCTTTGGGCCCAAGTTAGGGACCCAGCCCTTCTAGGGGACCTCTTCCTTTAACGTTGGGTGAGGTCATAAGAACGGACCTCTTAGGGTACTTGTCTCCTCGAACCATCCGATGTCAGGTGCCCCAGTGTTTCTCAGTCTGTGTTGACTCACTAAAGTGAAAGTGTTAGTAATTGAACCTGACGTTTGACTTAACTCTGTTTGTTCTTCCAGACTGAAATTTACTATTCGGAGTTTTCGAATGATCCTCCCCATATAACTTATCGTAGACACTAGTAACATCTACATGTAACCTTAGACTCATCAATCCGAAAGCGGACCCGGTTCGGGAGTGAGGGACTCGATGTTCTCACGTAAGAAACGGGATCTCGAGTAGGCTGAACCTTAAACCTTTGTTGGTTCAACTCAGTTCTACATCAAACACAAGGGAAAGTCTTAAGTTTCCATTCCTACTGAATCGTTTTTATAAAACTACGTTTGGAAAAAAAAATCATACTCACTACGTTTAAATAAATAAATCAATATCTAAATTTAGGCACAGGAGATGTTTCATATCCGTCTTCTGTTCGACACCGGACTATAGTTCACATATTTATCCCTACATTTGATGTTCGTCACAAGATTCTACAATCGTTCTGACAGAATGTCCAAGGTACTTGACGCTTAAGAATTTACGGACCTTTATGTCGGTCCATAAAGACTCAGTGATTTCCCCGGGTCCTCTCCAGAGGTCCCGACCCTAATTGGTACCCGGTGTCTCATTTGGACTAAGGAGGATAACTGACTTTTGTGGGGACAGGAGTGGGAAGGCACCCTTCCAAGTTTCTGGGCGGGAGGATCGACACAATACATAAACGGAAAGCTAGTGGAGATGAACCACTATTACTTCCTGGTAGGGTCTTTACGGCTGAAGTGTTCTTCCGTTAAACTCTCCCCACACTGCACGTCCTTCATGAGGTCGTGTAACTAATCATGGAACCAGACCAAGGACCTTCCGACTTGACTGTGTCCTTGATCTCCCGGTGTGACGTTGTTTCCGGGCAGATCAGTTCCGATACCAAAAGGGACACCAGTACATACCTACACTCTCAACCTGATATTTCTTTCGACTCACGGCTTTTTAACTACGAAAACTTGACACCGCAACCTCTTCTGAGAACTCTCAGGGAACCTAACGTTCCTCTAGGTCGGTTAGGTAGGACATCCTCTAGTCAGGACCCACAAGTAACCTTCCTGACTACAACTTCGACTTTGAGGTTATGAAACCGGTGGACTACACTTCTCGACTGAGTAACCTTTTCTGGGACTACGACCCTTTCTAACTTCCGTCCTCCTCTTCCCCCTACTGTCTCCTACTCTACCATCTTACCGTAGTGGCTGAGTTACCTGTACCCAAACGCACTTGAGGTCCTCAACCACTACCTGTCGTTTCGGACCGCACGACACCAAGTACCCCAGCGTTTGTCAGCCTGTGCTGACTCGCCGACTTGACTTGACTTGACGGACCTTCGTGGTCCTTTCGGGAGACCTCACCGAAGAGAGCCACGGGTCACGTGACTGTCCTGTCACCAAGAGGGGTGGGAACTCACTCTAAAGGGACCTCGACAACAGGACCTTCTTGTTGTTTGTGGTGTGGGGACTCTCTGTACACCACAAAAGTCGAATGGAGAATTGGTGTACTTCTCTCGTGTCGACGAGTACTTGCGTTCTCTCCGACGGGTCCCCGTGGACGACTTTGAACCGTATCCCTCCGAGGCAACTAAAGTGTTGACCCACGACCCGACCCCTGACGACGGTCCAAAGGTACGAGATTGAAACAGGGACTCAGTTGTACTGACCTTTGAATCGATTCACTCGGAACCCACGGGACATGGGAGAGGGTAGAGCATCAAAGTAATAGAGAGATATTACCACGGGTCACTAGGGTCGGAAACCACGACCTCCACGGTCATGGTTTCGAGGTCCTTTAAATGTTCTCTTGTACGAAGGTTTCGTCCACGATCGCAGTCCGTGACCGAATAGGGATTTGAGGCCCTATGGACATTCTTAGGATTGATACCCTCGTTCTGGTACACCAATTGAACGATCTTCCACAGTAAAGAAAACCTGAAATGTTAAGTGTGACACTCCTCTTCTAGTCCGTAAGGGGAGGGACAACGTCTGTAGAATTTGAAGACTTGACCGAAAGGATGGAGGTTTTACGTCCGGTAAGAAGAATTAATAAATTTACAAGATTAAAAAATAACCTCATATCAACTAAATTTTACAAACGATTAAAATCCACATATCGTTTCACTAAGCCAATATACATATGTATATGGATGAGAAAATTCTAAGAAAAGGGTATCTCTGGTAAGGTCTCATGACTCATCGCAACGGACAGGAGTAATCATAACGTCCGGAAAGAAAAAAATTTCAAAAAAAGTTAAAAATCGACGTAGCACATCGTAATCCCTAGAAGCAAGGGACTGATCCCTAGAATCAAGGGGCTGGTCCCTAGTTTGGACACGGGGGACGAAACCCTTGTCCCTCGGACCGTAACCCTTGTGACCTGACGGTCCTTCAGGGATGACCGTAAGAATTTTTTGAACAGAAAGAGGAGGAGAGAAAGGGAGATGGAAAGGAAGGGAGAGACAGAGAGAAGGACAGAGAGGGAAAAAGATCGGTAACGACTCGACGAGAGGATTAAGACATCATTAGTAGAAACTGTGGACGAAGAGGGAAGAGGGATTAAATCAATTCGTTCATCAGACAAATAATCGGGGAAACGTTCAGAAACCCCGAAGGGATTATTGAGTCAACCATTTCTTAGACGGACGTTACGTCCTCTGGGGTCAAACTAAGGACCCAACCCTTCTAGGGGACCTCTTCCCTATCCGATGGGTGAGGTCATAAGAACCCGACGGGAACACCGAGTCGACCACTTCTTAGACGGGTGTTACGTCCTCTGGACCCAAGTCAGGGACCCAACCCTTCTAGGGGACCTCTTCTCTTTCCGATGGGTGAGGTGATAAGACCGGACCTCTTAAGGTACCTGACATATCAGGTACCCCAGCGTTTCTCCGTCTGTGCTGACTCGCGGAAAGTGAAGCGAACGTTCAGAAATGTAGGTTGAGAAAGGACACAGGACCTGTGACGACATAAAATTCGAGAACTTCAACCTAAATTGATTGTCAGATGTATACTTGTAGTACGATCGACGTCTCTATTTTCATTTATATTCTAAATCAGGAACAGTCGTTCAATAGTAACACACAAAACCCGTTTTGAATTTTCTACCCCTTTCGATATATCAAAGATATCTTATCTATAACTTACACGACGGAATTTTTTTAAAAAAAACACACACACGAACAAACTTCATAAAAACGACTAGTCACGAAACTACCCTGTGAATGAGGGACACTAGGAGTTCAGAAAGCAGTTTCTTCCTTCATGGGTGACTTTGGATGGTTGGTTGGCTCCGTTTTTTCAAGGACACGATTTCGAATAAATGAGATAGAGACCATTACTGAATTCACTAATTATTTTCAATCAAACACAATATTTGTATCAAGTGTTGGAAACTCAGTCAATAATACTAAGAAGGGAAATATCTCTAATCCTTTAACTCGTACCTCTCGAACTCATTTAAGGGGTTTGCAAATACCGTACCTGACGTTTTCCTCATAAGTCTACCTTCACCTTCTGGACTGATCTAGAATCAAAGAATCTGTGATGTAGTTACCGAAAGTTGTATAACCTGACCCTGGGTATCAATCTTTATATAAAACGTGACACTAGGTCACAATAGATTTGATAAGTCTATCACTGTCACTTTGGGACTTCCAATTCATTTCAAAAAGTTCACTTCCTGTGTCGATTTGAAACTTGTGTCTTGAGATCAAAGTCTTAGACCAGAGAATATAGTCGGTGTACCATAGTACGTCATACTCGAATGACCTATACAAATTACGAGTAGGGTAAAACCTAACATCCTATAAACCAAATCGAAACGGTAAACATCAAAAGACCCTACCCCTCGTTGTCTGAAGAGAAGACTTTAGAGGTGTCTCCACTAGACCGTAGTTCCTCTGTTCTACCTGTATAAGACCCCGGTTTGTAGGGTAAAAAGAGGAACAACTTGCTCAAGACACTTAAGAGTGTCTTAACTGGTTACTTACGTGAAACAGAAAAAAAAAAAAAAAAGTAGGGCGGGGCGTGAAACAGAACTGATAGTTCAAAGATGTGAAAGTTTAGTAATTCGTTAAATGTCTTAATTTACGTCGTGGTATCCGATTATCTGTAAATCTTTACTAGAATATTAAAATACGAGACGATATGATACGATTCATCGAAGTCAGTATAGGTTGAGACACACTGGGATACCTGGGATACATCGGACGATCCTAGGAGACAGGTACCCTAATAGGTCCCTTCTTATGACCTGGCCCAACGGTACGGGAAGAGGTCCCCTTAGAAGGACTCGGTCACTAACTTGGACGTAGAGAATACAGAGGACGTAACCGTCCACCCAAGAAATGGTGATCGTGGTGGACCCTTCGGGATATTAGAATATCAGTATGAAAAAAAAACCAACATGACCCAGAAGTCGAGTACCCGAATCAACAGGGTTCCATACACCTTATAATTCAGGGACTGGTCCTTAACTTGGGAACAAGGAACGTGACCTTCCCGTTATGAATTGGTGACCTGGTGGCCCCTTCAGAGATCAGTATAGACACAAAAACCGATGAGACGTACCCTAGGATCAAGACACTGGTCCCTAACTTGGACCAGAGTGTGCCGTCACTTCCGTGACTAAGAATTAGTGACCTGACAGTCCTTTAAGGGATATCAATATAGAACAATAATAAAAAGTGTTTTAATAGAGTGATCTGGAGCTTTGTTAAATACTCTATAACCTTTACCACGTATTCTTACAAAGTGATCTATAAATTTTTAAAACAACTAGAAGGGTTTCTCAGTCGAAACCTAAGTAAAAGTGTGAACAAAACGACAAACGATAAAGTAGTTGAATATGAAACTAGTATTAATAAAGGAAAGAACTAAACCCAACTGACGACATAGAAAAGATCAAAGAAAAAAAAAAAAAAACCACATGAAACGTCGAACCCCCTTAGAATGAAGGGACTAATATCCTAGCTTGGATACGGGGACCTTTACCTTCGTATTTAAGAATTGGTGACTTGGTGATCCCTTCCGGGAAAAAGATCAAAGAATTTCTTTTTAAACTCCGACTAATAAACCCCGGAAAAAAAGGTAAGATTATATTACGACATTGAAAAGTTCCCGACTAAACGACCGTAAGATGTTTAAGGTTGTATGAGACAAGAGTGAAAGTTAGTCGAGTTTTATAAAAGAGTAAAGGAGAACTAAAGGAGAGACTAGGTTTTCAATAAATTTTCATATGAGAAAATAAAGGTTTATAAACTTCTAAAAGGACTATAGAAAAATAATGACTAAAGATTAAGTTAAGGTAGTACCAGTCTCTTATAAAGACTATACTGAACTTAGGAAAGCTTAAGTGACTCTGAATAAAATACCAGATAGAACCAATTGCAGGATACCCCAAGATATTAAACAATCAATCCAGTGTAACCGATTAGTACAACGAGTCTAGACGACATAAGAACGACTAGAAGACAGATGTATAAGACAGTTAATGACCTTCTCTCTAAACTTTAGAGACTGTTAACACCTAAATAGATAAAAAGAAACGTCAAGATAGTCCAAAACGAAAGTACCTAAAAACTTTGACTATAAGTCCCGTAATTATAATTTTTAATAATCCAGGAAGGTAACGTCTCTTCTTCGGTTAAGACTAAGACACAACCTTGACGAAGAAACTGAACGATCAATAACGAAAACAATAATATTAGTTTGTCTTACCGAGACGGGGAGAGGCAAGGTAAGTCAACGAGTCAGCACAGACTGAGAAACGTTGGGGTACCTGACGTCGTACGGTCCGGAGGGACAGGTAGTGGTTGAGGTTCTCAAGTGAGTTTGAGTACAGATAATTCAACCACTACGGTAGGTTTGTAGAGTAGGAGACAGCAGGGGAAGAGGAAACCGGAAGTTAGAAAGGGTCGTAGTCCCAAAAAAGTTTACTCAGTCAAAAAAACGTAGTCTACCGGTTTCGTAACCTCAAGGTCGAAATTGTAGTCAGAAAGGTTACATATAAGTCCTGACTAAAGGAAATCCTACCTGACCAACCTAGAGGAACATCAGGTTCCCTGAGAGTTCTTAGAAGAGGTTGTGGTGTCAAGTTTCGTAGTTAAAAAACCGTGAGTCGAAAGAAATATCATGTTGAGAGTATAGGTATGTACTGATGACCTTTTTGGTATCGAAACTGATCTACCTGGAAACAACCGTTTTATTACAGAGACGAAAAACAATACGACAGATACAACCAGTATCGAAAGGAAGGTTCCTCGTTCGTAGAAAATTAAAGTGTCAACGTTAGTGGTAGACGTCACTAAAACCTCGGGGGGTTTTATTTCATACAGTGACAAAGGGATAGATAAACGGTACTTCACTACCCTGGTCTACGGTACTAGAATCAAAAGACTTACAACTCGAAATTCCGTTGAAAAAGTGAGAGGAGAAAGTGAAAGTAGTTCTCCGGGAAATCAAGAAGAAGTGAAAGACGACATTCACACCACAGTGGACGTATAGACTCCAATAACTATAAAGAGGGTCGTTAGAACTGATATCGAATACGAAGAAGGTCGGGTCGTAAAGAATACTACATAAGACATATATTAAATTTATTGGTCCCACTGTTATATGTCGAAACTACATGAGGAAAGGGATAAACCTTGGTCAGACAACAAGGTACAGGTCAAGATTGACGAAGGACTGGACGTATGTCTAAAGAGTCCTCCGTCCAGTCCACCAGAACAACGTCCTTCCACCTGGGGAAGGTCTCGGGCTTTGACCCGAGAACAGATTGTGAGCCTTTACTTAACAGACTCCTCTGTGTAGACGACTGTCTCGTTCTCTAAAATAACCTTTCCCGTGGACCCACCTCTCGTCATCCCATTCCCTTGAGTCCTCTTGACGAGACGACGCACCGAGCATTACAGCCCAAAATACCACTACCCTAATCAAAGACCCACCAGAAACCGGTTAGTAAGATTAAGTCTCAGAAAGGACCACCGTGTACGTAACGAGTCGGTTCTACCTACGATCGCTCTCCCTAAGACCCTTCACCTGTCTGTGCACCACAGAGGAAATCTGGAAAGGGCTTGAGAAGACCAACCACCACCGAATAATCAAGACATAAGGAATAGTCCTAGAGAACAGTAATTTGTTGAGAACGTTTACCAATGATACCACGGACCGGTCCCACCCACCAAAGTTAGTCACACGAAGGGGATTGTGGAGGGGCGACTCTCTGAAGTATGAGTTCTATGAAGAACTCTTAACCCCGCCTCCAGAGAAAAAAGACATTGAAGAAGGACGACACGTACCCGCATCCGGACGGACCGTCTCGTCTTCAGAGAGAGATGGTCTAGATTCGGTTCCACAAAAAAAAAAAAAACGGAGTTTGGTCGTAAGTGGCAACATTATTGTCGTTAAATCAAACTTTGACAACCGGGGAGAGTCTCTACTTTATCTATCCCCGGTTTGTCCTCTGGATTGTTCTACCAGTAGAGACCAGGGGTCTTTGTCCTCCGTTGTAAACCCCACTCCCAACGTCCCAAACACTGGGAAGAACTAACCAACCACCACTCCGTTGTCTCGACACGAGGTCCTTAGAACACAAGTCAGACTTCAATGGTAGGAGGTGGACCCACCCCCGAGTTTCTGTAACAATACGTATAAAGAAACTCATCCTTGCTCCTGAGACCTCCGACATGGTTGGAAACTAACAAAGAGGTCAAAGACATAGGGGAGGGAAGGGACTAATCGTTAACGAACTTAGGTGGGAAACCTTGAGTCCCTTCCAGTTCCTCCGACTTCCTTCGGATATAGGATGTCTGTTCTTTACCTGTTGTGTCTTGACTAGAGATGAGATCTTGGGGTGTCTCAAGATGAGTCAAAATTAAATCCCTAGATCCGTTGAGACTGACACTATTGAAGGACAGATTTACCTCGTATCCTCACGGAGTCGACCTTCATATCTGTGACTTAACCTTCAATAAAGACTCAAGGTTCAAGATCTAAACTCAGAACATACTAATTTTAGAGTTAGGGAACCAGACGGTAAAACCACATTGTCTGGGTTAATCTTCATCAACCTCCTCACTATTGACCTTAAATCATCTGTTTTATTTAGAGTAAAGAAAAATCTTATCCGGACTTTGGGTCAGACCTGGACCGTGAAGTCCCTCTGAACATCGGTCCATCGGTCAACGGATCAAAATATTTTTCATTTCAACGTCAATGATCGACGGTCGTCTATAACAAAACTCTTACCACCGTAGGTTCGGACTGTACTGAGTCTTTTGAGTTCACAAATCGTCACGTTCCAGATTAGACTTTCATGTGGATATCGTAGTGGATCAATAAAGGGTCCTATAGACTTGGTATTGATGAGATAAAACTGAAAATTAACATTTGAAAAGGAATTATCGGTTTCGTCTAAAGTGGCAATTACTGTAGTCACAAAGAGATCCAAACTCTTCTACGTTCTTAACCCTGAGTATTTTAGAAGAGGACTTTTCTAGATTGATAGACTTCCGGACAATACAGTTAAAAAGGGTCTCGTGTCTCACGGAGTAAGGACTAAAAGTGGGACCTGAGGAAAGTCCCCGCAAGTTTCAGTCGTCAACGTCGTCGGTATTAAATTAGAAACATCTACATCTACCGCTCACAGTCAGAAGTCAACCGTCTCGGGGAAAACGAGTATTTGAACTGGTACTAAAACTCCCCCCGTAAAGTTCTGGTAAAATAGGGTACCACGACTCTTACAGGTAAGAGTCCAAACCGTTTCTAAAACAACTGTCCGGTGAGTTACACGACAATGACCTGATCCGGTATTTTGTCATAGGTTTTAAGAAACCTGGTGGACAGAATGATCGGAGAACCAGGTCCTTTTATAAGGGAGAACAACGAAGAAGGGTATAGATCTCAATGTGACAATGGTAGTAGATAGAGTATACCCTGATATATAATAAGATAATCTCCGGAGTCTGTGTATAAACTGTCAACGTAGATAGATAGTTTTATAAGGTTAGTCAGGTCCATTTAGTGTCTCTGAGAGTGTACCCGTCTCCTTTGGAACCGGTTTAGTGGACTACAAAGACCAAAGTAAACGAGGATAAAGATAGATGTTTGTGTTTAGACGAGTCAATGTAACGAAACTCTTATTTTACACTTCCCCAACCTTGAATTTGAGACGTAAGAAGAGGGTCTATTACTTTAGTAATGACGTATTAAAATTTTACTTAACTGTGACGACGGAATGGAGATTATAAATTGTAAAAATAACAAAGACGGTAATGTTCTCAATTCAATACCTTTAATAGACACATTACCAAATCGTTTATCTTTGACCCATCTACTTCTGGTTGACACGTTATAATTAACCTTTGACTCATTTATTTTTTTATCTACTTTTAACTCTGAAAGTGAAAAGTTTGTTTTTTGAAACAGACCAAACTAAAACCATTATGTAAATTCTGAAAGAAACACGATTAGTAAAAGATAAAACACTGAAGACAATGAATTATACAAAAATTAGCTATTAAAATCAAGAGACTCTAGTTTCCCTACTGATTGTCCCACTTACTCAAGTGGAGAAGGACAGAGAAGTCCGTAGTGACACAAAATTCCAAGACGTAGATCCTTTCTCTTATTAAAGACCAACACAGTAATCTCGAACTTTAGAGTAACCCCACCATCTTATACAAGTGTCTTTTTATTAGTACCCACTCCATGGTTTTCGACCTTCTCTACCTTTCTCGTCCCCTTTAAATGTACTTCCTCGGAACCAGAAGCCCATAAATAAAAAAATAGACTGACACGACCCAGAATCAAGGTCGTACACCCTAGATCAAGGGACTGGTCCTTAGTTTGAGGTCGGGGAAGGTAACCCTCGAGTTTTTAGAATCGGTGACCTGGTACTCCCTTCAGGGACCGGAAGTCAAATTCTTTTTCCAGTATATTCGGGAAGTCATACCGGACGAAGTAGATCAAGTTCATGTTCGTGTCAGTGGTGTGAAAGTAAAAACTTGTGAGTTCATGCGTGTACGGAATAAGTATTTTTAAGTCGTAAAGGGAGAGAGGAACCTCGTAGAAGTATATACGAGGGGATGTGGGACACAAATACTTTGGACCCAGAGTTTGAGTCAGAAGGAATCACGTCTTCTTGCGAAAACTCTCAGCATAAAGAGACCTGTCCTCTGACTGATAACGTTATACACTATGATCCTGTCCTAGTGTGTGTGTGTGTGTGTGTGTGTGTGTGGGGTCTAGGAGTTCTACCCTGAGACTCTAACCAGTAGTTTAACAACCCCGATCTCATATCACTGTTGGTATACCGGTCACCTTTGATACTGCTCCCATCCCATACCATATTCGTCGTTTTCTCCACACACTTAATACCGGACACTAACGGATCCTACTTGACGGAAAGTTTCTGTTCCGATACCCTGTGACTCGTCAACACCATAAATCGCAAAGGAACCCTTACTACCGCGTTCCTGACACTCCAACCTATTGACGAGTACTGATATGGTTTCTCACAATTTTTATCTTTTACTGTTTGGGTCTTGTAATTTATGACAGGGACCACCGAGTCTCCAATTTCGCAGACGGACGTTACACCCTCTGGACCCAAGCTAGGGACCCAGCCCTTCAAGGGGACCTCTTACTTTACCGTTGGGTGAGGTCATAAGAACGGACCTCTTAGGGTTCCTGTCTCCTCGGACCACCCGAAGTCAAGTGGCCCAGCGTTTCTCAGCCTGTGCTGAAGTGAAAGTGAAAGTGAAAGTCCGGTGGTCGCTTGGGTTCTTGAAACTACGACCGGAATCTTTTTAGTGATTAGGAAATATTTGTGCCTTGACTATCTCTGGGTGTAGACCTACTAAACCCGACTTCTTAAAGTTCTATTTGACTAAATCGTCAGAGAGATGAAAAGACCGTATTTGGTATCCCGGAATTAATTTGCGATCCTACGACTCTTAACTTTGTCCCTGTAAGTACACCTAAACTTGTTTATTTACTAAAACCGCGGTTTCCAGGGATTCAGTGGTAATGTTCACCTAAGGGGGAGAAGCACAGGTCCCTCTAAGGAAAGGGACCAACTTTCGTGGAACAATTTAACCTCAAGACAAAATATCCTATTCCATATACGAAACCAAGTCTTTACTTTAATTATAAAGAGGGTGTCAGTCTGATACCAGGTCCTAAGTCCGCCGTCTTCAATCTTATCGACGAGAGCATATGGATTTTAAACGAAGGGTAAGGACGTAAAAATTGCGGACGTCAAAATCACCCGAAAGAAGTAAAGACTCCCCTCTGACGCAGATGGTCCTCTGTGTAGTTAACAAGGTCCACTTGACCAAAACCTCCGAAGGGAACGGTAATTTAGTTATACGTTTCTCCTTCCATTTAATGTCTGACCTCATTAACTAAGGACAATATTCTCCTACATCCCAACGATGATGTAGCCGCCACCGTCCCCACAGTCCATTCTGATCCAGTTTGGCCCCCGAGGGACCTTACGGAGAAGTATGGGACTGCAGGTCATCAATTCGAATTCTCTTACTGACATACTTAGGTCAATTCCGTCCTAAGACTAGGAAGTCCTTACTTCTAAATCCAGTGTTGTCGTCCATTTGTTAGGGTTGGACGACTCAAAGACCGACTCCACTTTCCGTTCTACCTCACCCATTATCCTTTTTTAGATGTCGTCGATCCGTACAAAAGATGAAACAACAAGACATGTACGATAAATACACTCCTAAAAGCTACCATAAATTTAAATACTAAATAAGAGATCCGTTGTCTAATCAGGTCTCACTGACTGACTCGATCTATTTATAATTGTATTTGCTCTCTCTCTGCTCCTGACAACCTTTACATGGAACAAAAACTCCTCTCTTACTTTCCTAGAAATCTACATACTTCCTGTCCCTGTGGAAGAATCCGTTTGTGCATTCGTGTACCCACTTGAAGTCCTGTACGATTTGTTCGGTCCGTGTTCTGTTTATCGTGTACTAAGGCGAATATACTTTACCGATAAACACGGTAAGACGGTGCACGAGTCAACAAGTCAGCGAGTCTACACAAGTGGACAAAAGATTGGGTACCTGACATCGGGGAGTCAGAGGAGACAGGTGCCCTAAAGGGTCCGTTCTTGTAACCTTGTCCAACGGTAAAGGAAGAGGTCCCGAGAAGGGCTGGCTCCCTAACTTAGGCGTAGTGAACACAGAGGATCTAACCGGTCCTCCCAAGAAAGGGTCGACTCAGTCGATTAACAATGACCTTCCCCCTGGGGAAGGTCCCGGTCTCTCACCCAAGAACAGATTCTGAGTCTTTGCTTAATAGGCTCCTCTGTGTACACGACTGTTTCGTTCTCCGAAATAACCCTTTCCCACGGGCCCGTCTCCCGTCATCCCATTCCCTTGGGTCCTCTTGACGAGACGGTACACCGAGTGTCAGAACCCAAAATGCCACTACTCTAATCAAAGACCCAACAGCAACCGGTTAGCAATACTGAATTCCAGGAAGGACCACCGCGTACGAAACGAGTCGGTTCTACCTACGGTTACTCTTCCTAAGACCCTCCACAATCCTGTGTACCGTAGTGGAAAACTGGAAAGGACTTAAGAAGGGCAACCACCACCGAATACTCAAAGCACAAGGAATGGTCCTGGAGGACAGTATTTTATTGAGTGCTTTTACCAATGACACCATGGACCGGTCTCACCAACCAAAGTAAGTCACCAGAAAGGGATTGTATTAGTGGAATTGGTTTAGTTTATAGATATACACACGCACAAACACATACAGACATAGTTCCTGTAGAATCCTTTGAAACAGTCTACGGACTACTTTAGAAACATGTTCTAGAGGGATGTCAAAAGAAGTCTAGGTAGTCAGAAATTTTCGTATACGTAAATGAAACCGTAAGATAAAGAAATAAATAACTTGGACTCTCCAGCCAAGTTACTAGTGACGAAGGAAAAGTTTTAGTAGCGTTCGGTAACCAAACGATGACGTAAAACCTTAAAATGTACTACCGTCAAAGGTCTTACTAAGTAAAGAAAGGAAACTTTGTAATCTATTTCTAGAAGTCGGAATAGATCCGTGGTGAGGAAAAGAGAACAGTAATAATATGTTATTCGTGACTAATACGTTATTCACGACTAACGTTCCTGACTACGACTTCGACTTTGAGGTTATGAAACCGATGGACTACACTTCTGTGACCTTTTCTGGGACTACGACCCCTTCTAACTTCCGTCCTTCTCTTTCCCTGCTGTCTCCTACTCTACCAACCTACCGTAGTGGCTGGGCTATCTGTACTCAAACTCGTTCGAGGTCCTCAACCACTGTGTATCCCTTCGGACCGCACGACGTCAGGTACCCCAGCGTCTCAGCCTGTACTGACTCGCTGACTTAACTTGACTTGACTACGTTATTCGATCATTCTATTAAAAGGTAAGTTGTGAGCTTTAGTCTTTATACTAAGACTCCGTCCCACGGTGGAGAGACCACCGAGTCTACCATTTTTTAAACGGACGTTACGGTCTCTGGGTCCAAGCTAACGACCAACCCTTCTAGGGACCTCTTCCCTTACCGATGACTGAGGTCATAAGAATGGTCCTCTTAAGGTACCTGTCTCCTCGGACCGCCCGATGTCAGGTAACCCAACGTTTCTCAACCTGTGTTGAATCGTTGATTGTGTCTCACCACCCTCCCCGACGGAGTACCTCCAACGCTGGGTGTTCCCATGTAAAAGAAGGGGTAGTGTCAACATCTCCTGGACCACTTTTACGACACTATAAACGGAAAGGACACATAATATACGGGGCATGGGATCAAACCTTTGACTCTCTTCTTTAATTAGTTATAGAGTCTGGGAGGTCGGAAATAATAGTAGTGGGAGTGGAGGAACACGAAGACTCATTTCGGTGAGTTTATAGTTCCCTATTCGAAAATTTGTTACCTCTCCAACCGAATTCCTTCTAAAGTCGAGACTCTGTCTTGAGACCCTTCTGGACTTACCTACCCTCCCTTTTAGGTTCCCGTCCATGTTCCCGTCTCCCTTGTCTTCCCTCCTCCACCCCCGAGTCCGTCCCCCTCCTGACCGACACGCCTGCGAGTAAGTAGAGTGGGAGGAGGGGTGGACAGTCAGTAGTCGAGTGAATTGTCAGTCCCCTGACCACTACCTCTGTGTTGTTCGGAAGAGAACCGGGGTCCGGGTGAGACGAACCCATCCACTCACTTCTTAAACGATGTAGAGACAAATTTTACGTATCAACATTTACTTACGTGTCGCTACTCGTGGGTTTCAATTTGTGTCGGGGATCTCTCCAGACATCCCTCAGAGAAGAGAGGTAAGATCCGAACCCTTCGTAGACGTCCGTTACAGGGACCGTCCATGGGGACACGGGACATCCGGTTCAAGAAGTAGGTAAACTAGGTGAAGGGGTCCCTCGACAGGAGATACCGAAAAACAGATTAGACTCAAAAGGTTCACTACAGGGTACGGAACGGTTTAAAGGGTCTCGGTCGAACCTGTTTCCGGTTTCCCCTGAAGTCACTTAGGATAGGAAAGGTACAAGACCCAAATAGTAACGCTAGGTCTGGAGAAAAGGTATCCCTTTAACCTTCCAGAGAATAATACTTACTTTTGTCTTCACCGACCAATTGTTGTGGTCAAGAATTAATGGACTAATAAAATAGAACCGTTTGAAAGGACTAGACTTTTTTCTTCGTCCCCTCTTTTCTGTAGAAACGTTTTCTGTTTTTTTTTTTCGATCACGAGAGTTCTTGAAAAAACTTTATATGAACGACAACTTACGACCAGAAAGACTGGAATCTTAGACCGAAACACCCACAGGATTAAAGTTTGACCTATTAGAGACTTGGTCCTTGATGGTTCACCCTGTGCATCCACTAAACTCACTTGTCTTACCCGCAGATATTGAACAAAAGAAGGACGATCAACCATAAAAGAGACGGTACACATTTAGTGGGTTAGATCCGAAAACCCTCTTGGAGGTGTCTAAAAAAATTAGAAAAATTACTACCATTTTGTGTACTCTAAATGGTAGTTTTGGTAAAGATTCGTATGTCAAGTCAACGTACTTCATGTAAGTATAACAACATGTTAGTCAGTTGCCGTCGGTACCCTTCCTCTCTCTCATCGTTTCGTCATCTCAACCCTGACCGTCGTAATACTCAGGTCCGAGTGAGACAAACGGAGTTCCGTCCAGTTATTTAGACTCTCTGCTCCCCAATTCTGTTCCTTCCCTGAACAAAACAACTCGACCGACTGACTCTTCAACCGTCCAATCACGGAGTTTTACTGGTAGAACACCCCAGACCTACGGTCCAAGAAAACATCTCAGTCTCTCTTTCTTCGTCACTCCTTGATTTCAGTTTTCCGTCTTATCTCTCTTTCTCCGCCACCCCTTCACTTTACTTTCCCAGAAGTCAGAACATTTTGTAGAGGTTCCCCTACCGGTCGGAAACCTTACCCTCTCAATTAGAGAAGATAAGTGTCCACCCGACCCGTCTAATAGAGAGGTTCTCGAGGTTCTCGCGAAATCAAATGGCAGTCCGTCTCCCCGTCCCAGAAGACTTTGTTCGATAAATTCTAGGATGAGGTCACGAAAACGGACCTTTTAGGGTACCCGCCTCCTCGGACCACCCGACGTCAGGTACGCCAGCGATCATCACCCTGTGCTGACTCACTGAAGTGAAAGTGAAAAGTAAAAGTACGTAACCTCTTCCTTAACCGTTGGGTGAGGTCACAAGAACGGACCTCTTAGGGTCCCTGCCGCCTCGGACCACTCGACGACGGATACCCCAACGTGTCTCAGTCTGTACTGACTTCGATGAATCGTCGTATCATTGTTTTCGTTACTTTTCGTTCAGTTTGTTTGTCAAAGGTTGTACCCCAGTCTTAACCGAAGAGGGACGTCGTGGACGTCCGAAGGGACCACCGAGTCTGTCATTTCGCAGACGGACGTTACGCCCTCTGGGTCCAAGATAAGGACCCAGTCCTTCTAGGGGACCTTTTCCTTTACCGTTAGGTGAGGTCGTGAGAACGGACCTTTTAGGATACTTACCTCCTCGGACTATCCGATGTCAGGTACCCCAGCGTTTCTCAGCCTGTACCGTGGACCTCCCCTTTGACCGGTGGTACAGGGGGTCTTTTGAACCTCCCCATCAGAAGGAGTAGTGGACGGGACCCTACCTTACCTTAGGGACGGGGAGCTACGGTGGTACCGAGATCCTTTTAGAAAACTTGTTAGTCCAATCTTTCTTCAGTCCTGAGGTTAGGATCTCGGACATCGTGTAGGATCTCGTCCTGTACGGCTACAGTAGGGGTTTGACGGGCCATGCACGAGACTAACTAGGTCGAGAAGTACGAGTACCGAGGTTTGTAGGTGACTCAAGGGTCCTTGTGGCGAGACACAGATCTCTTCGAGGGATGTCAGGGTAGAGAAGAGGGTGGAGGAAAGGGATTGCCCCAAGGGGATTACCGAAGACGTCAAAGAGAAGTAAAAGAGAGAGAGTGTGTGTGTGTGTGTGTGTGTGTGTGTGTGTGACGAGTAGAGTCTAGGGTTCAACCCAAGACACGGAAACAGGAACGGAAGGTCTGGAAAGAGGAAAAGGAAAAACGGTTCTTCTCCTACTCTACCAACCTACCGTAGTGACTAAGTCACCTGTACTCAACTCGTTGGAGACCCTCTACCACCTCCTGTCCTTTCGACCGCACGACGTCGGGTCCCCCAACGTTTCTCAGCCTGTGTAGACTCACTGACTTGTTGTCGTTTACTAGGGTCGAGGGGACTGTGGGTCTGGTACTCTGGTGGGGTGAGAGGGGTCAGTGGCAAAGAGACGAAAGTTCGTTGAAGGATGAGGGACGGGACGTCAGTGAATTCTCCTTCAGAAAAGTGAGGTATAAGTTTTCTTAACCTGAATCGTTAATTCTATGTTGATATTGAGGTAGTCGTAAATATACGACCGGAGAAGAAAGGTATTGGTAGGTAAGTGTTCTTGGTAAAGGAGGTGAGGTAGGAAGAGTTGTTGGGTTAAGGTTAGGGTTCGGGACCTAGAACAGTAGTGGTCGTTCACGCTGTGGAGACCTTAGAGTGTTAAGTCTCTCTAGAAGAGGTTTAGTAGGGGGTGGGAAGGACGGATAATCGAGATCCTAGGGGTACCCTTGTTGAGAAGTCGGAGGACCTCTGGGGAGGGGTGTCTACGGTAGTAGAGTGCAGGTCGGTCTTAAGGTGTTGGGTCTTAATATTTAAGACCGTTTGTAGATGTTACGGTCGAGGAAGGCAGTCGACATAGTAGACCTTTTTTGGTTCAGGATCTAGCACCGTCGGGGTGGACGAGGTGTGGACGGTGACCCGTGAGGACTCCTTAGTGGGTGAACCCGTCTGACTGGAATAATCTCTACACTAGTGTTTAAAGTGTATCTGAAATTCGTCGTTCTTTAGAATGATTATTCCAGTGAAGGGGTGAGAGATTTTATTGAGGGAGTCCGGAAAAGAAGAGGGGAGTTCGGAACTTTGTGTTTGTGTGTGTGTATGCGTGTATAGCACCAGGTACGCACCCACCCTTTTCTTAAAGGTCTGTACTCCGTTTTACTCTCCTCTTATTTCAAATAACTTCACCCTCTGCGACAATCTTGTCCCCCGACCGAGTTCCCTGTCGTCTTGGGGAAACGTTTACGTTTTTTCGTTTTACCGACAGACCCCTCCGGAATGTTTATCGAAACTTTTCTTCTCTTTGCTTTTCGTTTCCTCTTTTCCTTTCTATATTCGTAGACTTACGTCTCAAGGTTTCTTATCGTTCTTCTCTATTCTTTCGGAAGAAGTCCCTAGTTACGTTTCTTTATCTCCTTTTGTTGTCTTACCCTTTCTGATCTCTAGAGAGGTTCTTTTAACCTCTATGGTTCCCTTGTAAAGTACGTTTCTACCCGAGTTATTTCCTATCTTTACCATACCTGGATTGTCTTCGTCTTCTATAATTCTCCACCATTCTTATGTGCCTTCTTGAGATATTTTTTCTAGAAGTGCTGGGTCTATTAGTACTACTACACTAGTGATTAGATCTTGGCCTGTAGAACCTTACACTTCACTTCACCCGGAATATTTCGTAGTGATGCTTGTTTCGATCACCTCCACTACCTTAAGGTCAACTCGATAAAGTTTAGGACTTTCTACTACGACACTTTCACGACGGGAGTTATACGGTCGTGTAAACCTTTTGAGTCGTCACCGGTGTACTGACCTTTTACAGTCAAAAGTAAGGGTAGGGTTTCTTTCCGTTACGGTCTCTTACGAGTTTGATACCGTGTTAACGTGAGTAGAGTGTACGATCATTTCATTACGAGTTTTAAGAGGTTCGGTCCGAAGTCGTTATACACTTGGTACTTGAAGGACTACAAGTTCGACCAAAATCTTTTCCGTCTCCTTGGTCTCTAGTTTGACGGTTGTAGGCGACCTAGTACCTTTTTCGTTCTCTCAAGGTCTTTTTGTAGATAAAGACGAAATAACTGATACGGTTTCGGAAACGGACACACCTAGTGTTCTTTGACACCTTTTAAGACTTTCTCTACCCTTATGGTCTGGTGGATTGGACAGACAACTCTTTAGACATACGTCCAGTCCTTCGTCGTCAATCTTGACCTGTACCTTGTTGTCTGACGAAGGTTTATCCTTTTCCTCATGCAGTTCCGACATATAACAGTGGGACGAATAACTTGAATATACGTCTCACGTAGTACTCTTTGCGACCTGACCTTCTTCGTGTTCGACCTTAGTTCTAACGACCCTCTTTATAGTTAGTGGAGTCTATACGTCTACTGTGGTGGGAATACCGTCTTTTACTTCTCCTTGATTTTTCAGAGAACTACTTTCACTTTCTCCTCTCACTTTTTCAACCGAATTTCGAGTTGTAAGTCTTTTGCTTCTAGTACCGTAGGCCAGGGTAGTGAAGTACCCTTTATCTACCCCTTTGTCGTCTTTGTCACAGTCTGAAATAAAAACCCCCGAGGTTTTAGTGACGTCTACCACTGACGTCGGTACTTTAATTTTCTGTGAATGAGGAACTTTCTTTTCAATACCGGTTGGACCTATCATATAAGTTTTCGTCTCTGTAATGAAACGGCTGATTCCAAGCAGATCAGTTCCGATACCAAAAAGGACACCAGTACATACCTACACTCTCAACTTGACACTTCTTCCGTCTCGTGACTTCTTAACTACGAAAACTTGACACCACAACCTCTTCTGAGTACTCTCAGGGAACCCGACGTTCCTCTAGGTTGGTCAGGTAAGGCTTCCTCTAGTTGGGACCCTAAAGAAACCTTCCTTACTACGATTTCGACTTCGAGGTCATGAAACCCGACCCTCCCTAACCCCCGTCCTCCTCTTCCCCTACTGTCTCCTACTCTACCGACCTACCGTAGTACCTGAGCTACCTACACTCAGACTCACTTAGGCCCTCTACCACCACCTGTCCCTACGGACCACACGACACTAAGTACCCCAGCGTTTCTCAGCCTGTACTGACTCGCTGACTTAACTTGACTTAGTTAAAAGTATCAGAGTTCTGTCTGTTTTAAGGATGAACTTACCACCGCAAGAGACCCAAAGGGACCATCGAGTCTACCATTTCTTAGACGTACGTTACACCGTCTGGGTCCAAGCTAGGAACTCAGTCCTTCTACGGGACCTCTTCCTTTACCGTTGGATGAGGTCATAAGACCGGACCTTTTAAGGTACCTCTCTCTCCGGACCGCCTGATGTCAGGTACCCCAGCGTTTCTCACCCTGTGCTGACTTGTTACTTGTGAATCTTATGATATCCCACCTATGATCCCACCCATAGAATGGATTATACCCCATTCCCTTGACCGGGCAAATTTAGTACTCCGAGTACCGTTGTCAATGATACCCCGAGCCAGTCAAGGTCTCTAAAAATAGGATATTGTAATCATGTCTCGAGGTATGGGCACTGGAACTATATCCCGAGGTTCTGTGTGCGTGTCGGGACGGATGGGTTAGTACCACAGACGTTAAGTGCAAAATTTTGAAGTCACATTAATCGCACTAAAATCGACATACGGATAGACAAAGTCGCGAGTAAGATTCGTGCCAATTATTGTGCAGGAGAACGTTCCACCCGCACCCCTCCACCCGACTCCACCTGTGTCCTGTGTGCGTCTGTGTGTCGGCACAACAGGCGACCCTCCCCCGGGTCGGAGTCCTGGAGTTTCGGGAGGTCGCGGAGGTGTAGGGGGAACCCAGGGGTTCCAAACTACCACCCAGGCGGGTAGAGGACCTCCTAAAAGTGGGAACCTAGAGGGGTAGAAGAGAGAGAGAGAGACACGTAGGAAGACTCACTCGAAGGATGACTAGACTTCCAAATCCTCCTGCTGTCTGACGTCTCTGGTTTCAGAAGCGTCTATTTACTTCCACCGTAGTCAAAGGATCCGGGCGAACTTTTAACATACCTTTTAAACCTACCGATCTTTCTTACCTTTAAATAAAAGGGGACCGGGACCTCCGACCTTCGGACCCGAGATCCACTGCCGCTCCGGGACGCGGGAGGCCTCGGACCGCCCTTCGGGGGAGAGAGCGCGGCAGACGAAAGACCGTCGAGGTGCGAGGAACGGAAATCTACTTAGTGAGGCCAGGGAGGAGGTCGAAGTGTGCCAGGGAAGAAGGACACAGAGAGACGTAGTGGAAGGGAGACACGAACATACATAGGTGCAAAGGAGGGAAACTCCTTTGGTCAGTAAAACCCAACTCGAGAGGAGAGGTCAAGGTTGCACTGGCGGAACACACACACACACACACACACACACACGCACACACACACACGTACGCACACGAGTCAGTCCAGACTGAGACACTAACGTACCGGACATCGTGAGGTCCGAGGAGACCGGTACCTTAAAAGTTCGTCTTTATCATCTTACCTAACGGTAAAAGAGGAGGTCCCCTAGGAGGGGTGAGTCCCTAGATTGGGTGTAGAGGACGCAGAGGACGTAACCGTCCACCTAAGAAATGGGGACACGGTAGACCCTTTGGGTTCTACTGGAGTAGAATAGGAATTAACGTGGGCGTTGATGGAGCAAAGGTTTATTCCAGTACAAGGCGCTATTACCCACAAACCTGAAGTTATGTAGAAAAATCCTTTGTGTTTGAACCAGGCAATGTTTCCAGCTCTACATAACGAGTAACGGTAACTGTATAGAAACGAATAAGTCGATTTCGGCACCTTTCGACGGTCTTACTTAGACTGTAATAGACCTTGACCGACCTCGAGTAACACTTGTTTTTCTCGTCCTAAACCGTTTTGACGAGTCTTTGAGAGATCTCTACGACTGTTAGAAAAACCCCAAAGAACTATAGATGGTGAACCCAGTTTGCAAAGAGTGTCAATACTCCCCACTTTGTGTCACCATCTCAATGTCTAGATAAGGGGTAGGTCTATTTCATCCGTTGTTATAATGCCTTGTCAATCTGAGCCATGGAAAATCGCTCCTGAACTTCTGTAGGGTATTGTATTAAGCACCTTCTGTATGGTACCAACGACAAATCGGTGTCTCAGTGCAGACTGAGAAAACTCTGGGGTACCTGACTTCGGGTGGTCCGAGGAGACAGGTACCCTAAAGAGTCCGTTCTTATAACCTCACCCAACGGTAAAGGAAGAGGATCTCTTTAAAGACTGGTTGACCATAGTCTTTCTCCCACGTCTTACAACAGAACCCTTTCTACAGGTTCACTTAGGAAATATCTCACCCTTGGGTGAGGTCATAAGAACGGACCTCTTAGGGTACCTACCTCCTCGGACCGTCCGATGTCAGGTACACCAACGTTTCTCACCCTGTGCTGACTTCGCTGAATCACGTGTGTATGTTTTTTCCTCCGACCTCTAGGACACATAGTCGAATCGATGTTATTGTCACAGGACTAAGGGGGCCGTACAACCGGCTTCCAACGGACTCCGGGACCAGATACCAGAAGAAGTAGGGCACTCCGACTCCCTTGTCGGGGAGCACCCTATACGACCAGAGTTCCGTCCCCCGTCTCTTACTTCCATCCTGGTTCCCCCTCCTAGAATGTCGAAGATGAACCTTTACTGTGTGTAGTGAAGATGAAGGGAAAGTGACAATAATAAGTCAGCGGTTCAGGACAGAATAAGACGCTGGGGTACCTGACGTCGTGTGGTCCGGAGGGACAGGGAGTGGTAGAGGGCCTCAAACGGGTTCAAGTATAGGTAACTTAGCCACTACGGAAGGTCAGTAGAGTAGGAGACAGAAGGGAAAGAGGAAGACGGAAGTTAGAAAGGGTCGTAGTCCCAGAAAAGGTCACTCAGTCGAGAAGTGTGGGTCACCGGTTTCATAACCTCAAAGTCGAAATCGTAGTCAGGAAAGTTACTCATAATCCCCAACTAAAGGAAATCCTAACTGACCAACCTAGAGGAACGTCAGGTTCCCTGAAAGTTCTCAGAAAAGGTCGAGGTGGAAAGTAACCGGGCTCGTTTGGTGTACCGGTCCGGGGTCCGACGACCCAGTCCCTGTCCCTTGTACCTGTGTCTGTGTTGGATGGTTGGGACTCTCCGACCTCTTGACCGTCACCCAGCTCGGACGTCTGGACCAACGTACTTGTCATAACACAGAAGACACGACTATTGACCCGAAATATTTATAGAGACCCACTTCGACCAAATTGGGACTGAACCATCACTCCGACACCCCGTACACCTACGAAACTGTCGAGGGGAACAGGTAGGTTTCTCGGGTTCGATACGTGGGGTCTGAGGGGCTGTTTCCGGCTATCGAGGTGCATACACGGGTGACCCTGAGAGTAAGGAAACTCGGAAAAGTTTCGAACCGAAGACGTCAAAAAGGGTTAGAGAGAAGACGTAGTAGTTTGCGAAGGAAAAATGTCTTAGAAAGGGTAGTCGTGAATTTGTATTTACGTCGACGAAAAGAGTAGAAGTTTTGTTTTTGGACCTGGAACTCCCGTAATACCATTCACTTTCTTCAGTCTGTCTCTTTCTGTTTATAGCATACTAAAGGGAATGTGTACTTTAGATTTTTTTGTGTGTCTTTTAGTTGTATCTGTGGCTCCTGTCTAACCACCGTCGGACTCCGTTCCTCAACCCCCCACCCTACAGCCATTTTCCATACTCCCACCAGTCTTCCATGTCTGAACTTCAATATTCTATTTATTCGGGATCCCTATATTATTTGTACCAATTCCACTGATATCAATGGTTATGACATAACGCATAAACTGTCAACGATTCTCTAAATCAGAACTTTTAAAAGTAATGCTCTTTTGTCATAACTTCGACACACCACTACCTACAATCAAGTCAAGTCAAGTCAGTGAGTCAACACAGGCTGAGAAACGCTGGGGTACCTGACGTCGTGCGGTCCGGAGGGACAGGTAGTGGTTGAGGACCTTAAATGAGTTTGAGTATAGGTAACTCAACCACTACGGTAGGTTGGTAAAGTAGGAGGCAGTAGGGGTAAAGGAGAACGGGAATTAGGAAGACTCGTAGTCCCAGTAAAAGTTACTCAGTCAAGAAGCGTAGTACACCGGTTTCATAACCTCAAAGTCGAAGTCGTAGTCAGAAAGGTTACTTATAAGTCCTGACTAAAGGAATATATATGTGTAATATGGTAATACAACGTAGGTCTTTGATTACAAAAAAAGAAATAAAAAAATTTTTTCTTAAAATAAATAAATAAACCAATGTGACACAGAAGCAACGACACGCCCGAGAACACATCAACGCCTCTTGTCCCGGATGAGAGATCAAGACCACGCACCCGAACAGAGCGACACTTCGTGTCTGAGATCCGTGACTCGAGATTTCGTGTCCGAATCCTCAACACTGGGTTCCTGAGTCAACGAGGCTCCTTACACCCTAGGGGGACCTAGTCCCTAGTTTGGCGACAGAGGACGTAACCGTCCGCCCAAGAGTCAAGAGGGTGACTCGGTAGTGCCTTCGGAGACTTTGATTATGTTACAATATACAGGTGATATAGAGTTGTTTTTCGTTTTGTTTGTTTGTTTTTATTAAAAATTTTTTTAAGGAAATTTGAGAGTTGGGAGAAACCAATGACGGGAAACAAAGAAAAGGTCTTTTCGTAGAAATTTTTTAGAACAGGAGAATGAGAAAGATGAGGTCGTATATTAGTAAGTCATTGGACAGACCCAGACGGACGTAGAGGTACTACGGTATTTTGAGTACGAACTCCTCTAGTGGTCCTTGGAGGCACAAGGTGCAGGTCCTCCGTAAAAGTCAGGAGTGCGCAACCGGAAAGGTACCGTAGACTACGGTGACGACTGCCCCAGGTGACTCTGCGAGAGACGAGGAGTGAATCCAAGAGTAGACTCGGGAACTTGAGGGGGGACCTTGAGTAAGAGACGGTAAAGGGAGGACAGTCATTCCCATGACGACGTACGGGTCTATACGTAAGAGGTTTGGGACATTAATAATTGTAATACTGTGGCGGACGTGCGAGGGGGTAGAGGAGGTCGGCCAAAGGTTCAGGTTCGCAGGATGGGTGTCAAAGAACTGACAGACAACGGAGGTGGGTACATCCGCCGGTAGAAGACGGGTGTCTTGATGTTGTCGGAAGACATTTGTCCGAATAAAGTAATGGTCACTTTCTCCTAAAACTTTTGGGGTTCTCTAAACAAAACCGGTCTTAAACTTCGGGAATGTTATTATAGTAATAAACGTTAAACACTAAACTTCCTTCCTTCCTAATTTATGTCAAAAGGAAATAAGTTCCCAAGAGTCAATTAGAGGAAATTTTTGTATAAAACTCACGTGTGTGTGTGTGTGTGTGTGTGTGTGTGAGTGTGTCGGCCGACAATGACCACACCAAAAGTAACTTGGTTGAGACATTCTCTCTACTAAGACCCACACGACCTGACCTTCCTCTCCTTCATCAAACCCCGAAATGGTCCACTAGACCACCACCACCCCTGTGTACAGGGGGTTTTCTCCGGAACCCCAAGACCGAGGTCCACTGGGAGTCCGATGCCCCGTTTGATCTCTCGCCTCCCGAACAGTAGGTGAACACGGGACTGGAGGTCCACTAAGAACCCGTTTTGGGCCTCATGGGAACCTCTACTACCGCTTCACACCTTCCCCTTCTAAATAAAAGGAAAGATATATTTAATGCCATTAAAATATGGGGAAAAGATGACCGAGGTGGTCTATGTGGTCTTTCGCAGATCGTAAGTTGAACCGCGACATCATAAAGATTAACTCATTTTTTTTTAAGGTTCTTGTAAATAAGTAGTGAAATGGAACCTTAGGGTTATGAAACCTGTGGACTACACTTCTTGACTGAGTAAACTTTTCTAGGACTACGACCCTTTCTAACTTCTGCCATCCTCTTCCCCTGCTGTCTCCTACTCTACCAACCTCCTACTCTACCAACCTACCGTAGTAGCTGAGTTACCTGTACTCAAACTCATTTGAGACCCTCGACCAACTACCTGTCCCTCCGGACCGTACGACGTCAGGTGCCCCAGAGTTTTTCAGTCTGTGCTAACTAGTTGATTTGACTTAAATAGGACCTTATTCGTAGAACTTTATATTTGTAACAATGAAAAAAAAAGACCGGTGTGGAGGTCCGTACACCCTAGAATTAAGGGACAGGTCCCTAGTTGGGTACGGGGATCTTCGCCTTCGCACCTCAGTTGGTTACTTGGTGATCCTTTCAGAAAGGTTTTGGTGTCGAGATTAAGTTGGTAAACAAAAGGAATCTTTAGAAATAGAGACGGGTTAACAAGGTAACAATTACCACGTGGTTTCGTGACTTCTGAATTAAAATTTTACCCTTTTCCTAGATAATTACTAGGTACGACACTTCCGCTAACGCATAAACGAAAATATATGTGTATCTTTCTTCCTTTCCTTTCTTTTTTATCACAACACGGTCCGTAATGAGTACTTGAAGGAATCAAGAAAAGAAAGGAGAAGAAGTTTTGTTTATTTAGTAATTTGTCTATTGGGTTCTGTGAGGGGGGGGGTTATTAAGAAATCAGGAAAATTTTTCTCTAATTAGTCATCGTGTAACCAACCCCTCTCTCCTCACTTTGGGTCAACAGTCCTTGGTCCCAGACGAGGACCTTTTATTTTGTGGGATGGGACCGTCACGAAAGGATCGACACAACGACTCCTACCTTCCTCTGTCTCTCCTTCCTCCCCTCCCCCATGAAAGTTCTCGTACAACAATAGCAAGCCAGGGAGTCAGTGCAGACTGACAAACGTTGGGGTACCTGACGTCGTGCGGTCCGAAGGAACAGAAAGAAATAGAGAACCTTAAACGAGTCTGAGTACACGTACCTCAGCCACTGTGGTAGGTTGGTAAAGTAGGACAGGCGGGAAGAGTCATTTCTTAGACGGACGTTCCGTCCTCTACGTCTTCTACGCCCTAACTAGGGAGCCAGCTCTTATAGAGGACCTCTTCCTTTACCGGTGGGCGAGGTCATAAGAACGGACCTCTTAGGGTACCTGTCTCCGTGGACCGCCCGATGTCAGGTCCTCCAGCGTTTCTTAACCTGTGTTGACTCGTTGAGTTCCCGAAGGGACCACCACGTCTCCAATTTTCACAGACGGACGTTACACCCTCTGGACCCAAGCTAGGGACCCAACCCTTCTATGGGACCTCTTCCTTTACCGTTAGGTGAGGTCATAAGAACGGACCTCTTAGGGTACCTACCTCATCGAACCACCCGATATCAGGTGTCCAACGTTTGTCAACCTGTGTTGATTCGCTGAAGTGAAAGTCTCGTTGATTCACACGTACATAGGAAAATCACCTAATCCGAGAACAAAGGGGAAACACGTTTTACTCTTTATAATCTCTTTTGGCTATATTGAAACACATACGTTAAACGTAATCACAAAAGGGGAATTGTTGCCATTATGTCAGAACTTAAAGACGGTACAACGTCGGGGTCTACTCACGACACACTGACCATTCAAGACCTACGACACGAACCACGAGGTGTTGTAATAAGGTAAAAAAGGGAGTGACTTACTGGATGGGACTCGGCCAGAAGAGTCAAAAAGTTAGATATTGATTGTGTAGGTTCCGGTCCCCGATCCTTCCACCCCCTCAGACTCGTCCCTGAGACTTTGCTCGGTAAACTAGGGTCTCAGATGTAAAGGGCGGAGATGAAACGTGACGGAGGTGCAAGAATCGGAAGTGAGTGAAGGATACCAAGGAGTAAGACACGGGGAAATAGAGACGGGTTAACAAGGTGACTTTTGAATTAAAATTTTACCCTTTCCCTAGATAATTACTAGGTACGACACCTGGTGGTCGGGAAGGACCCTAGGTTCGGACGTCGCCTCGGACACGGCGCCATCGGTACCGGAGAAAGAACACATACCGCGGTGGACCACCGGTTTCATCGCTGACAGCCCTAGTTGTGACGTGAATGACATAAACCCTGGGCACGCACGTGCGAGTTAACGAGTGAACACAGTCTGAGAAACACTAAGAAATGACGACTCGGTGATCCCTTCGGGTCAAACCCCGTGTAGTCGCGAAATAAACTCCACTGCTGTCTCTAGAGATCAACAAAGGAAGGAAAGGAAAAGATTGTCTTATTGTAATTGTGCATACGATGGCCAGACGCCGAGGCTGCGAATAGTTCTCCTCTGCAACGGACCCAACGAGACACAAGTAGACTGGGACCACGGGAGAGACTAGATGGTCGGCCTACCCTAGAGTGAACTTCTTCCATCTCTACTCCGACGAACATACTATCGTCACTGATCCTCATCCAGCCCCTCCCCTCTCTCGTTTGACACTCGTCAATGCCCCATGGTTAATACTCGGTTCGCGGGCACGAACGAAAAGTCCGTACAAATGATTAAAGTGAGGTCCTCTCCAAAATAGACAGAACAAGTGTTATGGGACGTGTTTCATTCGTGAAGTATTTATAGACGACTTACTCCTTTACTTAGTAGAACTTTTGGGAACACAGGATCAATGTATCACGAATCGAACACTTTTGAGTTTGTCATGTGAATGCAGGTGAAAGATTATCATATAATATGTATTATTTATTTTGTCGATTTTTAAAGGAGGTTTTTACTTTGAGTGTACCTTGATGGTCTACTAAGTCGTTAAGGTGAAGACCCTTATATGAGGTTTCTTGACTTTCGTCCCTGAGGTCGTCCATAACCATGTGAACGCAAGTATCGTCGATATAAGTGTCACCGGTTTTATACTTTCGTTGGTTGACAGGTAACTGTCTACCTACCTATTTGCTTTACACCAAAGTAAATAATGTATGTTATGTCATAAATAACCCGGAATTTTTCCTTCCTTCGAGACTGTGGACGACATTGTACTTACTTGGAACTCCTGTAATGTGACTCACTTTATTCGTTCAGTGTTTTCCTACTTATAACACACACAGTGAATTTACTCCAGGATCTCATCAGTCTAAGCTCTGTCTTTCCTCTTCCCACCAACGGTCCCCGACCTACTACCGCTCGAGAACAAATTACCCGTGTCTCATCGACAACCCTTCTACTTTTGTAAGACCCCTACCTACCACCACTGCTAACATTGCGTTACGCCATCATGAATTACCATGTGAGTTCGTACAATTTTACCCTTTCAAATTCAATCAATATAAAATGGTGTGAAAAGAAACTTTCGATTTGTATTTATTTGAACGGAATTTAGTGTAGACGATCATTCATTACTCCGGTCGGATCGAAGCAACCGGACGTTTCGGGACGGACAAGGAGCGGTGGTGTTCTGGGACGAGGATTTTCAAGTACAGACAGGGTCCGTAGTACTTATCCTCTTCCCCGAATGTTCCAACTTACACAACAAAGGAGGAGAAGTGGAGAGACAGGGGTTCGGAAAACGAGTCTCAGGTAACGACCTGCACCAAACTGCTACCCTGGTCGGAACTTTCGCTTGGGTAGAGGTTTATTTTATCTTACTACAAACCTTTGAGATCTAACTCAAACTTAGTAATGTTTTATTAGTTCTTTTCCGTCAAGGTCGTGGTTTACTATCATACCAGTACTTTAATAGTAGTTTGTAGGACAGATCTTAAATGCCTTTAAACATAATTAAGTCTTTCTAAATGCCTCTCTCTTACTCCAAAACTGTTCATTAACCCTCTACTCCTAAGTAAAACCTTCTCCGACAGGTTACCATATTTGATAACTTGGTCGTATTAGTAAACGAAAGTTTTTAGAAATTAGAGGGATTTCTTGAGTCTTTTCACAAAGATTTCCCTTTGATCCCTCCAAAAGACACTCGATCGTTCAGCCGTCGTTGCGTCCGACATTGAGCTTAACAAATACACTCAATCTGTCTGAGAGGTAGACAGGACCCTCCACATCTGTGATGTATACTCCAAGGCCTCATTAGAAAGAACCGATGGTACGATAACCCCACTCGACCCCTCAGACGGACTTCAATCATTGGCTACCGTTAATTCCTCCTCTTTCTTGACCTCACACGAAATTTTTTTTTCAATTAGCGTCTGGACATATCGTTTTATCAGTCTAACGGGTCTATTGACTGTGTAGGTGATTCTTCTTCTTAAACCTTCGTCGGAACGTCCACCTTCCGTCTGCATACGTACACACACTCCAGTCAGCGAGTCAGTACAGGAGGAAACGTTGGGGTACCTGACATCGGGGGGTCCGAGGAGACAGGTACCCTAAGAGGTCCGTTCTTATGACCCCACCCAACGGTACGGGAGGAAGTCCCCTAGAAGGGCTGAGTCCCCAACTTGGGTACAGAAGACGTGACCGTCCGTCTAAGAAATGGTGAAACTGGTTGAAGTTTCATTCTTCGTTCTTGACCCACTTCTGTTACGGAAAGACCTTTTAAGTCAACTTTAGATATTTAGACTTGAAAGACCAAGAAGGATACACACAGTATGGGCGTAGTTCAATAAATAACTTACTTTCACTGTTTAGTAAGTTGCCGGGAGCAAAAAACTAGCGGTGTCAGGACCCGACCCAACAACACGATTAAGTAGGGTCGTGACTAACGAATTCGTGTGAACGCAAGTTAAATGGAGGAAATTACTCAGGAAGTAATATAAACGAAACTTTCGGTGAATGTTTATTTACGCGATTTCACTTTTGGGTAAACCGTTTGTGATATAAATATTAAAGGACGTAGTTTTGGTGTTGGTACCAAACTCTAATGTAATCATATCGTAGTTTTTTTGTCTACACCCTGTCGTTATTTAGACTAAATGGACTAAAAATTACTGTGACTTGTTCTTCATCAATAACAACTATTACTGAAAGACATTCCCTCTACGCCCTTGTGTTATCTGTGGAGAAATGGAGGGGAATAGACGGGTCACAGTTATAGAGTGATAAAGAGTGGGTCTGGAGGAGTGAGTTCTATCAACTACCAACACTTTAGGACCCGTTTCCCAAATTCTCTAGTTAAAAAGGGATTCAGGTTTGTATTAGTGTTCTTATTGAGAAAAGTCCACTGGATTTTCACTTTCAAATACAAAGTCTAAATGTAAGAAAGGTACATGGACCAGGGTAAATAGAATGACCACGGATTTTTGTGATTTTAAAGTAATATGATACTACAACACTTCTCAACCATTTGAATGAGATTTTACAAGCCAAGTCAGCGAGTCAACACAGGCTGAGAAACGCTGGGGTACCTGACGTCGTACGGTCGGGAGGGACAAGTAGTGGTTGAGGACCTCAATGAGTTTGAGAATAAGATTTTACATCCATCCTTTTATTTCAAGGTGGGTCCCTCCTTATTCCCAAATACATCAAAACTCCCGAGAGAACTTCTTTAAGTTTTAATCCGGACTTTCACTTATCAAAAATTCTTACTCTTTTATTTCGTGTTGTTTTGTGACCTCAGCACCTACAAACCCAGGGAAAATGATTTACAGAACGAATCTCTATACCCGACTACCGTTGGACGGAGAGAGAGGAGTGGATCTTGTAAGATGTTGAGGGTCGATACGAGTCCTTGGGGTCCCACACCCGTTTGCTCCCCGAAACTCGGAATTCGTAGAAAGAGAAGGACCGTTTAGGTAGAGACTAGACACTTATCGTTGTAGTTGGAAAGTCTTCCTCCCGTCCTAATAGACCTACTGGTCCCCGTGACAAATCAAGTAAAGCCAAGTCAGCACAGGCTGAGAAACGCTGGGGTACCTGACGTTGTGCGGTCCGGAGGGACAGGGAGTGGTTGAGGGCCTCGGACGAGTTTGAGTACAGGTAGCTCAGTCACCACGGTAGGTTGGTAGAGTAGGAGACAGTAGGGGAAGAGGAGGATGGAAGTCAGAAAGGGTCGTAGTCCCAGAAAAGGTCACTCAGTCAAGAAGTGTATTCCATCGGTTTCATAACCTCAAAGTCGAAGTCGTAGTCAGGAACGTTACTTATGAGTCCTGACTAGATGAAATACTACCTGACCAACCTAGAGGAACGTCGGGTTCCCTGAGAGTGTTCAGAAGAGGTTGTGGTGTCAAGTTTTCAGTGGTCTACGGTAGAGGTGAGGTCGGGACCCTCTGCCTGCCAGCAAGGACTCCTGTTCGTCCGGAAAAGTGTAAGTCAAGAGTTACACGGAACAATTACAAAGTACTAAAGGAGAAAGAAGAGGGGGTTGTAACATAAAACTTTTAAAATTTGGTCTCTTCGACTCACATATCATGTTTCTTTTGCGTCTGTGGAAGTAGGTCTAAGTGGAAACGAACAAAAAAGGCTCGGTAAACTTTCCCAAGTCCTAACCCTTGAGTACATGTGGGCACCGCCTAAGTACAGTTACATACCGTTTTGGTTATGTCATAACATTTCATTTTATTTCATTTTTATTTTTAATTTGTTTGTTTGTTTTTTATTTGACCTGTTACTTCGTAAGTTTTTTGATTTTTTTTTCTTTCAACAGATATAAAACTGTGACACTGAATCCAATCTCAGTAATCGACACGAGACTCGTTGTGCCTTCTCAGAATTTTCACAGTTGTCTGTTTTTCTTTGTCTTGTTCTATAAAATATGTAGTAAAATCACTCAGTTCATTTCGGACGTATGGTTTGTTTACATGGAAAGATTTTCTTATGTCTTGCTTTCTTCCGTATCATATGTGATCTCCCGTCACCAAAGAAATACCTTCTGTCCTTATACCTTTACCTCTGCTCCCCATTTTCCTTAGTTAATTTGTTCTCTCGTCGAAGTGGTCCCGTTTGCCCTACAATACAGTATTTGGTTCCACATACTACTTGGGCTGGAAGACGTGGATTTAAGTCTTTACTTTCGTTCTTTCGTCTTTTTTGTCTATTCTTCTACCTTTCTTATTCTCTCTCCCTCCCTCCCTTTATTGTTATCTACTTAAACAGGGTTTACTCCCCTTAGAACCTTGCAGTCTAAAGACATTCAAGAAGCCACGAGGAACTAGAGTTAAGTTTAGGTCGAAGTGAACCTTCAGTCAAAATACAGAAATCCTCTTTCTCGAGAGGAACTTTGGTTTTTTCAACAGACTATTGGAGGAAAGAATTATGTAATATAAAAAGTAGTTCGACACTCAACTTAAGAGTCTTTTATACACGGACCAAGATGTAAATTTTACCTTTGGGTCCCCTAAGGGACCTCCAGATCACCAACCGTGAACCAAGAGAATGACGGTACCCGGATTCAAGTTAGGGACCAGTCCTTTGATTTTAGGGTGTTCGAAACCCCACTCTTGTTGTTGTTTTTTTTCCTTTAGGTCGTTAATTAACAAAATATATAAATAAAAATTAACCTCCTATTAACGAAATGTCACAACATAACCAAAAACGGTATGTTGTTACACTTAGACAGTATTAATATGTATATAGGGGAGGGAAAACTCGGAGGGAGTCTGGTGGGGGATTTTGGGGCGTTAAATTTCACTTGTTGAATAGAAGAATAGTCAGTTTCTTTAAAATTTGTCCTAAAAATTTTCTTGAATTTCTGTAGTTATAAATGGAGAAAACCTTTTATAACTAAGGTCCCGAATTAATCTCACAACAGTTTCTAAGAAGGGTCTTTTTTTTTTCTTTTTTTTCTAAGAAGGTTTATGAATTCTGGCCGTTATTTTTAATTCATTTGTTAAGACAGATATTCATTAATAATATAGATTGAAACGGACGGTCTTAGAATACGTAAAACTGAATAAAAGTCTACATTAATGTACCATTTCAGAGGAAAGACTGTATTTCGAATCTTGTATCTTTCTTTCGACTTTCTTTGTGATAGACCCCCTCAGATGTTTGCAAACCCCCGTCTTCGGACAAGAGTGGGGACACCACCCACCGTCCTTACCCCTGCCTCTTCCCAACTAAAGAGACATTCTTAAGAAGGTTTGAAACAAGAGATAGAGTAACAGTTTTAATGATTTTCTATGGTGTAAAATTTCCAACAACTAGAAAACGTTCCGAAGGACTTTAAGTTTTCCGTTTACGTCCATACCCACCTCCCTCCTTAGGTAACATTAATTAGTATCTTTTCTTTTCCCCCCCTCGTAATTCAAACGTTTCTATCTTTGTAATCTTTATCGGTTACACTTACTACCTTGTGAGTGATGTCCCTACCGTCGCCCCACGACACTCATCTCGACAGAAATATCTGAAAAGAAATCACCCCGCCCCCAGCCTTTAGACACTTGAGAAGGTCCGAGTATTTAAAATAATGGAGTCTTTATGGAAGGAGGATTCAACCACACTCCTAATACTGTATTCTATGTATCTCGTGTTTCTTTCACGATTTATTTACAGTAGACAACAATAAAAATAAGGGTCTCTCTGTTCCTGTGACTCTTGTCCCACTGCTTGTGAAAACCAAACGAGTCTACCAGGTTCAAAATCGTGACTTACAGGACACAGGGGTCCACCGTGATCACACATTTCTTGGGCAGACAGTTACGTCCTCAGAATTCTCTGCGTCCCAGGTAGGGACCCAGCCCTTCTAGGGGAAAACTGTTAGGAGAGATCATAAAAGCGGACTTCTTAGGGTATCTATCCCCTCGGACCGCCCGGTGTCAGGTGTCCCAGTGCGTCTCAACCTGTGCTGACTTTACGAAATCATGGGTGCAGGACGGACACAAGACACTTAGGCAAGTGAGGGTCCTGTATTTATCAAGGTCCAAAAGTCGAAAACCAACCACAGCTCCTCCCACCTCCTTTCAGTCACTTAAGGATAAAGGGTGTCAGTTTGCCATTAGAGAACAGTCTACAGGTCGTCAAGGACAAAGATGGGATAGAACGGTAGTGTAACGGACGTTTTCTCTTGAAGAACAAGATCCCCTATTCAGTCGTGTTACGCGACTTACGGGCTCCGAGGTAGGCCTGCACGACGAGAGACGTGGTGAGTCGTCAACGGCCGTCTCCCGTGTGAGGAGGGGACGAGTGACATAAGGCTTGAGATGGGCGACTTGGTGAAGACGTAGGGTGCTTCAGAATTATGTGACGAGAAGCCTCTTCCTCTACCGTGGGGTGAGGTCATGAAAAGGGACCTTTTAGGGTACCTGTCTCCTAGGACCATCCGACGCCAGGTACCCCAGCGATTCTCAGCCTGTGCTGACTCGCTGAAGGGAAAGTGAAAAGTGAAAGTACGTAACCTCTTCCTTTACCGTTGGGTGAGCTCGCAAGAACGGACCTCTTAGGGTCCCTGCCCCCTCGGACCACCCGACGGCAGATACCCCAGCGTGTCTCAGCCTGTGCTGACTTCACTGAATCGTCGTCGTCGTCGTCGAAGGTTCGATTCGACACAAGTAGCAAAAAGGAGAGGGAGAGAGGGAAGGGAAGGCAAAGGTACTTACGTGAACGTTCCTTGTACTCGAGTGTCAGTGTTTAGTGGTATAAATCACCATTTTATCGTCTCTCACTTTTAATTTTTTTTTTTTTAATTCACCCTCTTTTACGGGTACTCGAAAGGGAACAACAATGAGTTAAATAAATAAGTAAATAAAAACCGACTCGACCGGGAGACAACGGCGACCGAAAAAGATCAACGTCTCTCACTCCCGAAGAGAAAGGAACGTCACCGAAGAGAACGACACTTCGGTGCCGACGCACCCGAAGTCACCGACACCGAACACCCAAGTGACCAACGCCGGACACCCGAGGTCTCACGTCTTGGTCATAAACACCGAATCGACGGGGCACCGTACACCCTAGAAGGGTCGGGTCCGTAGCTTGGTCACAGGAAACATAACGTTCCACCTGAGAGTTGGCGACCTGGTTGTCCTTTCGGGGACAATGAGTCAGAATAATTTTTATATATACATCTGTTCGAAAGTCAACGAAATGCATAATCTTTGATAATGTTCGTATACATAGAATTTCTGTCTTTTTAAAATTCCAGTAAAGTCGTATAAGATACTCTTATAACTTAGTAATCCAACATGTACGCTTTGATTATAACATTTAATGAATACACCGCACGATTCAGCGACGTCAGTACAGGATGAAAAACACTAGGGTACCCGACATCGGGTGGGTCGTCCGAGGAGACAGGTACCCTAAGAGGTCCGCTCTTATGACGTCACCCAACGGTAAAGGAAGAGGTGTTTCCTTTACCCTAAAGGAGTGAGTGTACCTCAGTAACGACTACCACGACTAACGAAAAGGAAATAAGAATAAACTTTTGTGTTGTCACTCCACAACCCTTTCGAAACATACGGTTATCCGAGAGTTTGCAGTGTCATTAAGGTTTAACTCTTTTCTTGAGTGTTCTGTTTCACCTTACTTTTACCAATGTAGTGTAAAATTATATTATTCACTAAATTCGGATGTAACTGCTAACCTCTGTTTAGAAGAATCAGAACCCGGTCTAATTCGGAGGACATTCTTTCTTTTTGTCTTTTGGAAAAATTCAACGGTCTAAAAAAAAAAGGAAGGACCAACGTATCGAAGTAACAGTTTCAATATGAAAGAACAACGATTGGGAGAATCTACGGGGTCATATCGGTACCCGAAAATCCTTTAGTAAATCTGATTATCACTGATACAGGAAATTACTAAAATACATTAGATCGTGGACCATGGAGTCGACCATTTGTTGAATGGACGTTTCGTCCTCTGGGACCAAACTAACGATCCAACCGTTCTAGGGGACCTCCTCCCATACCGTTGGGTGAGGTCATAAGAACCCGAAGGGACCACCGAGTCTGCCATTTCTTAGGTGGACGTTACGTCCTCTGGGACCAAGCTAAGGAGCCAGTCCTTCTAGGGGACCTCTTCCCTCGTCCTTGGGTGAGGTCATAAGTACGGACCTCTTAGGGGTACCTGTTTCCTCGGACTGCCCGATATCAAGGACCCCAACGTTTCTCAACCTGTGCTGACTCGCTGACTCGTGTCGTGTCGTGGAGAAACCTGTTCCTCGTACATAACGATAACACTTTTTATGTCCGGGGGAAGTTGTTGTCAAGACACCTTAGTCAAAGTCCTCTAGTGGTGTCCCTGTACATGTTAAGTCAGGAGTAACACCGGGGTTTCGAAGGACTGAGTTAAAGTTTTCGTAAAGTGACAGAAATCTACGTTATAGGTGAGATCCGAGACAGGGAACAAGACAGAACAAAACAAAAAGAACGGACACTTTACCACTACTGTACTCACGGAAGAGGTCACGGTCTGTGTCTCCGTGAGTGGTAACAACAAATCAACGGGTCAGCACAGACTGAGAACCGCTGGGGTACCAGACATCGGACGGTCCGAGGAGACAGGTACCTTAAAAGGTCCTTTCTTATGACTTTACCTAACGGCAAAGAGAGAGGTCCCTAGAAGATCTGAGTCCCTAACTTGGACACAGAGGACGTAGCCGTCTAAGAAATGGTGGACTCGGAGGTCCCTTCGGGGACGAGTCGTATTTCCCACCCTTAGCAAGGGTCGGGGTCCAACTATTCCCACCTCCTTATAGTCGAACTTCACATTTTCGAACTCTTTCCTCCGGTGACCCTATACCTGAAACCCAATCAACTAAACAGAGACTTTCGACGTGCACACACAATAGAGATTCTTAGGCGACCGGGACCCTCCCGTCGAGGGACAGGGGAGTGGACGGTGTCGTTTCGTGATCTACGGTCTTGTGTCTCTTACGTCTTATATTCTTTTATGTTTCTTATGTTATGTCTATGCTCTGGGAAACCACCATAAACACATCCGTTCAGTCCTTCCGTTCACGAGTGATAAGGTTGAGGAGAAATGCCGAAGAGTATGATTATTATGAAACCAGTGGACTACACTTCTCGACTGAGTAACCTTTTGTGGGACTACGACTCTTTCTAACTCCCGTCCTCCTCTTCCCCCACTGTCTCCTACTCTACCAACCTACCGTAGTGATTGAGTTACTTGTACTCAAACTCGTTTGAGGTCCTCTATCACTTCCTGTCCCTTCGGACCGCACGATGTCAGGTACTCCAACGTTTCTCAGTCCGTACTGAATAACTGACTTGTGTTGTCGTTGTACCAATAGACTAACAGTCATAAACGAAAGAGTACCACTCGCAAAACACATCTTTTCCAAGTCCACACAAAGAGTGGCCCAGGTGACGAGGAGAGAACGAGTAACGGGTAGACTGGGGTACACCCCGGTCGACCGTGAGGACTCAGAGGAGACGAGACTAAGGTACTGAGTGGCGTCTGATTGAGTGTAGGAGTTCGCTCACTTGAGTTTCCCGTAGACCAGTTTCTCGTATGACCCTAACCCTCGAAATTAAAGGACATCGCCACGTAAAACTCCACTAAGGTCTTGTGAACCGTTTCGTCATTACGAGAACTTATTTGAACTCTATCAACTCGACTAAAAGTCCTCTGTTGACCAGACGTTCATGCGAAACCGGTTTAAAGACATGTGTAATATCGTTTTTGCCTACTGGCTTTAAAATGTTAAACCGATAACTGATACCATAGTCTAATGTTGATGTTTCCTTGGGACCTTCACCAATTAAGTGAATAAGTCATTACTCAAGGAAAGGGAAGTAATCTAAGGGTCACATCTTATACCCCTTCACTCCTGTCCTGGGTCCGGATAGGAGACACCTATATGACGAATCTCCTCTACTAGTGCATCGTTCACTAGTCGGTCCCTGCTATTCACGACAGACCCCAATTCAAGTCCCGTATCCGTCTGAAGGGTCGTTTCGGCCGCGAATTTGACTGAACTTTCTACGTATCTTCAACCGGGTCTCTTTCCTTCCTTCCTGTAAAGTCCAGTCCCCTGAATAGGTCGAGATGTTAAATAATCGACACACTGAGGTCCGTTTTGCGAATTGTATACTCGAGGGGGCAGATATTTTACCTTCATTAAAATAGATGAAATCTCCTACCACCACTCCTCCTTCACTCAACTAAACGCGTCTCTTAAGTCTCGTCCCGGACTTCGTGGATGTTCGTTTCAGGAGTTCCATTCTCCTCGGTTCACGTAGTCCCTGGTCGGTCGTGTGACCCTTCCGACTGTGCACCTGCACGTCCTCCGCCGAGTCTTCCCCGTGTCCACGTCTCTCTCCCTTGAACGCTTCTCTGAAAATTCGAGGTAATCCCCTAAATCTGAAACAGAATCTCCTCGACTTTTCGGTGACTTTGTAAGACTCGTCTCTTAAAGACTACCCTGAACGTAAAGTCTTTCTAGGACGTCATAAAGTGCACTCTTGGACTTGGTTCTCCCGTCGTGACCCTTGACTGTTCCTCCCACGAATCTCCTCTGGTTCATTGAACCACTGGGTGTCCCCTACTGCCCCAGTACCTGCGAGACTCCAAGGACGGGTCTCTGAACACCCGTCACCTTCTCCTTCGACCGACGTCTCGTCCGGGGTTGGATTCGAGGTAAGGAAGAGGGTCCTGTCACTACTGGTTATGTGAGTCCTAGAGTTGGATAGTCTAGGAGTCGAATTACAGACCGAAATTTTTAGGAAACCTGTGATCGGACCCACCCTCCTCACAAACCCCTCTCACCTATGTACATATAGATACCAACCTAGGGAAACGACACGTGGCCTTCGTCAGTGTTGCAACAATTAATCGATATATACACTCGCACACACGTACGATTTAGTGAAGTCAGCACAGGCTGAGAAACGTTGGGGTACCTGAGATCGGGTGGTCCGAGGAGTCAGGTACCCTAAGAGGTTCGTTCTTATGACCTCACCCGACGGTAGGGGAGTAGGTCCCCTAGAAGGGCTGGGTCCCTACTTTGGGAATAGAGAAATACAGAGAACGCGACCGTCCGTCCAAGAAATAGTGATCGTGGTGGACCCCTCACGTCGATATATGTGGGGTGGGGTTGTGTTTTATTTTTCAAACTTTTTGTTAGAAAGTACTCCTCTCAGTTTGTAATGTTTCTTTTTATTTCAATTAATAGAGAAACCCCTTTTTTTTAGGTAACCTGTCTTACTTGTTAAACCAACTTAATTTTTTTTTTTCTGACGAAGAATCTACAAATCATTTTTGGTTGTCCTTTTCGACCGTCAGTGTCTCCAATCACATTAAACTTCATGGTAATTATCCTATCCCTAGACTTAACCCTCCCACTATGGGCGGAGGGGCGTATAGGGTATCAGTCTAACGTGTCCCGATCAGAACCCGTGGCATAAAATTTTCTATACATCTATTTGGTGTAAGTAACTAAACTCTCCTCTTATTGATCCTCCTACTCTCCAGAACTTCATTCAAGTAGACGTAACCCACGAACCTCTTCCGTGACCACTGGGTGAGGTCAGGAGAACGGACCTTATAGGGTACCTACCTCTACGGACCATCCGACGTCAGGTACCCCAGTAATTCTCAGCCTGTACTGACTCGCCGAAGTAAAAGTGAAAAGTGAAAGTACGTAACCTCTTCCTTTACCGTTGGGTGAGGTCGCAAGAACGGACCTCTTAGGGTCCCTGACCCCTCGGACCACCCGACGGCAGCTACCCCAGCGTGTCTCAGCCTGTGCTGACTTCACTGAATCGTCGTCGTCGTCGTCGTCGTCGTCGTGACCCGTGAGATCGGTACGGACAAAATGTCCACTCCTTGGATTTCGAACCTCTTTAATGTATTGAACGAGTCAAAGTGCACTTCCACCGTCAGTGCCGTTCTAAGTACGGTCTGGTACACTGAGGGTTTGGGTTTGTGAGTTAACTTCCTGAGCGGCTCCGACCAAGAGTCGTTCTCCTTACACAAGGTTGACAGGACTGAACGGAAAGAGTAGGGGGACGAAGATGGCTGAAAGACGAATTAGAAAGGAAGGGATCAAACACAGACACGAGTGTGGTACACCCCGTTTATAGTAAGAAGGAGTAGGGGTAGAGAGAGGAATTTGAGGTGGAGGTTCCGGTAGAGGGTACGTTTCAGAAGAATTAGAAGATTCGTCTACCGTGGAGACAGAGGTGACTACGGGTGTGTTGAGACATGAAAAGAAAAACACTGACAAAAAGGCGGAACCTAACACCAATGAACACATGACTAACAGGGAGTGATCCAATATTCAGGACCCTCCTGTACCCAACTTGTTAAAGATAGAGACCGGATCTTCTATTTTTAGGTATTTCAGGTACGAGATATTCCACATACAACTTAAACCCTCCAAAAACAACTCTACTTACTTACCCTCGTTCCTTCCCTGGTGTCCCGGACCAGTTGGTAGGAACCACGATAGTATCTCAGACACACCCACCACTAGTCCGTGTACAAAGAGGAGGAACAGGTTGTCGTGTCGTACTATCTTCGAAGTTTCGTAGGATCATTTGAGTAGTCTTCTCTTTCACAGATTATGCAACAAAGAACGAGAATCGTTTAGTATGACCGAGGATGACCCTCGAAGAACGAAATGAGTCTCGAAATTTTGGTAGAGAAACAGATAAAATCTTAATTAGACCCCGAACGATCGTTCGAATGGTTACCGGTAAAGACTTTACGTTGGAAAACTTTAAACCCCGTAAAGGAAATGGGGACGGGAAGAGGGACCAGTAACGAAAGTAAGATTCTAGTGTAGACCAGGAAAGTAGGTTCACGATTGTAATACTTTTCAGAGTCCGTGGTAAGTCACAAAGAAAACCCAGTATCCCTTGTCAAATATAAACTTTCCCCGTCGACTCTTTAGTCTTACACTAAAAAATTTTAAATAAATAAAAAATAACTTCCTATCAACGAAAGGTCTTTAAACGACAGTTTGTTTAAAAACAAAAGACAGTTTGAGTTGTACTTAGTCCTACACTAAAATTTTTTTACCGAGACTAATAAACCTGTCTCAGTGAGAGACTCTTGAAAGATAGGAGACTCACCAACACCCGACGCAGGAAGAGAACCATTAATCACTGAGACTCTATACCTACACCGAGAACCAGAATGCTTAGTAGGTCGGGACACACTGATGGCAGTCGTCTTTTTTCTCGAAGGGTCGAGGAGTAGACGACTTAAGACTTCCCCCCGACCTGACGCCCCGGGAAAGACACTCCCAATGAAAGACGTACAATGTTCGTTGACCCATTTTTCACGTCCCATTCGTATTTACGGTAAGTGACATTCGTCTGGTCTAATGTTCGGCAGTGGAGGAGCTCTATCGGACGATGGTGAGCCCAATAGACACAATATTTTGTACAGATTTCTACTGAAGAGACCTTTGTCACCAAGAAAGTGCCCAGAATGAAATTGAGTTTACCAACTCTATTCCTCTCCTTTAGTAAAAGGTTGTTATTCAATAAAGGAAGGACTTAAAAGAAGGACAGTCCTAAAAGAGAAGTAAAGGGACAAGAGACTCATATGTGTCGGGTGTTGAGTTGACACGACGGAATCGAAGAATTTTATAAACATTAATAGAAACTAATAATTGAATTAACCGTCCAGAAGAGAAGGATAAATGTTTAGAACTAAGAAGGGAATTAACCGTACACTCGGAAATTGTAAAGTTGGACAGAATATAGAGTATGAAGACCAAAAAAAGACACCCATTTTCAATACGAGATGTAATCTAGTCAGATACCCTTGTTTACGATTTAGAAATGTAAAGACGGGGGTAAGTTTTCCTTAGGTCTGTCTTCGAGATCTGAAAAGGTCCCTGGGGACGGGATTTATAGAGGTTCGAGCAACCGCAACGAACATTACTAGAGTTGAGGATGAATGAGAACAGAGTCCCCTCTTGAGTCTAAGATGAGTCATCCCAAGTTCAGGGTGGTGGTGGGTGGTGACGAGGTCGAGTCTGAGGTAGTCGGAAGGGAGATTTATTTATGTTTCATCTCCTTTTGGATGCCCTCTTCCGTTACCGTGGGGCGAGGTCATGAGGACGGACCTTTTAGGGTACCTACCTCCTCGGACCATCCGACGTCAGGTACCCCAACGACTCCCAGTCTGTGCTGACTCGCCTAAGTGAAAGTGAAAAGTGAAAGTACGTAACCTCTTCCTTTACCGTTGGGTGAGGTCACAAGAACGGACCTCTTAGGGTCCCTACCCCCTCGGACCACCCGACGGCAGATACCCCAGTGTGTCTCAGCCTGTGCTGACTTCACTGAATCGTCGTCGTCGTCTCCTTTTGGATACGAAAGATACGTTGTACCGAAAATCTTTTCTGGGGATCCGTATACAGAGGGTTACTGTAGTGATACGTGTTCGAGGAGGGTGGTTCTTTAGGTCCCGGGTGTAACTAGGAGTTCCGGTACAAGGTGGTGACGACCGAAGACTCAGATGGACCGACGAAGAGGAAGGGAGGGAGACAGTTGACGACTGTGTGGACATGGTTCCCGGGGTTCTGCCACTGTGAAGTACCCGTCCACAAAGGGTGTCTCTGTGGTGTCGGCCCCACCGGTTCCGTCCTGTCCAAAATCACAACGACGGTGTGACCTCGTTCTGGACCAGGAGGAGAGGTTACTAAATTTTTCTTCCGACTACGACTCTGGTGCGGTGACAAGTCCGAGGAGCGGGTGAGAGGGGTGGGAAAATACCCCAACTACCGTCCCACCCTTCCCTTCACGACAGGAAAGATATGAGACCGGAGTAGAATCGCCAAGTCCCCCCTACTATCGTCTCACCCACCACACACACTCCTCCCTTCCTACGCTCCCCCGGACCCCTACTACAGTCCCAGGGTCACGGAGAGTCTTTTGAACTGGAACAGCTGAATTTTTTGTCATAGGTTGGATTTTCGACTCTTAATATAAAACAAACCACCCGTTTTGACTCCTGTATCCTTAAGGAACCGCCAGTTCATCAATCCTGACGTGCGAAAGTGAAGGTTCCCACGGTCCCAAACCAGGGGCCAGTCCCTTGATTCTAGAGTGTTCGGTACGTTGCGCCGATTTTGGATTCCTGAATTCGGGACATATGTCGAAGAGTCTATTGAGACTCTCTCACGAGCTTTCTCCAATCCCTCCTCGGTCCTCTCTCTCCTCAAAGACGTTGTTTCTGGTCCAACAGACTTGTAGTTTTCTAATAACAAGGAATTTCTTTTGACCTGTAGAGTTCAATTCCTTAAATCACGAAAAGGCACATACCCCTTCTATGTCCTCAGACCCGAGGGACTTCAGTAAGGAAACTGTATGTGCAGTCGATAGACCCCGGTCGTAGGACCCGAAAGAGAAGGACTCGTAGGAGTCCTGCACGGTAACACCCCCCAGACGTCTCCGACTGTAAGTAAGTCAGACGTCTGTGATTACCTCAGGGAGGTTCATGATAAGTAACAAATCGTGACCTCTGTGTTGTCTTTTGTGTCGTTTGTTCAGGAACGGGAGTACGTCGACTCCCAAATCACCCTTGTCCTCCTTTACTCCCCAAGTTAACTGACTTACAGACGGGGTATAAGTATACAATTTTAGGATTGGAGGATACACTACCACAATCCTCTACCCCGGAAACCCTCCACTAATCAAAGAAATATTCCCGAAGGGACCGCCGAGTCTACCATTTTGTAGACGGACACTACGTCTTCTGGACTCAAACTATAGACCCAGTCCTTCTAGGGGACCTCTTCCTTTACCGATGGGTGAGGTCATAAGAACGGACCTCTTAGGGTACTTCCCTCCTCGGACCATCCGATGTCAGGTACCCCAACGTTCCTCAGTCTGTGCTGACTTGCTGAAGTGAAAGAAAGTGAAAATCAAAGAAATATTTCCCCTATGGTCTCTCGAGAGAGGGAGAGAAAAAGATAGTGTACCCCTGTGACTCCCCAACCGGGAGACGGTGGGTCTTTTCCCAGGAGTGGTCTTGCGCTGGTACGACCACGGGACTAGAGTCTGAAGGTCGACAGTCTCGACACTCTTTATGTAAGGACACAAAAAACATTCAGGGGTCAGACGTCATAAATCGTAGAACTTGACTACCCCTGAACCCCGTGTCGAGAGTCTAGGGTACATACAATATTGATAGGAAAGATCTACTCACAAGTAATCGGAGTGGAGAGATTTGCAAAAATCGTTGTAAGATAACACCGTGAAGACAACGAAAGGAAGAAGTCGACGGGACCCAGAAGTGGCGAAGAATACTCAAAAGAGATCAACGTCGTTCGCCGCCGATGAGAGATCAGCACCACGCACCCGAAGAGTAACGACACCGAAAAGAACAAAACCTCGTGCCAAGATCCGAGCTCCCGGAGTCATAAACGTCGACATCCCACCCGAACCAACGACGCCCCGTATACCCTAGAAGGACCTGGTCCCTAACTTAGTCACAGGGGACGTAACCGTCCTCCTAAGAATTCGTGATCTGGTGGTCCCTTCAGGAGAGAACGAAAGTCTTGGAAGAAAGTAACTTAAAACTTCTTGTCTCAAATTGGTTGTTCCTTGGCTCCAACTCCGTGACTAACTACCTAATGTACTAGTAAAAGAGTCATACAAAGTTTTGATATTCATATATACCAGGACGAACGGTTAATCAAAAACGATTTCCAGTAAGGAAAATTTCGGATGTCTCCAAGTACCCTTACATGTTACTTCTTTTATACGGACTATGTGACATGGTTCCTATAAAAGATATCGAACAATCACCTTTTTATCTAAATTTTTTAAGAGAAGGACTTCGGATAACCGGTCCCCGGGATCCTAAGTTAGGTTGGTTTTGTGGGTGTAAAATAAGTCACCAAGTCACACCAAAACAAATCGGAAAAGGGAGTGTCTTACAAGTTGTAGAGGAATTTCCAGGTTCGTTTAACAAACAACAATAAAGAAACACTTCCAAAACTAACTTACTTTTGTAGTGATATTTGACTTAAATTTGATAGGTTACCCTTAAAATAAATATTTTTTATTTCGTTTAGGATTTGAGGATCCCTGCCTTGGTTACCGAATATAAAGAGATAACGTGTCGTGAATGGAGCAAGTTACGGACCATGTTTATTCTCGAGACATTCAAGTAAACAACCTACTTACTTAAATAAATAAGTACTTATTTAACAAATAAGTACTTACTTGAATAAATAAGTAGGTAATGAAAAGAAGGAAAGGAACGTAAAATAGAGATAAAAGAAATAAAAAACCTGAACCATTATGAAAAGTATAATAAAAGTCATTCTCTCGACTTATTTACGTATAACTAGACTGAACTTTTCTTTCTACCTTTGTCTTTTAGAACCTGGGACTTAGAGGGTCACTCAACGGTTAATTAGGTCACTTTGTAAGACACATCAAAACCTACTCCCTTAAGATAGGGTCTGTCCAGTGTGAGGGAGTGATTGGAGCCCAGACCAACTTCATTCTAAGGAGATTAGGTTGTAGGGCACTAAAATTAAATTAATATTCTGTTGTACAACACATCCAATTCAACCTGAGGTTCTACTGATTCGTCTTTCAGAGACGAAACTATTGGTCTACGGTAGATCTCGTTATTGTTACGGACGTGGTCCGGATAGTCTCTGCCTCGGTTCGTCCGACCCTACTGAATAAATTACACTACGGTCCTCGCTATAGTAAGACACAGTAAACCCCAACTTGAAATTAAAGTGTGAAAATTTTATATTTTGTTGTAAAAGATAAACGTATAGTTCATCCACCAGATCGGTATAAATGAGAGAAAGGAATAAAGAACTTTACGTTGAAGAAAAATCCAAGACGGTTGAGAAGAAAGACTAGAAAATGTAGACAAACAACAGGGGTGTGTCTAGGATTGAGAAAGGTTGGAGACGAAAGGATAGGACAGGGTGAAACAAGATTCCTTGAAGTTCTTAGTTTCCGTTTCGTAGTCGAGTTCTTGTAAACTGAGACGTAAGTAGGTACGTAGGTTGACAGGTGGGTAGGGATGGACAGGTAGGTGGATAGGTGGGTAGGTAGGGGAGGGTGGGTAGGTAGGTAGGTAGGTAGGTGGGTGGGGAAGGTTAGGTAGGTAGGTAGGTAGGTAGGTAGGTGAGTGAGTAAGGGTAAGTATGTAGATAGGTGGGTGGGTAGGTAGGTAGGTAAGTAGGTGGGTAGGTAGGTGGGTAGGTAGGTAGGTAGGTAGGTGGGTGGGTAGGTGAGTTGTTTACAGGTAATTGGTAGAAGATACACATTCCCGTAAAACGAACAAAACACTCCTGTCTCGTTTCCTTTAGTTCAATAACAAAGATAAATTCTCTCTGAATTTGAACTTCCCTTCTAACTTCGTCTTCCCCCTTGTCCTCTTTCTACCTCTACTATATATATATTTATATTCTGTGTATCTCTGGGATGGGCCAGTATTTTTGTAGGGTTTGGTTTGAGTACAGGGGGTGTTTGACGAAGGAAAAGGTCGGAAGGAGTCGACCGGTAACAGGGTGTCACAGAAGTCCATCGGAAAGTGACATAGGCAGAGGACACGTGGAGATAACAACGGTCAATACGTAAACGGGTGATGAACTCCTCCTGACATGGAATTTGGACCGCAGACTAGCGTCTAGACCAAGGACCAGTGGAGGAGTAGGGATCTCTACTGAGGTCAAAGGTCTCCCTTCCTGTGAAGAGTTCCGGAACCAAATACGATTTTCGGTGAGAAAAAAAAAAAAAGAAGAATTTTAAAACATGACCTCATATCGACTAATTGTTTACAACACTATCAAAGTCTACTTGTCACTTCCCTGAGTCAGTATGTACATAGGTAAGAAACGGTTTGAGGGGAGGCTAGGGCTGAGGGTGTTTTGTGACTCGTCTCAAGGTACACGATATGTCATCCAGGAACAGCTAATAGGTAAAAAGTTTTATAAACAAAAATAAATAAATGAACCGACGTGACCCAGAAGTGACACCGAGTACCCTAGAATAATTATCAACGCCGTACGTCTGCGAATCCATTCCGTACACCCTAGGTCAAGGGACTGGTCCCTAGTTTGGGTTCGGGGGACATAACCCTCATACCTCAGAATCGGTAACCTGGTGGTCCCTTCAGGGAGTCAATAGGTAAAATTTATATCATCACACACGTACAGGTAGGGTTTGAGGGATTAACCCAACTATAAGTACTGATACGTCAATGTTTAAAAACACACACCAATCTTGAAAATTCTAGATGAGGGAAGCGTTGAAAGTTCATATGTCATCTCGACCCATTGATATGAGGGGCCCGACATGTAATGTACGGGTCCTGAGCAAATGGAATGACTGTCGTTCAAACGCGGAAAACTGGCGGAAGGAGTTAAAGTCGGTAGGGGTCGGAAGACGGAGACCCCTGGTGGTCAGACAAAAGACATAGATACTCAAGCCAAAACCACCAAAAAATAAATTAAAAATCAATAATAATAATAAAAATGTGAAATAAACACGTCCACGACCCAGAAGAAACGATGACCTCCCGGAGGAGGTCGACGGTGGTCGTCGTTCGACGGGAGATCAATGGCGCGACCCCGAAGAGTGACGTCACCAAAGAGAGCAACGTCTCTTGGCCGAGATCCTCGAACCCAAAGGCCTCAACACCCCGTCCCCGAATCAGAGGTACCGGACACCTTAGAAGAGTCTAGTCTCTACCTTGGGTACAGAGGACACAACCGTCCACCTGAGATGGTGACTCCGTTGGCCCTTCGGGACAAACAAAGACTATTTTACAAAATTAGACACTTACTCTTAGAACCGTGGTACTGGTGTGTCACCTCCGACTGACGTGGCTGGTACCACGAATCGTGGGTCCCGAAGAGACCGTGACTCTAAGGAGTTCCGTGAGGACTCTGGAAATACATACAATTGTCGTGGGATCTCTAAGAGTCGTGTAAACAAGTGAATAAGTAAGTTGTCAGTGACCTCTCGAAAGACACACACACGCGCGCGCGCGTGCGCGTGTGCGCACGAGTACACACCTCCAGACACAAGTGTGGCACCCGTCACACCACCCCTGACCTCACACTACTCTCCGTCCTGTCCTTTCTCGACCTCTGGTCGGTGAGAGGGGCACACGCCCCTTCCGTCTTTTCCTCGGATTTGTCGGGTTCTTGTTAGCGTTTCTGCGGACACGTCTGTCTCCGACGAGAGGACGTCTGGGACGTGCACCCCCGGAGCGTGGTCGTCCCCCGTCGTGGACCCTCGAAGGATCACTACGGTTGGGAGCCGGGGGAACCTGGAGGACTCAGATTTAGACGTACGATTGTCACAGGGATCCCCTGGGTGTCCGTGTAAGTCTATACCTTTCATTACCAGGGTTGATGTTTGAGTACCTGTCTACTCCTTCTTCACACTGATCGTTCCTTCCGAACGGTAAACCCTTCTTTACTCTAGAAAACGGAGGTAGTCACTAAGAGTGAACTGACGTCCCACTTTAGTGGACAACCCAAAATTTTTCACAACTGAGGACGGAGGGGAGGGACTCTGTGACTAAATTGACTCTACTCCGAAGTCGTGACCCTAAAGTGTCTCGAGGGGATCACTAAAATGTTTGGTGACCGGAAACAGTACAAATTCTATACTTTCTAAGATAGACCTGCTCCTTTGTCCCATTTGTCTAGTCCACTAAGTCGTCCTGGTTATCACACACAAAGACACACACCTCTCAACCCACTTACTCCTTCCACTCCGCTCCCGGGAGGTGAGGGGAACGACCGACACACTGGTCTTCCGACGAGTAAGGTGACGAACAGGTGAGTCTTCCGACGAGTAAGGTGACGGACAGGTGAGAGGAGTGGACCTGCGGACCTAAGACGACGGGGGACCACCACTAAAAGTCATACCGTGTCAACAGGGACCTCCAAAGTAAGTTCGGGGCGGAATCAAGTAGTGTTTGGATACTGGTCCTAAGGGTCCCACACCGAACGACCCTCCCTTTAGGACTCTCGATGTGTACTACTCGTCGAATCGTCATTAAAGTCCTCAGCGAGGACGTGTCCCTTCGAGTCCCTCGAGATCCAGTGACTAGTTCGTGCCCAGACCGTACACGGACACTGAAGTGCACGGACACTGAAGTGCACGGACACTGAAGGCCACGGTCCCCAAACTCCTTTAACCAGAGTAGTCGGTCACTGTTCACGGACACTATAGTTCGTAGTCCTTCATGTCTCCACCTTTCACTGTTTGAAGTATCATTTGTCGTTGACGGGAAATAAGACAAGACATATCACTTCTATATAAAAATGAATTAATGGTACAGATTAACATTGTGTACGGATCTCCTATACACAATCCTGTGTGTAGAGTGTCTGTTCCTTTGTTCAGATTCTCGAATTCCTGGAACGAGTTCCAATAGCTGAGGATTGACTGTCCACGTCGGAGACTCGGGGCCACCCTGGTGCGTCAAACAGGGTCGAGGAGGACACAGGACCGTCCTAGCCCTCCAGAGGGACAAGTTTCTGGACGAGTCGTCAAAATCGGACTGAGGGCCCACCCAGGCACACCACGGAGGCCCGCGGACGTCGGGGAAAACGAGGATTACGGGGACTGAACCCAGGAAGGAAGACGTCCCGTCGAGGTCTCTCGAAGCCGTCCTCCTGTGGGAACGGGACAAGACCATCGAAGAGGGACGTCGGTCGAAGACCCCACCCCAGTCCGGTCCAACACTCCTCTTAGTCCTCTCTTCGTCCTTCCCACACTCGAACACCAGTTGTGAAAGGAGACTGGACCCTGGAGGGAGAGAAGAGGGACTACAAAGGGCGGTGAGTCTAGTCGAGGAGAGATACGGAGGGGAGCGGGGGCGGGGGGTCCTGCTCACGAGGATATCGAGACGACACCCAGTCTCAGTGACCCCCACCCCCATCTTACGTCTAAGGATCCGAGGTCGGGACTTCTAAGACTAGGTCCCCCAGTGAGTTCACCCTGGACTTTTAAACTTAATAATGATTTGTTGGGTCGTTTAAGACTACTTGTCCCAGGAGACTTATGAAAACTTTTCGTAAATTGTCTTGACGGTGAGTGTAGACACTGGGGTCCAGTTCTCATATTTTTTACGGGTACAAATTTATAAATTCTCAACACTTAGTTCGATTGTGTGACAGTTCATGTGGAACCATTGGTGGACCGTCCGACCCTAAGGACCTGGGACCTCAAACCTCGGTCTTCCGTCCTGTCGTCTTCCTCCCCGGCAGGGTCGGGGGTCAGGAGGGGGACGAGAAGGGTAGAGACCGAAACTGGGAGAAACACGGGACTCTTTAGACAACGAGTTCGTTCTCGTGGGGGCCGGAAGTTCAAGTTCGAGTCGGGTGGGAGAAGGGTGGGTATTCGTCGACGTAGAACTAGTGGATAGGACGACCCTCTACCCGGGTCCTCCTCTGGACGTAACCGCGACCCTCGTCCCTACGATCCCAGGTCCACCAGTATCGTGCCGGGCCTCCCCCGCCCCGAGGTCCACCGGTGTGGGGGAACAGGAGAGACCGACGGACGTGGCCCGCCTCCCACGTTGGTGTCCCACTGGGCTCGTCCCGGAGATTTGGTCGCGAAGAGATTGACATCGCACTCGTCTTGAGTGGACCCTAGACCTCTAAGACTCAGTCATCCAGACTCCATCTCTGTTCTAAGGTGCAAGGATTGTCGGAGGGTCCCGTTCGGTTATGACAACCGGGTGTCCGGTGTGAATCTTGTCGTCTCGGGATCCCTTCCACCCGCCTCAAAAGGATATTTCCTGGTCCTTCAGGTAAAGGTCCGATACGACCGGAGTATCAGAGACGACCGGAGTTCGGGAGTCGAGACGACCGGTTCGTGTTTGCACCGGTGTCTGTTTGCAGTTACTTACTCGTACCGACACGCGGTTACTTTAGAATAAAAATCTGTGACTTAAAACTTAAAGTAAATTAATAGGATACTGTTTTTTCATAAAAAGACACGTAAGAAAGTTGATAAATTTTTACATTTTTAACCCCTAAGGGACCACCAGATCACCAATCCTGAACCGGGAAAGTGACGTCACCAGACCCAAGTTAGGGACCGACGTCTTGATAGAGCGTTCGACCCACCACACCAGTTTTTAATTTTTTTTTTCATTTTTGACAAGAATCGACCACACGGTATGATTTTGTCTATCACCCGGTCAGTACCGGGGTCTAAAGATTTTGTATTCCTACAAAATTGTATCGACGTTATGATTGTAGTGTGTATTTTTACTAATCATCATTATAAATTATATAGTCTCTTCCGTTACCGTGGAGTGAGGTCATGAGAACGGACCTTTTAGGGTACCTACCTCCTCGGACAATCCGACGTCAGGTACCCCAGCGCTTCTCAACCTGTGCTGACTGACTGAAGTGAAAGTGAAAAGTGAAAGGACGTAATCTCTTCCCTTACCGTTGGGTGAGGTCACAAGAACGGACCTGTTAGGGTCCCTGCCGCCTCGGACCACCCGACGGCAGATACCCCGACGTGTCTCAGTCTGTGCTGACTTCGCTGAATCGTCATCGTTATAAATTATAATAGTTCATGGAAAAGTCACAATTTTAAAGATTAAGAGTATCTTCTATTAAGTGGTGTCAGAATTACATATTAGTGACATAGGGTTAGACAGGAAAATAGGAAAGGAACAGGTGTCTCACCGAGTCACCGAACGTAGGGGTATTTGTAGTATAATGTAAAGTGGTTATCTACCGAGATATTAGAAATGGAAACGACTGAAGGAAACCGTCAATGTCTTTTATAGCAAACATACGTTAAACGTTAATATCCACTTACATACTTGTGTTTTTAACTTTTATTCGACAAATGAGACACATTGTACATATTTTGAAATGATGTAAGGTTAACTTTTCTTTTTAAAAACTACAGTTTAAAGTTAAACAATTTTTTCATTTTTCCTTGTACCCTTTGGGGACAGAGACATAACTCCAAATAAAAGTCTCCAGTTGTAAAAATCACAATTTATTACCTCCGGGAATACAAAAAATATAAGAAGACGAATTCTTGTTTCGTTTATCTTAGATAAACATGTTCACTAGATTTACAATTTATGAGTAATGTTACATGACAGACTTAACATAACACAAGGATGGAGACTTAATTTCTCAAAGAAAGGGTTTGAACCACATTCATACAAGATTTCTTGTTCCTTAGTCCTAGACTCTAATGGTGCCTTAGAAATTCCGGGGGAGTCGATTATCGTCTGACTTTAGAGTCATACCTTAGTGGGATGTTACAGTTCCAAAAGACACGTCAGACGGTAGAAAGACGGTTACTCGAAGGGAAGAACGGAAGTGGGGGTGGGACGTTACTCGTATTTGATGATTGTTATAGATTGATGACTAATTATTATTATAAAGTAAAAGTAAGTTTATAAAATGTAAATATATGGACACGTTTATAATTTATTACGTTTATAAAGTTAACGTATTTTAGGTTTAACACATCAATTAGGAGAAGAAAAGACAGGTAACTTATATTAGTCGTTTACAAATAACTCATGACGATACCGGTTTGTTCTAGAAAAAAAAAAACGAGACGAAGGTGAACTCAAGTGTAGAACATTAAAGGATCTTTCTTCAATCGTTGGAATTCTTTAATCGGACATAATATATATATAAAAAACATAATATAAAGATTACCCGTCGTATGTGCCAAGAAAGGTCGTCTACAGTATCATTAAGACAGTAAACAGTAGGAACGGTAGATATAAGTTTAATTGTGTTATGATCTTACAGGAAAGAGGAGGAGACACCTCCCGTCCGGGATTTGGAACGAGAACTGTCAATCAAGAGTGGTCTAAATGGGGTTCTGGTTGTAGAAGAGCGTTGATATATCGTTTGATTCCTTCCCTAGACCTGAAAATTTTTAATAAAATTAACGAATGGATCAAGTCATCATACTAGACTTTGAATGGTCTTTGGACATGAACAGTTTCAGAAAGGATACTTAAAAGAACTTCTACTTCGTGAAAACGTTTTTGTTGGTTCATGTTGTTACAACAAAACAAGAAATCGGTGATTCAGTAAAGACTGAGAAACACTAGGGTACCTGTTATCGGACGGTCCGAGGAGACAGGTACCCCAAAGGGGCCGTTCTTATGACCTCTCCCAACGGTAAAGGAGGAAGTCCCTTAGGAGGACTGGGTCTCTATCTTGAAGACAGAGGACGTAACCGTCCGCTCAAGAAATGGTGACTCGGTGGTCCCTTCGGGGTCATATTGTTCAACAACAAGTCAGCGATTCAGTACAGACTGAGAAACGTTGAAGTACCTGGTGACGTACGGTCCGAAAGGACAGGAAATGATACTCGGTACGGCACGTCCCGGTGGGTTCTACCTGCCCAGAACTACCTCTCAAGACTGTTTTACACCAGGTGACCTCTTCCCTTTCCGCCTAGTGAAGTCATAAGAACGGAATACTTGGGGCATTTGTCATACTCATGTTGCTATTGACAAACATTTACTGTTTTCTGTGAGAAGATTCATGTACACGGACGACGTGTCGAATTATTTGAGAAAGAGAACAAAGAGACAGAATACATTCAACTTAAAGGTGTCGGGGTCGGTCTCTCAGATCTTTCTATGTTCTTTTTCCTTAAAGGGGGAGAGGATGTATCATTTTATATGTATTACATTTACATGGTAAACTTATTAAAAAAGTCACATGACAAGACAGTGAACTTCATGCAAGTGTAGCACGAGCGAAGCCGTCGTGTATATGATTCATGTAAGTGTAATAACATGTCACCAGTCATGGTAGGTAGAGGTATGTAAAAAGTAGAAGGGGTCGACGTAGGTAATTTGTTGAGGGGGAGGGATAGAGGACCGTTTGTGGTAAGATGAAAGTAAAAGATCCTTAAACTGATGAGATCCATGACGTATTTTGACCTTAGTGTCCAAAACTGAAAACCATTGAGTTTTGAAGACCTGTGGTTTACACACCCGAAAAGAGGGTGTGATTGGGTAAGAGGTCGAGAGGTCTGTGGTTGATACAGGAGTTAAATTCTGTTAAGACTGTAACAGATGGACCTCAGTCACAGTCTGAAGTACCCAATTCCTGAGTCAGGAAGTTCTGACGGGGAGAAGGGTTGAAGACCGGTCAGTACTCAGATCCACCGAATGGACACGAAGAATAACCGATCAATATTTACCTCTAAGGGCGTTGAGGAAGGAGTCCAAACTAAAAGATCTCACCAAGTGTCTCAAGTCCTTTTGTCAAATAATGTCTTCCTCAGTTGAGTCCTTGTTAGTCGACCTTCTGTACGTATCTCGTTCTCTACCCCCTGCTTCGCACCACAAGGATTCGGGAGAGAACCACTCAGTGGGAGGGTCGTGGAGGTGTACAAGTGGTTGAGACTTAGGGTGGGAAAACCCAAAAAACACCTCCGAAATAATGAAACGACAACAATTCAACACAGGTCGAGAAACACTGGGGTACCTGACGTCGTGTGGTCCGAGGAGACAGGAGATGGTAGAAGATCTCAAACGAGTCTAAGTACAGGTAACTCAGTCACTACGGTAGGTCGGTAGTGTAGGAGACGATGGAAGAAACCGATGGAAGTCAGAAAGGGTCGTAGTCCAGAAAAGGTCACTCAGTCGAGAAGTGTAATCCACCGGTTTCATAACCTCGAAATCGAAGTCGTAGTCAGGAAGGTCAATTATAAGTCCCAACTAAAGGAAATCCTAACTGACTAACTAGAAGAACGACAGGTTCCCTCAGAGTTCAGAGGAGGTCGAGGTGTTAACCTTTCGTAGTTAAGTAGTCACGAATCAGAAGAAATACGAGGTTGAGAGTGTAGGTATGTACTGATGACCTTTTTGGTATCGAAACTGATATGTCTAGAAACAACCGTTTTACTATAGAAACGAAAAATTATGTGACAGATCCAAACAGTATCGAAAGAAAGATTCCTCTTTAACAGAAAATTAAAGTACCGACGACAGTGGTAGGCGTCTCTAATACATCGGGCTCTTTTATTTTAGACAGTGACGAAGATGAAAAAGAGGAAGACACACTGTCCTTCACTACCTGGTCTACAGTACTAGAAACAAAAAACTTACAACTCAAAATTCGGTTGAAAAAGTGAGAAGAGGAAGTGGGAGTAGTTCTCTGAGAACTAAAGGAGAACCGAAAGACGGTATTCCCACCACAGTAGACGTATAGACTTCAACGACTATAAAGAGCACCGTTAGAACTAAGGTCGAACACTAAGTAAGTCGGGCTGTGAAGAGTACTACATGAGACGTATATTCAATTTATTCGTCCCACTGTTATATGTCGGAAAAACACGAGGAAAGGTTAAAACTTGGACAGTCAACAAGTCACAGGTCCAGATTGACAACGAAGAACTGAGTGTGTGTCGAAAAAGTCCATTGTACCAGACCATGAGGGTAGAGAAGTTCTTAAAAGGTGTCAAACAACACTAGGCGTGTTTCCGAAATCACATCAGTTACTTCGTCTTCATCTACAAAAAGATGAAGACTTCGTTCATCTTAAAGGAACGAAAGAGGTACTAGGTTGCTTACAACCGTTAAAATAGAGACCAAGGAGACGGAAAATATTTGGGTCGAACTTGTAGACTTTCAAGAACCAAGTGTCTGACACTTCGGATCGGACTTCCTAAAACTCGTATTTATTGGAATGATCATATACTTTTCTCACGTTTACATACCATCAAACTTGTGAAAAACCGAAACGGGAAGAAACCCTAACCTTACTTTTGACTGGAAAAGATCAGGACACCGGTGACGACTCAAAAGGTTTAAACGACTGTATAGCTCACGTTATGAAATTGTCGTACCTAGTAATAACGTATACACTCACGTACGGACGAATCAACGAAGTCAACACAGGTTGAGAAACACTGGGATACCTGACATCGGGTTGTTCGAGTAGACAGGTACCATAAGAGATCCGTTCTGACGACCTCACCCAACGGTACGGGAAGGGGTCCCCCAGAAGGACCGGGTCCCTAGCTTGCGTACAGAGGACACAGAGGACGTAACGACCGCCTAAGAAATGGCAACTCGGTGTCCCTTTCGGACTTAGTAATGAATCACTTTCACTTCAACGAGTCAGCACAGACTGAGAAACGTTGGGCACCTCACATCGGGTAGTTTGAGGAGGTAGGTACCCTAAGAGGTCCGTTCTTATGACCTCACCTAGTAATGAATCCATATCAATTTATTTCGTAACCGAAACCGTACGGACAGAAGAGGAACCTCGACCTCCCCCGCGACTTTTAAGGTAGGGAAATTAGTCCACAAATCAAAGAGACTGTTCGTCTGAGTAAGTGTTCTTGAGTCCACACCAACTTTCCCCAAACAATATTTTTGTTGTCGGAAGGAATAGTGAGGTGAGAAGCTCGACAAAGGGGTCACCGAGTCACCCTTTCTTAAATGGACGTTACATCCTCTGGACGTTACATCCTTTGGACCCAAACTAAGGACCCAACCCTTCTAGGGGACCTCTTCTCGTACCGTTGGGTGAGGTCATAAAAACGGACCTCTTAGGGTACCTGTCTCCTCGGACCACCGGACGCCAGGTATCCCACCGTATTCTCAATCTGTGCTGACTTCGCTGAATCGTATGGGTGCGTACACAGTCCTTGTTGTACTTTTAGTTTATATACAAAGACTAATATTCAAGTGTTAACGTGTCATAAGTTCCAAAAAGGTACGATATCGTACACAGCCTTAAAGGAAGGAAAGATTCCGACTTACGAAAAGTGAAAATACGAATATGGTGTGAAACAAAGAAGGAAGGTCTTTATTACGAAAACTTAAGTGAATACAAGAAGTCTATTTAGAACTGTATATATAAGTCTAACCAAAGTATATATTCCCTTTTCAGACTTTGATAAAGAAAGAAAGAACATGACTATAGGTAAATAATCGAATAAAATTTTATAAATAAACTCCCAATTTGTTTTATTGTAAATAAAGATAGAGTTCGTCAAGAGAGACACTTATCATTCAACTGACGACTCATTGACAGGAAGTACGGTCCTCTTCTTACACGAAACCAAAAAGTAGAAAGGAGAGAATAGTTCTGTCCTAAGGACCGTCATATGATCTGTGATCCCTCAGACCCCAACAGTAGATTCACCGGTCAGTATATACCAGTGGAGGTGACCGGTCATAACCGGTTCTCGAGACACGTAGAGTCCGTCACGTCCTTCTTATAAGGGGTACAACCAGGTGTCTGTCTCCTTGAAAAAACTCAGTGTAATTTACAAAAGTCTTCAACATCACAGGAGAAGAAAGACCGTCCGACACCCATAGGAGCAGTAAGTGATGTGTCCACAAAGGATTCTGGAGGACACCCGTCCCATAACTCACCCGTGACTTCAGGGTCCCTCGTCGGGAAGAGTGGACGAAATCCTTCAGGTACCAGGTCCACACCACTTGGTCACGTCTAAGTCGTTAATCTTGACAATTGACAGAAAAGAAAAAAAATTGACTTTTGTCTTAATTGTCCTAAGAAAGAGGGAACAGAGGATTTCTAATCAGATGTAAAATAAACATTAATTCATCACTCACTGACCGTAGATCGTCTATGAGTCTTTATGACGACCATCCATCCATTCTCGACAAGAGTACATTTCACACTGGTTTATTAGATTAAGACTGGTTTTTAGATAAGATGTTGTCCATTAATATCTTAGCCACGGTAAAAATCGGAAATTTATATTCTTTATGGAATGTTAACACAAAAGAACCGGACCCGTTAATTTTTTTTTAGGTACAGAGACCACGTGTCCAACTGAAAAGACGACAACACCAGTATGACCGGGACCAAGGTCCCAGACCTCTCGTGTCTCGAGGTTAGGACTGGGACCATTGGTTTGACAGGATACGTGTAGATCGGAAGCCCCAGATTTAAAGTAGTTCGTGTAGTCTTTACGACTGTGTTACTAATGACAAACTGAAAACTAACCACTGAGATTTTATTATAGACTTCCAAGTCTCTCTCCATCGGGTTTCACCGTCTTTCAAGTACCCCAAACTCTGGTTATGGACCCATGTTTAGAACACGAAAAGGGTAAAACCTCTTAAGTGAAGTGAAAAGAGATTTCAAATAACAGATATTTTACTATTATTATGTATGGAATATCATCATAACGTTCATAAATCACTCTATTGTTTTCCCATATAAATGTGTAAGTAATTTCCCGTCGGTAACAGTGACTTATTTTCGACAACACAGAATACTTTGTTAACGGAATTTACTATATCGTAAACCAGACTTCGTATTAAAATCTGACTGAGATTTAAGGAACTTTACAACATAATAACCATGTAAAAAGTACACTTACAACCATAAAGTGAACGATAAACGACGACTCTTTCGATTATAGTCGGTACCAAATTAAATCATTGTCAAAAATAAGAAAGTTTTGATAGAAGACTTAAAGTCTTTTGGAGATAATTAGACATATGACATTAATTTCGTGTAGAATTTTTCTTGAAAAAAAGAACTCCTTTGTTTCAAACAAACTCAAAATTTAGTGGGTGTTAGAGTGTTATGTCTTCATTTATCAGTAATGATAGTGAAACCTTATAAAAGAAAACTACAAAGAATAAAGTATTTAAGAACATACATTAACTATATTACCAAAGTCCAGTGATGTGTTTATAAAAGACAACAGAATCAGACCCAAGGGACTTTGATTTAAGATTCTCTACTTAATTTTTTTTTACGTCATCCAATAGACCCTCCACCAGGGTCTTTTGTGTCAATTACCCCTTCATTCTATTCTTTCACTTACTTCCGTCGTTTACGATATAATAGTTCGTTCAAGGGTCCTACGTGATGACCTTATATCAGGACGACCCTTTGAAGTCCCCTGTCACACCTCGTGTGCGAAGTTCCAATTGTAGGGACGTACTCCCTCAACCCCATGAATAGATGGTCGAGGACAGACAGACAACTGACTTCCGACGGTCCCCTCCTCTCGTCTCCTTCTGTAAGTCAAGGGGTCGTGAGTACCGACGGAACACGAAATCGTCTCGACCGAGACCGCCGTCTGTTTCGGGAGTCCGTCTCAACGTCCTTCAGTCCGATCCCACTGTACCTTCCTTGGCCCCAAATACCCGTCTGTGACTGTTATCGTTGAGTGGGTACAATAATTTTCGACTGACATCTTCTCAGGGGTCACACCTACTCATGGAGGAGTTCTACATGCGAGGACGTCACTGAAGAAAAGGATAAAAGAGAAGGAGGAGTATCGTTTTAAAGAGTGTCCTCAATACATGTTGGTGACAGAGGTGTAGAAGTGTGTGACAAGAGACGAGTTGTACCAAATATTCAGAATAGAGAGAGAAATTTTGTGGTGAAAATAATTGAACGGTGTTTGGAGGTAAAACGGTTTTTTGAACAATGCGAACAGTAGTCGGTCGGAGAGTCTTCGTATCTAAGGTCCAGAAGGAAGATCTTTGTGACAGAAGTGAAGACACTGACGTGTCAAGAGGGTGGCATCAGAGGACCCCACCCAAGAGATGGACGGTTACCATCTCCCGGAGTCCTGACTCAGAAATCACAAAGGTAGGGAGAGAGTGAGAAAACCAAACAAATATACACAGAACATGAGTATTAATTTTAAGAATTCATATCTTTTACAGTTGTAAAATATTAGACAAACCCTATCTATATGTAAAATTTTTATTTTAAACACCTATGAAAAACGTAACAAGTTTATAAAGTACAATTTTTTTCTCCCTTTTAAAATGATTGGTCAATCCTTGTGACTATTTCGGTAATCGTTTGGTTTCAAGGAAGACTTTTGTAAGTGTAGAGGTCGAGAGTAAGAAATCCTTTGAAGTCAGAGTTTCTCCGTAGGTTCAACGATTTCAGTACCCAAGTTTGAGTAATAAAAATAAGGATTCTCTCTGGGAGTCTAGAAATGAATTTCGGATAATTTAGAATTGAAATGTTCCACACAATTTTGATCACGTTTCATTTTATAACAGTCTTCTCGTTTCTCTTCTTTTTATACATTTTTGTTCTATACTTTCAAAATTTTCTATTTACCAAAGATAATTTACGTATATTCATTTAGGTATTTAATAATATGGAGACAAAGTACCCCGGGACTCTCATAACAAGGTTTACCGTGTTATGATATACTACCATTATTATGGTTTATTAGTTATTACTAACAGTAGTATGTACAGTTGTTATTACTGACAAGGTGTATGAGATTCTTACCCCCACGTAGTCATTATGTAAAATCTTTTTTCGGGTAATTTCAGTTGTAATAAAAAACAAAATTACAGCTTTGTATTGTGTGATAAAGACAACGGGTGTAATATTACTTTAGGAAATACCTTTTCACGGAATTCCTACCCTTGACGTCTGTGTCATGTCCAACATTCGAGACACTCGTATCCTTTATATGTAAAGTAAGTCTATCTTAAACGGTGAAAATATAGGTGTCAAAGGGACTCTCATATCAACGTTCATCTAACAGATTTCCCTTACTTCCCTTTAGAGAATCTTTTGTTTTTTTTTTCTCAAGATTACAAGAAATAAAAGTCTTTCTCATGAAGTCGAAAATTTCGAGACTTACAATTTATTACGTGGATACACCTATGTTTTGTGTAATTTACAATTATGTTCGTTACGTTTACTTAAAATATTTACATAAAGAATGGAGTTTAAGACAAAGTAAATCAAACTGTCTTCAGAGTAATTTTTATAAAACTACTTCCCCTTTACCGGGTGACTACCGATAAACTTTCCCTACCTTTCCTCTAATACTATTCAAACCATCACGAAATATTTAATGAAGAATTTTTAAATGTTCTCTTTCCAATTCAAACCGGAAGACGAAAATAACTAACACAACTTCTTTCGATACAAAGATAGTCTACCACATATGTAGACACTTTAAGAGATTCCCCAGCTATCCCCCCTATCAAACAATTATATCTCGGAGTCAGATATTGGTCTCTTCCATTACCGTTGAGTGAGGTCATGAAAACGGACCTCTTAGGGTACCTACCTCTTCGGACCACCCGACGTCAGGTACCCCAGCGCTTCTCAACCTGTGTTGACTACGTTGAATCGTCGGTGTCGTCAGATATTGAATTTTTTTTTTTTGAAAGAAGTAAAGGACAAAATATTGTAAGGTGTAAAACCCATATATTTTAAACGATTATACAATGGTCTTAAAGTATCTACAAAAGAGGGAAAAAGAAGGAAAGAAGGAGAAACAAAAAACCTCCCGTACATGTCTCTAAACAGGATTGAGTATAGGGGTACGAGGTGTAGACGGTTAATGGTCGTAAGGGGTGGTCTCACTATACGACCGTTGTAGATTGCTTAGATGGGACTGTATAGTACAAGTGGTTCGAGGTACCAAATGGAATCCCAAGTGAGAACCAGAACATGTAAGATACTCCAACCTGTTTACATGTTACTGTAAAGGTAGTAAAACCATAGTATCTATCATAAAAGAAAGAGGAATTTTTAGGAGACACGAGGCGGATAAGTAGAGAGTGGGACAGGTGGTGGACGATCGTTGATGACTAGAAAAGTAACAGAAGTGCCAAAACGGACACACTGCTATATTACATCACTCTGAGTGTGTGATACATCGGAAGAATCTGACCGAAGAAAGGGAATCACTATTCGCAAATTCAAAGAACGTACACCACAGGATTGAACCATTGAGTAATGAAAAGTCATGACTTATTATAAGGTATAGACCTACCTGGTTAAATAAAGAGGTAAGTAAATGACTTCTAGTGAACCACCTAAGGTTTATAACACTTTATACTAATTTACAACCTCTTACTTTACCGTTGGGTGAGGTCATAGGAACGGAATTTTTGGGGTACCTGTCTCCTCCGACCATCAAACTTCAAGTACCTCAGTGTTTTCTCGACCTGCACTGAATGATTCCTTGTTGTTTTTATTGAATAAATTTACATGATATCCATAAGGTAATTGATTTTTCTTTGATAAAGGGAAGGTTTAATTTGTATATTAGTTGTCTGAATGAGTACTCGTAGGTTTGATCTGACTTGTCCTTGGAGGAAAGAAGATGAAGGCACGACACAGGTAGAACACAATTAACGTACCAGTTATTATAGTAGTACAACTAAAATAGGTAAAAGATAAGTAAATAAAATTCCTTTGGTCCTTTTACATAATTTTGTGGGTTTACTTAGATGGTTCTTCACAGCAATATTCGTCTCTACCGACAAAGGACCTTTGACTGGTTCATCTGCCTATCCGTCTCTACCCACCGTTACGAACTATCGACTTCCTACTTTAGGATTTACACTCTATTCTTTTCACCAAAGTCCTATCGTCTCATTACCAATGTCAGGACATCCTGTATGTCACCACACCATCTTTATCGGAGGGACCGACAAAACTAATTGTTCACTTCTGGATTCAAAGTCCTGACGATTTTTTACGATTCACTATACATGTATATGTATGTAGTAACAACCACTCTCCCCACGTTTGGAAACCAGGTCTTAAACCATACTTAGATCTCTCTCACCGTAGAGAACACCCTATGATCGTTCGATATGATGGAACAACCGAAGACTTGACACATACCTATGTATTGTACCCCAATTTATATAGCAATGTCTTGTCGAGGAAACTTCTCCACCGTGGAGTCCGAAAGACTGGCTTTGGCAGTAGAAACCCGGTTTCCGGTCGACGGGAAAGGGTGAACGAAGAATAGATCTCAATGGTGGGATATAAGACAGGTGTCTCGATATTTCACTTGGGGTACAGATTAAAATTTAAATATTATTGGTACAGTTTTTCCTTTTTCCTTGATCACCTCAACTATAATCCTTCTACAAAAATTTGGAAACACAGGTTTATTATAATGAATTCGTACATTAGTTTATATTTCATAATAATTACTCTGGTTGTTCATAAAATATGACAGAAACTTTAGGTGACACAGAAAATGTGTATGTTCTGTAGAGTAGACCTGGGCTTACGTAAAGTTCAAAGTTTTGGGTGTACACCTAGTACGATGATATTTTCGACTTGGTATTTCTTCCGACTCTCGGTTTCTTGACTACGAAAGGTTCACACCACGACCTCTTCTGAGAACTTTCAGACAACCTGACGTTCCTCCAGTCTGATCAGTTAGGATTCTAATAGTTGGGAAATGTGAGTGACTGACTACGACTTCGACTTCGAGATTATGAAACCGGTGGACTATCCTCTTCGACTGAGTGACCTTTTCTGGGACTACGACCCTTTCTAACGTCCGGTTTCCTCTTACCTCGTCGACTCCTACTCTACCGGTCTGTGGTAGTGACTGAGTCACCGGTACTTGAACTCGTTTGAGGACCTCGATTACCTCCTGTCTCCTGGACCTCACCACGTCAGGCACCCCAGTGGTTCTCAGTCTGTACCGAATCGTTGACTTGGTTTCGTTGGTGTTTAACCAGTTGTGTGTCATAGGTCATAATCGATCCTGAATTTTTTTAAAAGAAAAATCGTAAGAACTTTATAGAGTACAATTTTCCTCTCCCTTTAAAATGATTAGTAAATCCTTGTCCAGATTTCTGTAATCGTTTGGTTTCGTGGATGACCGTCTTTGTAAGTACAGAAACCGACAGTAAGAAACCCGTCAAGTCAGAGTGTCTTCTGTCGACTCTTCTTCTCCGTAGATTCAACGGGTTTAATATACAGGTTTGAGTAGGAATAATAAGGATCATCTCCGGGGGTCTAGGAATAAATTTTGGATAATTAAGAATTGAATGTCTCGTAGAATTTTTATCATTTTTCATTTTACGACCGTCTTTTCGTTTCTTCTTTACAATATCTGTACTTTCAAAATTTCCTATTTGCCAACGATAATTCACATACATATATGTGATCTCTCACACAATTTTTCGTCTCTACAGTGAAACAGGTGTTTCCAGACATATCAGTTTCGATATCAAAAAGGTCCTCAGTACTCAAATTCACTCTAACCTGGTATGTCTTCCGACTTGTGACTTCTTAACTACGAAAGGTTAATACCAAAACCTCTTCTGAGAACTCTGAGGGAACCTGACGTTTCTGGCCAGTTAGCATATCCTTTGGTTGGGACTTATAAGTGACCCTCCTGACTATGACTGCGACTTCCAGGTTATGGAACCGGTGGACTAGCTTCTCGACTGAGTGACTTTTTCTGGGACTACGACCCTTTCTAACTCCCGTCCTCCTCTTCCACCGTTGTCTCCTACTCTACCAACCTACTACAGTGACGAGTTACCTGTACTCAAACTCGTTTTACGTCGTCTATTACTTCCTGTCCTTTTGGACCCCACGACGTCAGGTACCCCAGTGTTCCTCAGTTTGTCCTGAATCGGTGACTTGTTGTTGTCGTGGTTTACATTTCTTCATTTAGGTATTTAGAATATGGACACGATGTAATCCGATAATCATAACAAGGTTTACCGTGTTATGTAATACTACCATTCCGATGGTTTATTAGTTATTGCTAACAGTACAAGACGTATGAAATTCTTACCTCCATGTACTCATTGTGTAAAATCTTTTTTCGGTTCGTTTTTTCAGTTGTTGAAAACACAATTATAATTCTGTATTACCTGAAGTAAAGTCAACAGGTGTAATATTACTTTGGGCAACCTGTTTCACACTGGGGTTCCTACCCTTAACGTCCGGGTCATGTGCGACATTCGAGTCACTTCCATCCTGTGTATGTAAAGTAAATCTACGTTAAACGATGAAAACATGGATGTCGAAGGGACTCTCACGTCACCGTTCACCTGACAGATTCGTCTCACTTCCCATCAGACAAAAGCCTTTTGTTTTTTCTTAAGATTCAAAGAAATACATCTCTTTCTCACGAAGTCGAAAATTTCCGGGCTCACAAGATATTCTGTAGATACGCATGGGTTTTGTCTCTGATTTGTAATTATTAGTTCGTGACGATCACTTAACTTTTCGTTTGAAACAAACAAGTAATTGAAAACCGGTGCCACCCGGAAACAACGAAACACGACCGAGAAAAGACGAACGCCTCTAACCCCCGATGACAAACGACGGAACACATCGGAGTGACGTCCCCGAGAAGAACAACGAAAAGAACGACCCGTCGTGTCCGACGTCCGCACACCTGAAGTCAACAACGTGATGGGTCCGAGTCGTCAACACCGAGTGCCCGAGTTCTCACTCCCGAATCACCAACGCCACGTCCCTGAATCAACGAACAGTCGTACATGTCAAAAGGGTCAGGCCCATCACTTGGACACAGGAGACGTGACCGTTCGTCTAAAATTAGGTGGCACGGTGATCCCTTTAGACGTTTAATTAGAATATTCACATAAAGAATCGAGTTGAAGACAAAGAGGATCGAGTTACCTTCAGTGTAAATTATTTGGGTCTTTATCTCAAACTACTTCCTCTTTACCGGGTGTCTCCTACTAAACGTTCCCTACCTTTCCTCTAATACTCCTATTAAAACCATTACAAAATATTTAAGAAAAATTTTTAACTGTTCTCGTTCCAATTCAAACCGGGAGATCAAAAGAACTAACACAACTTCTTTCGCCACCGAGATTGGTCTAGAACATATTTGGGTACTTTAAGAGATTCCCCGGTTACCCCCCTGTAAAACAATTATATCTGTAAGTTAGATACTGAATTTTTTTAAATAAGAGGTATAGGATATTGCATTGTGAAGTATAAAACCTATATATTTGAAGTGGTTATATAATGGAAGTGGTTATATGATGGTCGTAAAGTATCTAACAAAAGAGCTAAAAAGAAGAGATCACACAAGAAAAGAAAACTCCCCGAACACGTCTCAAAAGGGGATTAGGCACAGGGGTGTACGGTGTCGGTGGCTAATGGTCACTGGGGGTTGTCTGACTCTCTAACCGATGTAGATCACTTCGATGTGACTGAACAGTTACAGGGGGTTTGTGGTACCAAATGTAATCCCAAGTGAGAACCACAACACGTACGATACTCCGACCTGTTTACATGTTACGGTAATGGTATTAAAACCATAATATGTCTTGTAAAAGAAACAGGGTTTTCTTCTTCCTAGGAGACAGAAGGTGTATAAGTAGAGAGTCGGGGTGGTGGTGGACGACCGTTGATACCTAGAAAGGTAACAGAGGTGTCAAAACGGATAACCGCTACAGTATGTCTATCTTAATGTATGTGGTGCACCGCATAGTTTACCCGAAGGAAGTGAACCATTATCGTAAATTCAAAGGAGGACAACCAAAAGACTGAAGTGTCGAACAAAGAAAAGTCACGCCTTATTATCAGGTATAGACCTATCTAGTCAAACAAAGAGACAAATGAATGACCGATAGTAGAACCAGTGAAGGTTTAAAACAGTTTATACTAATTCACACGATAGCCGTCAGGTACCTAATGTTTTTTTCCTTTGTTTGACAAAGAAAGGGAAGTTTCAATTTGTATATTAGTTGTCCGAATGAAGGGTACTTGTAGGTTTGGTCGGAAAGAAGATGAAGTACGAGACAGGTAGAACACAATCAACGTAACAGCCATTATAGTAGGGTATTTAAAATAGGTAGAAGATAAATAAATAAAATTCCTTTGGTCCTTTTACATAATTTTGTGGGTTTACTTAGATGGTTGTTCACGGCAATGTTCGTCTCTACCGACAAAAGACCTTTGACTGGTTCATCTGACTACCCGTCTCTACCCACCGTTACGAACTATCGACTTCCTACTTTGGGATTTACACTTTTTTCTTTTCACCAAAATCCTATCGTCTCATTGCCAATGTCAGGACATCCTGTATGTCACCACACCATCTTTATCGGAGAGACCGACAAAACTAATTGTTCACTTCTGGATTCAAAGTCCTGACGACTTTTTACGATTCACTATACACGTATATGTATGTAGTAACAACCACTCTTCCCACGGTTTAAAACCAGGTCTTAAACCATACTTAGATCTCTCTCACCGTAAAGAACACCCTATGTTCGTTCGACATGATGGAACAACCGAAGACTTGACACATACCTATGTGTCTTTCACTTTCACTTCAGTGAGTCATCACAGGCTGAGAAACGCTGGGGCACCTGATATCGGGTGGTCCGAGGAGGCAGGTACCCTAAGAGGTCCGTTCTTAGGACCTCACCCAACGGTAAAGGAAGAGTCCCCTAGAAGGGCTGGGTCCCTAGCTTGGGTCCAGAGGACGTAAAGTTCGTCTGCGAAATTGGAGACTCGGTGGTCCCTTCGGGTTTGTACCCCAGTTTACATAGTAATGTCTTGTCGAGGAAACTACTTCAAACTGGACTCTGAAAGACTGATCTTGACGATACAACCCTGGATTCCGGTCAATGGGAAGGGTCAACGAAGAATAGATTACAACCGTGGGAGTAAAACAACAATCTTGGAATTATATATGTAGTCAAGTCAAGTCAAGTCACGAGTCAACACAGGTTGAGAAACGCTAGGGTACTTAACGTCGTACGGTCCGGAGGGACAGGTAGTGGTTGAGGGCCTCAAGTGAGTCTGAGTACAGGTAGCTCAACCACTACGGTAGATCGGTAGCATAGGAGACAGCAGGGGAAGAGGAGGACGGGGGTTAAGAAGGGTCGTAGTCTCAGAAAAGGTTACTCAGTTGAGAAGTGTATTCCACCGGTTTTATGACCTCAAAGTCGGAATCGTACTAAGGAAGGTTTCTTGTGGGTCCCGACTAGAGGAAATCTCACCTGACCAACCTAGAGGAACGTCGGGTTCCCTGAGAGTTCTCAGAAGAGGTTGTGGTATCAAGTTTTCGAAGTTAAGAAGTCGCGAGTCAGAAGAAGTGTCAGGTTGAGAGTGTAGGCATGTACCGGTGACCTTTTTTGGTATCGGAACTGATCTGCCTGGAACAACCGTTTCATTACAGAGACGAAAACTTATACGATAGATCCAACCAGTATTGAAAAGAAGGTTCCTCATTCGCAGAAAATTATAGTACCGACGTCAGTCGTAGACGTCACTAAAACCTCGGGGTTTTTTGTTTCAGACTGTGACAAAGGTGACAAAAGGGTAGATAAAGGGTACTTCACTACCCTGGTCTACGGTATCTTAATATATAAATCTTAAAATGTCACTTTTTATTTAACTTGGTGTAGACTTTAATTTTTTTTAAATCATAGATATAAGTTTGTGTTTTGGGGTTTTAAATTTGAATAATCCCAAATTTGGTTGTACACGTTTTAATATAATAAAAGGTATATAAGTTACATTTATAGTGACTCTAGTCCTTTACATATGACAGAAGTTTTCGAGAAACACAAAATGGTAATAACGTATAGAGTCAAAAGTCATCTGTATGAAGTCCACCAGTCGTAGGATAACACTTATCACGAAGACACAAGTTATTTCGTCTCAAATAACATACTTGACCTATACCTTGTCGTCTGACCAAGGTTTATCCTTTTCCTCATGCAGTTCCGACATATAACAGTGGGACGAATAAATTGAATATACGTCTCATGTAGTACTCTTTGCGACCTGACCTTCTTCGTGTTCGACCTTAGTTCTAACGGCACTCTTTATAGTTATTGGAATCTGTACGTCTATTGTGGTAGGAATACCGTCTTTCACTTCTCCTCGATTTTTCGGAGAATTACTTTCACTTTCTCCTCTCACTTTTTAAACCGAATTTCGAGTTGTAAGTCTTTTGCTTCTAGTACCGTAGGCCAGGGTAGTGAAGTACCCTTTATCTACCCTTTTGTCACCTTTGTCACTGTCAAAGAAACCCCCCGAGGTTTTAGTGACGTCCACCCTAACGTCGGTACTTTAATTTTCTACGAATGAGGAACCTTCCTTTCAATACTGGTTGGAGCTATCGTATAATTTTTCGTCTCTGTAATGAAACGACTGATTCCAGGCAGATCAGTTCCTATACCAAAAAGGACACCAGTACATACCTACACTCTCAAGCTGACACTTCTTTCGACTCGTGGCTTCTTAACTAAGAAAAGTTGACACCACGACCTCTTCTGAGAACTCTCAGGGAACCTGACGTTCCTCTAGGTTGGTTAGATGGAATTTCCTCTAGTCAGGACCCACAAGTAACCTTCCTGACTACGACTTCGACTTTGAGGTTATGAAACCAGTGGACTACGCCTCTCAACTGAGTAACCTTTTCTGAGACTACCACCCTTCCTAAACCCTGTCCTCCTCTTCCCCTGCTGTCTCCTACTCTACCGACCTACCGTAGTGGTTGATCTACCTGTACCCAAACCCATCTGAGACCCTCAACCACTACCTGTCCCTCCGGACCACACGACGCCAACTACCCCAGCGTTTCTCAGTCTGTGCTGACTCGTTGACATGACTTGACTTTGAGTAAGTTATTTAAATACTTTATATTTAATATAATAGTATATAACATAGTTAAAACATTCAAAAATTTTATATTTAATAATATAATAACAATCCTAAAAATACTAACGTTCGTTTCCTGGTATAAGAAGTCGAGAATCTTCCTGTAAAGACAATCCACAGAATTAGTCCGGAGGGTATTTGAGACTCTGTTCCTAAACTCACTTGCATCAATTAAATCTTCACTAGGGTCCTTTGTAAACATCCTTCACCTCTTCACTCTGTCTCTACTATAATTTAGTTATTTTTCATGCATATTATAGTATATTCTTTACTTAGCGGTCAGGTCCAAGTTACGTCCTATGTCCTACGAACCCCGACCACGTGACCCTACTGGGTCTCCCTATCATACCCCTCCCTCCACCCTCCCCCCAAGTCCTACCCCTTGTGTACATGTGGGTACCGCCTAAGTACAACTACATACCGTTTTGTTTATGTTATTACATTTCATTTTTTTTTTTTAAGTTAATTTTTTTTTCACATAATTGTTCCTTCAATGACAAACCCAATGACCTGAGGAAGGACACCCCAGTGGGACCCTATGTCTCAACAAGGTTGACTGTCCGTTTCCGTGACCCCGTAAATAGATGGGTGAGGGGTAGGTAGTAACAAACTCCCGACTTAGGTCCCCAAAACCGTACAGAACGTATACAGAGGTCACAGGAGGGCGTCCGTCTTTTTCCGGGAAGTCGTCTCTCGACGTCCATTCGTCACTCAACGGACTTAAAACTTACTGACAGTCTCCTGTACTCGACCCTTCACTGTCAAAGACGAGGTCGAAGAAAAAGACGAGGTCAGTGGGGTCGGTTGTTCCTAGGGGAATCGGAGTCTTCGGGGTCTCTGAACTACGGTGATTCTGATAGGCAATGTCGTGAACAGGACAAGTGAATATATAAGGAACGAGGACCTTGTCAACAATCGTGTGTCATCTACAAATTATTTATCGATACTGACATACTGAAAGGGAACTTATGGATGAAATAAGAAAATCCGCAGAGGTGTATTTACCCCGTGTACCGATGGTCGTAGCAAACCAGTATAGGAATATTGAGGGAGTAATCTTTACTTTCTCTCCGGAAAGGGAAAGATTGAAGTCCTTTTCTTTGTTTCTAAGAGTTCCTCCTTTCGTTCAATCAGGCCACATCCGGTGCTCCAATAAAGACACGGTTTGGGAGACCTATTCTTGTACGACATAAGTCAAGTCAGTGAGTCAACACAGTGTGAGAAACTCTGGGGTACTTAGCGTCATGCGGTCCGGAGGGACAGGTAGTGGTAGAGGGCCTCAAGTGAGTCTGAGTGTAAGTAGCTCAACCACTACGGTAGATCGGTAGAGTAGGAGCCAGCAGGGGAAGAGGAGGACGGGGGTTAGGGAGGGTCGTAGTTTCAGAAAAGGTTACGCAGTTGAGAAGAGTACTCCACCGGTTTCATAACCTCAAAGTCGCAATCGTAGTAAGGAAGGTTTCTTTAGGGTCCCGACTAGAGGAAGTCTTACCTGACCAACCTAGAGGAACGTCAGGTTCCCTGAGAGTTCTCAGAAGAGGTTGTGGTGTCAAGTTTTCGTAGTTAAGAAGCCGCGAGTCGGAAGAAGTGTCAGGTTGAGAGTGTAGGTATGTACTGGTGTCCTTTTTGGTATCGGAACTGATGTCCCTGGAATCAGCCGTTTCATTACAGAGACGAAAACTTATACGACAGATCCAACCAGTATTGAAAGGAAGGTTCCTCATTCGTAGAAAATTAAAGTACCGACGTTAGTGGTAGACGTCACTAAAACCTCGGGGGGTTTTATTTCAGACTGTGACAAAGATGACAAAGGGGTAGATAAAGGGTACTTCACTACCCTGGTCTACGGTGCTAGAATCAAAAGACTTACAACTCGAAATTCGGTTTATAAAACGAGAGGAGAAAGTGAAAGTAGTTCTCCAAAAAATCGAGGAGAAGTGGAAGACGGTATTCCCACCATAGTAGACGTATAGACTCCAATAACTATAAAGAGGGCCGTTAGAACTAAGGTCGAACACAAAGAAGGTCAGGTCACAAAGAGTACTACATGAGACGTTTCTTCAATTTATTTGTCCCACTGTTATATGTCGGAACTGCATGAGGAAAAGGATAAACCTTGGTCAGACAACAAGGTACAGGTCAAGATTGACAACGAAGGACTGGACGTATGTCTAAAGAGTTCTCTGTCCAATCCACCAGAC